>JAHTLZ010003518.1:339254-378749 GCA_023846285.1 Phrynocephalus versicolor | reverse complement strand
AAATAAATAAATAAATAAATAAATAAATAAATAAATAAATAAATAAAACTAGTATGGAGATGGAGCATATGGTTACATGGGTTAGGGCGAAGTGGGGAGAGATAAGTTCAGGCAAAATATACCAATTAAAAGCAATTCTTAAAACCGTAGCTCCCATGAAAAAACAGCTTGCAACCATTTGAAATATCCAAAGTTGTCATCGCCACATAGGTTCTTTCTGTATTATTTGCCTTTCCTAATCAGTGGTATGTGAATTATCAATTACACTTAGTGGTTAATTGCCCTTCATAAAGATAGCTTTTCTATTTTAAATTAAGCAGTTAATAAATTGTAACTAATAGCATCCACTTGTATACCATAAATATATCTTCATTGAATGGAGCAACCAATATGATACTCACTCATGAACTAATGAAGCAATTGGGTAAAGAAGTGCAGCGTGTACCCAGGGAATAATTATTGTTAATGAATTATGATATGACCTTCTCACAACAATGAGCAATTGGTGTGACAGTCAGATGACAGCACCTCACATCTGTTATTCCAAATACAATTTAAATATATTTCCTATTCAACAAAGGCTTTAAGAACATCTATGCGCCTCAAAAATTCTACTTAAAGCAAAAAATGGGCATATACAGAAAATAATAATTTGAGGACAATAACTGATTTAAACAGTGATTTCATTACTTATTTAGATAATATTGCTTACTTAAAAAGTCAATACACAAATTTGGAGCTATGTAAAATGGTCAAATTATATGTACCTACAAAGGCATCTTCATAGGTTCCAACCAGGGATGGGATTTTCATTTTGGAAGTGGTCAGCTTCTGAAATGAAATGCGAGAACCCAGCTGACGTTCAGAATGAAATCAACCAATCCCTTACCTTGCTCTGGGCTTGCACAAGGCACAACTCCAATGAGGAAGAAGTCTCCGATGCTTTATCTTTCCTTCTCCCTGTGGCTGGCCAGTTAGAAGCTGTGCAGGGAAATGCACCATACCGCCTCCCTATCTGATTGACCATCCCCAGGGAGAAGGAAAGATGACATGTCGGAGGCTTCTTCCTCATTGGAGTTGCACCCTTTGCGAGCCCAGTGCAAGGTAAGGGATTGGTTGATTTCATGCCTCTGGTTCCAAATGTTTCATTTTGGAAGCTGACCATTTCCAAAATGAAAAGCCCCTCTAGTTCCAACATACTAGTCATGGAAAACTGTGACCCTTCAGTTTTTTTAGTGAAATTCCGAAGATCAAAGTTCCCTCTAATTTCTACTAGCGTCAGGCGGGAACCTCACTGCATCTAGCAGGTTTCAGACTGCAACTGGAATGAAATTCGAAACAACACTGTTTTGGCTGCCCATGATCCTTTACTATTGGGTATACTGGTTGAGGGGAATAGGAATTGTAGGCAAAAATCCATTAGTGGACCACAACTGCTCCCTCCTGTAGCTAATGTATCCAGAGCTGCAACAAGCTATTCTATTGCCTGAAGCAGAATGGAAAATGGCACATTATTCTTCAAGGCACAATCAATTGTTCTAGTATTGAAGGCACAATATGCCACAAGAGTCTTTCCCTGGAAGTAAATCTGTAATGGCCTAAATTCAGCATGATATTATCAAGAGAACCGGTTTCATTAACAGAACTCCATCGTTTTCTCCAGCTATGCAATCAGCAGCACATTTGTTCCTCGGGTCTCTTCACATGCTATCCCTTAATGGACAATAAATATAAATTAACTAAGGAAAAGTTGCTGCACAAGGTATGCTTCATTCTGCCTAAGAATACAATTTACTTCAAACCAAAACTGTACAAGTAGTTCTAAATGCAAAGTTTTCCAAGAGTTAGATATATTAAACCAACATGCCAATAGAGACGACTTATTCCTGTGCTACAAACTAAAGTCGCTGTTATATAAACAGTGCCATTAAGACTACAGTATGGCATAAAAGAGTTAAACCTCTGATTCCCTTTCTCTTAAGGCTGCTATTCAAATGTTCAATCAAAAAATTAGTATGGCAAACAATGTAGGCTAGTGGGTGCAGTGATGGTCTGAGACTTGGAAGATCTAGGTTTGAGTTCCCACCGTGAAACTCATTTGGGGCAGTCACTCACTCTCAGCCTGATTTACCTCACAGGGTGGCTGTTAAGATGAAGGAAGGGATCCATCTAACACTCACTGAGGACCGTGGTTTAGTGAACAAATACTGCACACGTTTTAACCAAACACAAAGTACAGTATCTGTTAAGCACCAGCAGCACAGTAAGTTCTGTTCCTAATATTGCCATTTTTGTAGCTCTGGTGGAGTTATTTCTGAGAACTGCAACGCTTTTGTTGTTGCTTATGTTGTGGAATAAAGGAAGGACATATACTGGTACACTGGGATGCAGAGGAAACATGGATAGAAATGAGGAATGTGTACTAAGACATGTTAATAGCTCCAGGCATGTAGCCTTTAGATCTGCAGATGAACTCACCTTAGCACAGTGGTTCTCAACCTTCCTAATGCCGCAACCCTTTAATATAGTTCCCCGTGCTGTGGTGACCCCTTGCCCTGCTTGGAAGGAGCCACAAGCCCTCTTTGGCAGGCCACTGCTGCAGGTGCCATAGAGAACTTCCCTCTATAGCCACCCTCAGCCAATCGCAGCCTCGGGTGCCAATGACTGACATCCCCTCCAACCTATCAAGCTGTATCTCACTATTCCCCCCCCTTCCTCCCCCTCCAGACCCAAGCCGTTTTGCCTTTTGCTTTGCTGGCTCTTGGCGACCCCTGTGAAATGGTCATTCGACCCCCAAATGGGTCCCAACCCCCAGGTTGGGAACCACTGCCTTAGCAGATCAAGTTGAATCTTCACTCTCCTTTTTCCATGAAAAACAAAAGCAGCAGTTTAAAAATTAATGGTGCTTTGACACGATCCTTTGATTTATCTCCCATGCTCCCATGCCCAACTTGTGTCAAAAACTGTCATTTAAAAGCAAGAAGGTTGGGGAGAGGGTTTATATTTTACATACTCATAGTCTGACCCCAAAAATATGGGCAGGAGCAGTTGACTAAGACTGTACAAGGTCACTCGAGATGTCCAATAATTGTCCTAACACTTTACCTGTTATGGCACAATAATGAGAGGGTTTTTTTTCATTATTTTCGGGTGAATGAACCCGGCAGATGCTGACAGCCAGCAGATGTGTAAAGTTCGAGGTGATTTGTAAGGGACCAGCTCATCTGACGCACTGTAATTGCACTGTGGGACACTGTCACTCAGAGTCTTGTCCTGCTCTGTCAGAATGAGGTAAAGGTCAGTTCAAAGAACTAGCACAGCATAAGCAACACTTCTGTTAGTGAAATTAAAGTCTTTTCTACATCTCCATACACAAGACCACATCATTAAGAAACACAGAAATGAGCCCTCTTTTGCAAGTTACTGGGTGAAACGTGAAACTGGGGAATTTTTTTCTTCCTATTTGTACCTGGTGTCACATAGTGGATGGAGTGACAGACTACGACTCTGGAGACCAGGGTCCATGGAAACCCATTTGGGGAGTGGAACTGGTAAAATGATTCCTTAATGCCCCACTTCCCCTGAAAGCTTTATTAGGGTCCCTCTAAATCAGTACATTCAGATATATGAGGCATATCTGAATCTGATCTATCTGAATCTGAATATTTGATCTATTGCCGCCTGTAAGTATTATACTTAATCTCTTCACTCAGTCATTCTCTTTCAAATAAATGAACTTTATGGTTAACTGTTGCCATTATTGCTCACACTCCCTCTGCACAGCTAGAATAAAACACCTGGATTCTCAGCTCAGCCAAGTCCAAGGAGCAGACCCCTACAGACCATTTTTAGGTCCCAAGAAGCCTCCCTAGGCATACTCATACTTGTTCGTCAGCTATCATTTCCAGTATGGTATCATATATGCCAATACCACTGTGAAATTATTTAGACTTTAAAAAATGGTAAGACTCAAACTCCAGGAAGTGCTGAGAAACCCAGTGAGATGAAGTGACCCAGGTCTGTTTGGCTGTTAGCATATGCCACAGATTAGGTTATAAAAGCAACAACATTCCATTTCAGATACTGATGTAATGTCAATGCATCAGGATTACATGCCTCCTCTTCCTCTTGTGCCACAAACCTACAGCTCTCTCCCCTCTTCCTGCTTTATGGTAAACTAAAGTTTGCCTCTAACATAGAGAAGAACAACAAGTTTGAATAATAGCTTCCAATTCTAGTTTGGAGGCAAACTCAGATTTGTAAAAACTATCATTTTCCTAATCCAGATATTCTAGAGAACACAGAACTGCTTGAGCAAATATCACTCTTCCATGGGGAGTTGCACCAAAGTTGTTTGAGTATAATAATACCATTGGATCCTGAACATAAGAACATAAGAACATAAGAAGAGCCATGCTGGATCAGGCCAAAGGCCCATCTAGTCCAGCTTCCTGTATCTCACAGTGGCCCCACCAGATGCGTTTGGGAGCGCATGAGACTAGATATGTCTCCTGATACCACTCCCCTGCATCTGGCCCTTGAAGTACCCCAGTTTTAAGCCTGGAGATTACACATCTCCATCATGGTTTGTAACCTGTGATGGACTTTTCCTCCAGGAATCTGTCCAATCCCCTTTTGAAGGCATCCAAGCCAGATGCCATCACCACATCCTGTGGCAGGGAGTTCCATAGACTAACAACGTGCTTGGTGAAAAAATACTTTCTTTTGTCTGTTCTTACTCTCCCAGCCCTCAATTTGAGTGGATGTCCCCTAGTTCTGGTATTTTGTGAGAGGGAGAAGAGATTCCCTCTATCCACTTTACTCATACCCTGCATTATTTTGTACGTCTCAATCATATCCCCCCTCAGGCGCCTTTTTCCAGACTAAAGAGCCCCAAATGTTTTAGCCTTTCCTCATAAGGGAGGTGCCCCAGCCCAGTAATCATTTTAGTCGCTCTCTTCTGCACCTTTTCCAGTTCCACTATGTCTTTCTTGAAAGACATCCTGGCATGTTATAAAAACCAAATTGGCAGAATATCAAACCAAACATGACATCTGTCATGTGCCCATTGCCACAATTTCTAATTAACACCCTAGTTACTGACAGTTGTGAGTTTTTTGGTCTGCATCGCCGTGTTCTGGAAGTTTTTCTTCATGACTTTTCGCCAGACTCTGTGGCTGGCATTTTCAGAGGGCAAGGAGCTCAGGGAACTATACAAATCAACCAAAACCCACACTAGACACCTCACAAATTATCATCAACTTAACTGAATGCCATCTCTCCCAGGAAGAAACCTCAGTCTTAGCTAGGGAGGAAACTTTGCAGTCACACCCTGTAAAATTCCAGTGGGAGACATCACTGCAAATGTGGAATCAGCCATATGCCATCTTCTGGAAGAAGAATAAGAATTAAGAAGTGAAATGACAAGGATCTTATGAAAAGCAAAACCCTCAAATAGCAAACATGACAAGAAAGGAGAGAAAAACCATCAAGTCCTTGAATGAGGATTCTGGCATCATGCCCATTATTTCCTTGGTAGCTGGATAGTAATGGATTACAATTTTGCAAATGCATCTTTTTGCAAATTTTTAGCCAAGAAACATTTCCATCATGTGTGTATATATGTTCTAAACCCCCCAGATTTACTTCAGCAACTCACTACTAGTTCTCTGTGAATAGTTGAGTTTGACTGTGTCATATACTTTGTTTATAAGTTTGATTTGCAGCATTGTAAGAATAACATCATAGTGGTATGTTACTTTCTTTTAAAAACAAAATACACTTTAAAATAAAAAGTCCTCATAATCTCTCAAAAGATCTCTACAAAAATAAATAAAAATAAAAATTAAAAAGCTTTTAATGTCCAGAATCCTATTACTTGCATGCATAAATCCACCATCATAAATCTCAGCTACAAAGTGCCTCAAATTTAGAAACTGGATTTGTTGTCAATGCCATTCAAATTATTTGACACATGATAACAAATCCCTGTGCTTATTTCTTAGCTTGTGGCAATGTGCAGCTGAAATTTATACTGAAGGGCTTAATATTATCTTAACTTTTCAATTGGTTTACAGCCAGTGGGTAAACTTTAGCCATTACAGTAAAAAAGTGAAGCTACTAGACAACATAGGTAAAAATGTAAAGGTTCCCCCGCACATGCGTGCTAGTTATGTCTGACTCTAGGGGCAGCACTTATCTCTGTTTCTAAGCCAAAGAGCCAGTGTTGTGCAAGTCCATGGTCATGTGACCGGCATGGCCGAACTAGATAACATAGAGCATCACAAAAGGAACATTCTTATGTCATGGATGGCCTCCAACATATGTTTCAGGTTATATCACTACTTACCATGTGTTATATAAGTTGTGTATACTACTGATTTTTAGCAGTTAAAACAGTACCATCTAATCTGGATGGGTTAAATTCAGGATCCCTCAGACTATACAGTCTTCTTTGAGATTAACAGAAGGATGTAGATACATAGGGAGCTGAAGAACAAAAGGCTTCATTATTAACATTCCTGGTTTGTTGGGTAATCATTTAAGTGCTATTAAGAGGCTGCAAGTGGACCATTAATTGGGGGGAAAGCCAAGCATCATCCTTATTAGCACCTGCTTACCAGAGTGCAATGTTAAGAATTACCAGCCATAAATGAGGAGGGTGCTGAAACATCATAAAACATGGTCTCTGAATGTTTCTTTAGATTCTCAGCACATTTGCTTTTGCATATAACACAACAAATGATCAATTATTTTAAGATACAGAACTAGAACAATATGATTTTAATATACAGTGATACCTCTACTTACGAGTGGCTCTACATACGAGCAATTCGACTGAAGAGTGGGAAACTGTTGGTGTTTTAACTGCTGCCTTATAATTTTACATTTTTTAATTTTTAATTTTTTCATTTATTTATTTATTCATTCATTCATTCATTTTTTAGATACGGCTGCTTTACTTAAGAGTTGTTCAACGTATGAGCATGCATTCGGAACGGATTAAACTCGTAAGTAGAGGTACCACTGTACTTACTTTGCTCTTTAATAGCATTTCAGCATCTTCCTATTTTCACAGTCATTTCCCTTATTATATCATCCCTAATAACCTTAAATCATAATATTCTATCTCCTTTATATGTTCCTTTGCCCTCACTCAAAACCTTTACCTATTAAGCTCTCCTTGGTTATGTTCCTTTCTTATATCTGTGTTGAGGTCCTTCTTTAAGCTCCTCCTCATTTACCACATTTTTAATAGTAGGAATAGGCCACAAGTCGCAAGAGATCAAACAGTTTAAGAACAAGAGAAAGCAGACAAAGATACCTGCCATAGAAAGTGTGAGCTGGATCTAGCTGTTGTAGAATTCAGTATTACCACACAGGGCAGAAAACTAGGCCACCTTGAAGGGATGTTTTTAATGTGCCTGCCCAGTACTACAGAACATTAAAGGGAGACCAGTTAAGAAACGTAGCAAACCATTTCAGGACAGGAGGACAAAAAACACTGAAGTGGCACTGAATATGACACTGGGATAGTTGGGACTCCATGACAGGACTTCTTCATCCCACAGGAATTCGTTTCTAAAATTCTGAAGCAAAAAGTGAAAGGAGCGGACCCCATCAATTCCAGGAAAAAGGCGCCATTATTTTCAGCAAAGCTAGGCATAATGGAGAAATGAATGTTAGTCCATCCTGTTGAGATCATTATTCTTGTCAGATTCTATCCACTGCTGCTTCTGGAATGAAAGGATCCAACGAGGAGCTGTTGTTGCCCAGGGGCCACCAGAATGTGTTCACACTTTCTCACATTAATGGCACTATTCTGAGATTATATCAACCTACAGTTTCAGCACATGTGAGTGGAAAGTACCATTCTCTGAATGCACTGATCTCTGCTGCATTTTAGAAGCTGGGCATAACTGGACGTACTTAGCACAAGCCTGGGAAACCAAGAGAACAACTGCAGCTAGGGGAAAGCCTGCTGAAAAAACTGGAAAGTCCATTACCTAATCAGAGTTGACATGAACCAGTGGCCTCGCTCAGTACCTGTTGGGATGGGTCATAAGGACCATCTTCCCCCAGAGCCTGCTTAAACAGCAGAACTCCTTATTAGTCCCCCCCCCCAAGTGCAAGTGATTTCCTATACAGTACATTTAAGCAAAATCTGAATTATGAGATAGACAAAGAACCATAATAATTGAGTGCTTTTAACAAAGACAATCCCCAGAGTTCTTTTTAAATGAAGATTATTTTTGGTTTGTCTAAAATTTAAAACTGTGTTACCCAAGAGTTGATATAAATCAGCACCTTAATGTTCTGTTGTGTTTTAATTGCTAGCATTACCTACAAAACTAATTGTTTTCAGCTATAACTTCCAAAATCCCTCAGATAGCATGGTTCATGTTGTTGGAGACCTACTTAGAGCTGTAGTCCAAAAAAAGGTACTTTATAGTCTTTGGTGGCTATAGGAACAAGCATCTGAAGATGTTGCATTAAAAACATTACTGGAAAGTGTTAGAATGTAGCTGTAAAGGGGGCTGCCCTACCATGAGCCTTGCAAATTAACCTATCAACGATCTAGTCTAGCAGATGGACGAATCATGAGGCTTATGGTTGGGCAGTCCCTTTTCCCAACCTTGGGTTCTCAGTTGTTCTTGGACAAAAATTCCAAGAAGCCTTCATCACTAGCTGGGCTGCTAGGATTTCTGGGAACTGCAGTCCAAGAACATCTGGGGACCAAAAGTTGGGAACCACCGATGTAGTCCAATATTGTTTTTTCTCACTATCAGCTGCTCTTCTACAGCTTAACTAGATAACTTTGCTGATCTTGTCACTTGCAGTTATTTAAAGAGAGATGATGAGCAATGCATTTGGGACCCTATAGATATAAAGCATATCTTCTATCACAGAACAATCGACAATCACAGCATGAATGTTTAGGACCACAAAGACTCAAAGTGTCTAAAACCTGAATGTCACAGATGTTGATGTTCTCACATTCTATTCCCTAGCAGGCTCAATACCAAAACATCTGATGGGACCACTTCAGAATGGAAACAGAAATACAGTATCTGTCCATCCCATATAGATCAATTAATGCTATTATGTATCTGAGACGGAGGGATGAATCACACTTTTGAATGTATCTGTAAAAAGTCAAGCAGTAGGGCTTAGAAGAGCATGCATTTAGAGACACATAACCAGCAACAATCTAAATCAGTTCAGCTTTGAAAAGAAAACAACTCTCTCTGCTGGGTCCTCAATCCTATTGTTCTAATTGGAAGCATAAAACTAGCAGCCCCTGGGTTTATAGTCTGTTAACTGCCACCAACTGCTTAAAGGTTCACCAATTAGCCTCTGATCTCTGAGCCCTAATAGTACAATACTCAGGTCCCCAATTGTAAACTGAAATTGCATGAAAACGTTTATCTTACACAGGTATACAGCTATAAAGGCATTCCCTACTTGCCTGCACTTACCCCAAAGACATCTATGAATCTCAGAAGTTCAGCTATTATTTAATTAGTATGAACAGCCCAGGAAATAAATTTATTTGCTATTACTACTATGCTGAGCCTACCTTAATCACAACATTTTTATGGGCAATATAACCCAGTAATCATACGACACTGGCTTTTGTTTCAAACTGATGGATAGTTAACTGTTTGCCTTTGAAGCACTAATTATCATCCATAAAAGCCAATCAAATCCAATACAACACTTCCACTGTGAAGTCATTATTATACTTTGTATTTAAAGAGCATCTGTTGGTAAACAATTAGCTTGAACGGAACAGAAAGGAAGCAATTCTTTGCCTCATTTTAATAATTGCTTAGTTAATGCCTTGCAAGAAGAAAATAAGTGGATGGTACAGGGCTATACTTTGTTTTAAAAGATAAACTGTTACCACTGATTTCTATGATTTTGCAAGAACAGATCTACCTTATGCACCTCAGGATTTGTCTTATGTGAAAGGTCCAATAGAACAAACCAAATTATGGGCTACTCTGTTTTCACGTGAATAAAAAGTAGGATGTACCAACTTTATGGGACCAATAAAACATTTGAATTGAGATTTGATTAAGTTCTATTGATGTGTTCCTAAAGCACGTTATCTTCTTGATATTTCCAGTATCTTTCTCTTAGCTTCAATTTCACAACAGCTTCATAAACGCAGTACCTACGTCCACAGTACACAGTTATAGTTGTTGTGGTGCAACTTGGAACACCAAGAATTAGCCCGTTCTAGGTAGATGCAGTGCTGTTTTACTATGCCACTTACATTATTTAACATGGCCCACTGAATGATGACTATAGGCAAAGGCAGGGAAAGGAGCGAGAAGGGGGTTGTCATTAATTGAAAGGGGGAGGAGTCAGAGCAACCCAAATACCTGTCTGGACCTGTCCAGGTGGTGGTGGTGGTGGGAATCTCAGTCATTATGAATGGAAGGTTCACTGAAGTGAGAACAAAAGTAGGTCACACTAAAGAGAGGACCATTTTAACTAAGAATCAGACCACTCCAGCAGTCCTCTGCCATACTAATATATCCATCCGAATCATTCTTAAAACCAAGGATTCTGCACTTTTATACTGGAGCAAACTGACATTCCAAGAGACCAATCTGCTGCTGTCACATCTAGCCTGTTACTCAGATAAAGCTTTTCAGGATACCTTCATAGTTGATTCACAACTAACACCGGGAAGCAATTGGGAATTCCACATACAGTATTTTCTGACTGGCCACACACATTTCTACATGACTCCCCAGTTTTGACAGTTATAGTTGTGACCGACTCTTCGGAACTCCATGTCCCTGGAGTTTTCTTGGCAGGAATACTGGAGTGGTTTGCCAGTTCCTACTCCAGGCGCCTACAGCACCTGGTATTCCCTGGTGGTCTCCCATCCATGCACTAACCAGGGCCAACTCTGCTTAGCTTCCAAAATCAGGTGAGATCGGATGTGCTTAGGGCACTCAAGCCTAATTTTGAAGGAACAAGTTACAAGTAAACAAACTTACTAAGTGGTTCCCAGTCATGAAGGATGTCCTTGGATTAAAACTCCCATTTTAAAATTTCCCCACTAGCTGTGCTGGCCAGACTTTATGGGATCTGTAGTCCAAGAACATCTGAAGATTTAAGGTTGGGAACCTCTGGTATATAACAATAGTAGTGTTTTGTTTGAAAATGAAGAGAGCTGGTGAGTAAATTTGTTACAAAGCGGACAATAGGGAAAAATGAGAAAGTCAACATTGTAACAAGTGTACCAAAACTGTGGCAGCAATCTTGGCAAGAGTTACTGTTGGAAGGGATAAATATGGCACAACTGCATTGGTGCAACCCCCCCCCCCGATATTTCAAATTAGATTTTGGAACTGGATTAAGCTATAGGGAAAATGTCAGGCAATGAACTTTGATTTTGATATCAAGGATTTAATCCCTAACCATACTTTTCTGAACCATAGAAAACACTGGGGGGGGGCACAATATTTGACCCTGTTAATTCATTATTAAAATGTGGCACAGTAATAGAAACATATATATGATCAGGCATTTTTGCTGGAAAAAAACTGTTGTACTTTATTTTACTGTTAACTGGAAAACAATACAATTATATAACAGTGCACCGTACATATATGTCCTTGAGAAGAGACATAGAATCATAGAATAATGGAGTTGGCAAATTGCTAGAAATTATGTGATTCTGTAATATACCATATATCAATGTCAAACCAAAAATATCAAGGTATTGTCACCACAAGAAAGTTATATAGCATTCATGCACTAATGTAATGGGAGCATGTTGATTTCATAGAGAAATTCTTGATATCTTCAGATACAGAATATTCCTACATTGTCTCTTCCTACTTCCTTTGCTTCCTTTTCTTGCTTTAATCCAGACACGTGCAGATCTATTCATTCAGTTATTCTTCTTAGCCAAAGATCTCTCACTTTTGATGTTCCCCATGATGGGCTTATAAGGCGAGAAAGGAGTTGGACTTCAGTGTAAGCCATACATGTCCAAACTTTGGCCCTCCAGATGTTTTGGACCACAACTCCCAGAATTCTATGCTTAGATTGCCAGTGACAAAGGACTGTGAGAGTTGTGGTCCAAAACATCTGGAGGGCTGAAGTTTGGACATGCCGGGTGTAAGCGATAGGTTAAAGAAGAAATGTGGCCATTACTATTTGTTTTGAGACTTTCCTATTTGTAGAGACCTTGCATGTCTATGGTCTTAGCATACATGTGTTTCATCTCCAAATAAAAATATTAATATTAATTTTAAAGGGATATTTTATTTTTTTTAAAAAGTATACTCAGCAGCTGCCATGGAAAAGGTAGAGTATGAGTAGTTAATCTTACTCTTCTTTCCATACAGGCTGATCTGGGACATGTTAGTATCAGCGGGCATTTAGATTTCTCAGCAGATGCCAGGTGAACCTCAAGGAGGGTCATCATGAATGATACAGAACCATCTGTATCAACTCCCCTGTGTAATCATCCCCCTTTGCCCAGGCACCAACAACCATTTTAAATTGTTTTACAATTCCCATTCGGCTGGCTTCACTGGCAATCCTGCCCTTGTAAGACTCTGCAGGTATCTTATTGTCACACGGCGGTCCAGCTGCTCTGCTGCCTCAGGATGCCCCAGATTTCCGTCCCATCTTTAAAGAAGCCCTGTTGAAAGTCGGGCTAACAGATGCCGTATAGCGGCTAAACAACAGGATGTTGTAAAGGTCCGACTGCTGTGGGCTTTTCAGATGGATATGCTAATAGGTCTGCTATCAGCATACAGCTGTAAATGGAACTGAACAGGTCTCTGGCAGGACATGTTTTACTGCTCTTTCTCCATTTTCTGCATTGTAACTCCCTGGTTGCAACAAGAAAAGCAAATTGCCTGCCTCATGTTGATGCTGTACAAACCAACCAAGAGAACAATGGCACAGGACAAGGAGATGCTACGGTTGATTTGCTAAGGCCTTTTAACTATGGTTTTTAGTAGTGTTCTTGACTATTATTGCAACAAATGCACCTATGCAAGTAATTAGTAGCAAGGGCAAAAGACACACAACATGGTCACATTTCATATTAACTTCACAGTTACAAAAAGACTTACCTAATCAACAGATGTCTTAATAAAATTACCAAAAAAAAAAGACAGTAAAATCCTATTCTAAGCTACTCTCTCCAAAGTAGAATTGAGTACAGTACTTTTATATCTGTTTTGGTATTTTTAATTTTTCTTTTCTTTTTTATGTACTTTGTATTTATTTACTAGTCCGTTCACGGCTAAGAGATCCCATTGGGAAAGTTGGTACAGTTAATAAGAATATAAATAAATAAATAAATAAATAAAGTGTGATTCAGGTAAATTGCTGTAGGATAGCAGCCACAATTACCATTCAGAAATGCAAATATGTTTTGAGTAGCCCATAATACATTTTAAACAACAAATATTTATTATTTTCATAATAGATAACTTCATATTGTACCAAAGAACCATTGGCCTGCTGTAAAAATATTAGCTCACAACCTCCGTTAACCATGCATACATTTAACCTGAGTACAAAATACAACCTTGCAGCTCAGTCTGTTCAGTCTTACAATAAAAGACCATTCTAACATCAGTCACCTGTATCCTGGTAACTACTGCAGTTCAAAAACTAATTTTGGTTCAAAGATAAATGAAATTATACTATTATAAAGATAATAAACCTAGCGTAATTAATTGTAAAGAGAAATGGTTTCTTTCCTTTCCTTTTCCAAGTTATATTTTAATTTTTTCTTCCATTTACATAAAAGCCACCAATCTTACATTACCCATGGTAGCGTTCCTAAGAGCAAAACCCCCCAAAAGCATATAGAACACTGGACCTTTGTTGATGGAACATAGCAGAACCCAAAGGAAGCAGGAGAAGCAACGCCACTGCCATCTGTGGCTTCATTATCATCCCAGGGACCTGCTCTGGAAGGTCAAGAAACTATTAAGCCCAGTACCCATGTAGTTCTCATATCAAGGCAGGAGGGGAATAGAAGGAACTTGTGCCAGCTCCATGATGGATGAAGACCCATGTCTACTTTGTTACTGAGTTCAGTAAGACTTATTCCCACATAAGGTATGTATAGGGTTGTAGTCTTAGCGTGTCCCCTTATTGCAAAACATTCTTGTTTTCCTAATTACAAATGAGTACATTCTATATGAGGGGATGTAGGCAGGAGAACAAGTTACTGTAAATACTTTGATAATTTCAATTCCCATTTAGCAGTAAAATTGTTCATTCTATCTCCCCGTTTCTTCAAATTGACAGTTTTCACACATTAGAAACTGGTAATATAGAAGACTGACTTGTCTGAGGCTGTTAATAATGTAATTACAACAATCACTATATCCACCCTCTGACACATAACACACATCCTGCTCACACAAAGAATGTCAATTGTAGAACAGCACTGGGTTCCATAGAAGCAATGAAAAGTGCTCTAAATATGCATCCCTGCAACTTCTCAACTATTGGATGTTACTCACACATGGGTATGGCAATGTTTTCCACTCCTGATTGCCTATTAATCAGACAATGACTCCTGAAACAATTCTGGTACTGGGTTTGTTGTTATTTTTTTCCCCTCCTCTCTGGTTTAAAACATCAGATTTCACAGAAAGTGAGCACAAAATCATCTTTGCCCATCTTCTCTCTAACGAAGTCCATTGCAGAATGTCCTCAGGGCAGATCTTGAGGAATAGTGACAGAAGGCAACTGAGCTAAAGTGAAGGGACCAACGTGAAGGGAGGAGGCATTCCTATGAGGAAATGAAGGAACAAGGCAT
Organism: Phrynocephalus versicolor; assembly: GCA_023846285.1. Classification (NCBI taxonomy): domain Eukaryota; kingdom Metazoa; phylum Chordata; class Lepidosauria; order Squamata; family Agamidae; genus Phrynocephalus; species Phrynocephalus versicolor. Next base: position 363,925 of record JAHTLZ010003518.1, on the reverse strand, counting down.
TCTCTTGGAATACGAAGCTAACTTCCAGCTGCAAGCAATGCACCCATTCTTTGGAGGACACAGGCCTCTGAGCACATTTCACCTCCTTGACTACCACCGCAGACCTAGCCCAAATGCAGTTGACTTTTCTGACTACATATCCTGGGGACCATCGTTAGTGAGCATGTCAAAGCGTACTTTGAAGATTCAATATATTTTCCTTCTCTCCCTTGGGTCAAATAAGTGAAGAAGCCAAATTAACTAATGAAGAACCAAGACTCATGGATGTCCAGCATCTCTAACAGAAGACAAACATGTATTTCGCCCAAAGGCTCCGGTTATGCTGCCATTTCAACCAATGTGGTGTGACATTACTCTGCATTCAGTTACAGTTTACACTGTCTGTACAGATTATGGTACATAAACTACAGTAAATACAATAGCAGACAATACTACAATATATTTTAGCCAAACAGCCGGAGGGAGGGGCTCAAGAGCTTAATACAGGCAAATGAGACTCAAAATCTATTCCCTAAAGTAACAGTACAGACAACACTTTGATTTGGCCAATTTATAGCAAAGATCTCCAACGATGTCAGAAAAAATGGGTTTCCGCATAGCAGCTGCATCGCACAACATATTTTCAGCTTCAACAAAGGAACACCAAACGTATTACAGAGTTCATACTGTGTCACCAAAAGTATTACAGAGTTCATATCACACCAAAAGTACGTCTTCTGCAATAAGGCAAGCATTCTCTACCATGCTACTGCTTGGTAGCTAAATCTATGGTGTATAAACTCCTCCAAATTGTGTCCTAGATGTAGACCTAGACATACTTACTAGGTATGTTGACTTATTCAACTAAATGGTTAGTCAAGACTTCACTCTCACTGATTTCAATGGATATGAAATCACCACATTCAGAGATCATTATGTTACAGAAACAGGGATTTTCAAAAGGCCTTTATGACTTGTATTCAGGCCATCTGAAGGACCATATTCTCCCTTATGACCATGGTTGGAATCTGTCAGTTTCAAAGGAGGCTCTTCTTTTGGTCTCATCACCTTCTAAGAGGTGTCTAGTGAACATGTGAGAGAGGGCATCCTTGGCAGCCTCTCAACCTTGGTGGTCACCCCCAGGTGAGCAGCTAAGATGGTTTCCCTTCTATCATTTTTCCAATAGTAGGCAAATATTTTTATATTTCTTTATATTAAGTGCCTGGTTGCTGCATTTCTTATACTAGACTAGAGTATAAAAACATTGGCATGTTTTTATATTTTGTATAAGATTTTGCTTTTTATTCAGCTTATGTTTTAAAATAATTCACAATACTTTAGTGTAAGCTGTCCTGAGTCTCATTTCCAGGAGACAGGTGTAATACAAACCTAACCAAACCAAACCAAATAAATGAATGAATGAATGAATGAATGAATGAATGAATGAATACAATGGGGCACCATATATTCATGCTTACTACCGGTATTTGTCATCAAGTCATTTCCAACATACCCAAATCATTTTCAGAAATATTTACACCTCACTCTTCTGTCAGTTTTTACAAGGACTATGGGAGAATTAAAAGTACCATAAAAGGGGAATATAAAAACATTAAACATACTGTAATTTAAAATAGCACGATAAAAGTAGTAGGCAGATATAAAAAAAAGAGGTCAGAATAAAGAATGATTGGGCCACTGGTGTTCAGCTGACTGTTGCATTCTCTGCTATGCCTGGATCGCATACTCAGACTGGGCACATGAGTCATGACCCAGCCAGGAAACAACAACCTACTTGTGTGACTTTCTTCGCCCTTGTGACATTTCACAATAGGACATTTGCCACGTGTAGTGTAAACCAAAACAGAACAGATGCAATAGCATAGGAAAATAAGAATGTACTTCCCTGGTGCCAAAACAGAACTGAAGTGCACATCAAGATAAACATCCCTGGGAAGAGCATTCTGCCCAGGACAACACTAACAAAGCACTTTCCAAACATCCCACATCTAATGGCAGGTGCCAAACAAAGATCTCTTTTGAAGATAACCAGTACACTGGAAGTCACACCAGGCAACAAGCCACCCTTATTTATCATGTACTATACCAAATTCACAAGTAGTAAAAATACTGACGCTATTTATCTCTCTAGTAAAAAGCAACAATATAAACACAAAGACATTGTTATTTGGCATAAGGCTTCACGAACAGCAGCCTGCTTCATCAAATGCAGGCTAGTATCAAATGAAACTTGCTGCCTTTTGCTATTTTCGCTGCAAGCAATTAACATGGCTTCTCCTTCTAAATTATTACCTCCTTAGTAGAAGCCCAGCAGACTATATTACGGCAGTTTACTCAAAATCAAGTGCCTAGGTGTTGTGAGGCTTATCTTGAAGCACACCAGCCTCCCCTGTCGGGCAGCAGCAAGACCTTATTTAGACAAGAGTCATATGTTGCTTGGCTCCTGTTATCTTTTGTTGTTGTTGTTGCTCAGTCGTTCAGTCATGTCCGACTCTTCGTGACCCCATGGACCAGAGCTCACGAGGCCTTCCTGTCTTCCACTGCCTCCCGGAGTTTGGTCAAATCCATATTGGTTGCATCGATGACACCATCCAACCATCTCATTCTCTGCCGTCCTCTTCTCCTTTTGCCTTCAATCTTTCCCAACATCAGGGACTTTTCCCAGGAGTCCTCTCTCCTCATGAGGTGGCCAAAGTACTGGAGCCTCAGCTTCAAAATCTGTCCTTCCAGTGAACAATCGGGGTTGATTTCTTTCAGAATGGATAGGTTTGATCTCCTTGCAGTCCAGGGGACTCTCAAGACTATCCTCCAGCACCACAGCTCAAAAGCATCGATTCTGCAGCGATCAGCCTTCTTTATAGTCCAGCTCTCACTTCCATTCATCACTACTGGAAAAACCATAGCTTTGACTATCCTGACCTTAGTTGGCAAAGTGATGTCTCTGCTCTTTAGGATGCTATCTAGGTTTGCCATTGCTTTCCTCCCAAGAAGCAGGCGTCTTTTTATTTCGTTGCTGCAGTCGCCATCTGCAGTGATCAAGGAGACCAAGAAAATAAACTCTGTCATTGCCTCCATTTCTTCCCCTTCTATTTGCCAGGAGGTGATGGGACCGGTGGCCATGATGTTAGTTTTTTTGATGTTGAGCTTCAGCCCATTTTTTTCACTCTCCTCTTTCACCCTCATTAAGAGGTTCTTTAATTCCTCCTCACTCTCTGCTATCAGAGTAGTATCATCTGCGTATCTGAGGTTGTTGATATTTCTTCCGGCAATCTTAATTCCGGCTTGTGATTCATCCAGACCTGCCTTTCGCATGATGTACTCTGCATATACGTTAAACAGGCAAGGTGACAGTATACAGCCTTGTCGTACTCCTTTCCTAATTTTAAACCAGTCAGTTGTTCCATATCCAGTTCCTAAGGTTGCTGCTTGTCCCACATATAGAATTCTTAGGTGACAGATAAGGTGGTCAGGCACTCCCATTCCTTTAAAGACTTGCCATAGTTTGTTGTGGTCTACACATTCAAAGGCTTTGACATAGTCGATGAAGCAGAAGTAGATGTTTTTCTGGAACTCTCTGGCTTTCTCCATAATCCAGCGCATATTGGCAATTTGATCTCTAGTTCCTCTGCCCCATCGAAATCCAGCTTGCACTTCTGGAAGTTCTCTTTCCACATACTGCTGAAGCCTGCCTTGTAGAATTTTGAGCATAACCTTGCTAGCATGTGAAATGAGTGCAATTGTGCGATAGTTGGAGCATTATTTGGTGTTTCCTTTCTTTGGGATTGGGATGTAGACCGATCTTTTCCAGTCCTCTGGCCACTCCTGGGTTTTCCAAATTTGCTGGCATATCGTGTGCAGCATCTTTACAGCATCCTCTTTTAAGATTTTAAAGAGTTCAAATTGAATGCCGTCACCTCCACTGGCCATGTTGTTTGCAATGCTTTCTAAGGCCCACTTGACTTCACTTTCCAGGATGTCTGGCTCCAGGTCAGCAACTACAATATCTTGGTTATCAGGGACATCCAGGTCTTTCTGATATAATTCCTCTGCATATTCTTGCAATCTCTTCTTGATCTCTTCTGCTTCAGTTAGGTCCCTACCATTTTTGTCCTTTATCATATCCATCTTTGCATGAAATGCCCCTTTAATATCTCCAATTTTCTTCAATAGATCTCTGGTTTTTCCTTGTCTGTTGTTTACCTCTATTTCTTTGCACTGTTCATCCAAGAAGGCCGCCCTGTCTCTCCTTGCTATTCTTTGGAAGTCTGCATTCAATTTTCTGTATCTTTCCCTTTCTCTCTTGCATTTTGCATCCCTTCTCTCCTCCGCTATTTGTAGGGCCTCATTGGACAACCACTTTGCTTTCTTGCATTTTCTTTTCTTTGGAATAGTTTTCATTGCAGCCTCCTGTACAATGTTACAAGCCTCCATCCATAGTTCTTCAGGTGTTCTGTCCACCAAATCTAGTTCCTTAAATCTATTCTTCACTTCCACTGTGTATTCATAAGGGATTTGACTTAGATTATACCTGACTGGCCCAGTGGTCTTCCCTACTTTCTTCAGTTTAAGTTTGAATTAAGTTTGTTATCTTAAGGAATATCATAACCACACTTCAAAGTTATCACCAGCAAACCAACTGCTGAATCCTTAACATGTTCATAAACATGTGACAGTTCCTTGAGGTCCTAATTCTGAACATCATTGGGCAGGTAGACTGGGACCATCACATGCAAGTACCTGACTATGCCACCCAGAAAAGTTTAAATCAAGAGGTAGATGTTTGTGTTTCTGAATTACAAAATTGCAGAATTCATCAGGCAGAATTCTCCAAAATCACTAATCTTCACTTTTCTGCTTTAAAGATACTCATTGATCTTTGCATACAGCTCAAAGCTTGTAAATCTCCAGCATACATACAATCTTTAGTATCGCACAGTATGTAATATTTATCACAAAGAGAAATTTAGATGTAGCTGTCAAATATTATCTATTGATCAGCATAACAATGTCCAGACAGTAAGTCTGGGTTTCCTGATATCAAGAACAAATCAATTCAAAATAATCTACAGATGGCATAACATTCCAACTCAGTTGAATAAAATGTTTCCAGAATTAAATGCAACATATTGGTGCTGCAGAAACAGGACTGGCACTAGTAGACACATTTGGTGAGAATGTAGCAAAGTACAGTAAAAGAGTTTTGGAAGAAAATATATAATAGATAATACATAGATACAATTGTATAGTGATTCTATTAGATCTTTTGTTCATGCAACAAATGTTACTTAATTTAATTGTCACATGAATCTTGATAGCTATATACTGGCAAATAGCTGGAATTCCCATTACAGATAGTTCTTGATATACGCTGTTCATTTATAAATGGACATCTGAAGTTGGGATGGGAAGGAAGGAAGAATATATTTAATTAATAAGAAGTTTCTTATTGAAATAAAAAGATGTCAAATAATTCTGTGTCATGATTTTTATGTTCTTACTATAAATAAAGATACAGGTTTTCCTGATGGCACTTTTAATGTCGCCTTATTCATTTACTTGGTGAAAAATGTATTGCATAAACATATAGCGTGACAAAATGGATACAAAATCAAAACAATTTAATCCCCTGATTTACGATATTAGATTCACCTTATGGATGAATGCCACAATTCAATTTCTTGAATTAGCAGACTGGTCTCATTGTAAGTTGACACCTACTAATGTAACATGTAAACCTACTGAAATCATGACACCTATGAGTTTTGGGAAGCAAGTGAAATGCAATTTCAATGGATCAACTCTACAGAGATACAACAGTTTATTGTATGTAACTGGTTTCCATATTATGCTTCACTCATAATATGTGTCACTGTAATGTATGCCTTTTGACCATTCAGAATCAAAGAGACCAAATGTAAAGTTTTATTACTTGAAAAAGAAAAATTATCACAAGATTGGAAGGAGGTGCTGCTTATCCAATTAAAAGAACTACTGACTTTAAATAATTTAAAAGCACACAGAAAGGGTAATAATGTAGAGTGCGCTCATCTAAAACTCTGTTCAGTCTCCTAAATAGTGCCTGAAGAAAATATTCTTGGCCTTTTGGCCAAAGAACAACAGAAAGGAGGTCAGCCTAGCTTCCCTTGGCAAAGAGCACTGCAGTTTGAAGCAACGCATGAAAAGGCCCTTTCCAGATCTGCCTGAGAAAGTGGCTGGACTGAGAGAAGGGCAGACACCAAATACTGTACCTTAAAACCCAAGGAAGCTCATGTGGAGTGACTCAGTCCATCTGATAGCCAGGATCCAAGACATGCAGGGATTTATGGGTCGTTTCAAGTAGCACTTTAAATTGTGCCTGGGCAATGACCCGCACTCAGTGACAAGGCACCACAGAATTTCTACTTTGTCTATAACTCAGGAGTGAGAAGCTATCATTTTGCATAGGTTTTTGGGGGGAAGAGGGGCACTTCTCTGTGTGTGTGTGTGTGTTGTGTCATTACTGTCATGACCGACTCTTTGTGACTCCATGTCCATAGTTGCCATCAATTCTAACCAGCACAGCCTGTTTTAAGGAATATTTGCTTAAACTATATGCAAGTCTGTATTGCTTTGATTCACCTGCAGGATCTGCTGAGTGGCTCTCAGACATACAAAAATGGGCAACTCTTTATGTAATCCTATTTTACATTTTCCTACAACTCCAGATATTAGCACTTCTTATTTTGTGATCAAGGAACAACTAAGTATCCAGCCTCACAGGGTAGAACACAACACTCTACACATTGGAAACTCTGAGATGACAAGAATGCACATTAAAACCATCTCCATATTTACAAATCTATGACTTTTTTCATTAAACTTATTCTGGAATTCAAAATGCATTTTAAACCCACTAAGATGTCTGTTGGAATTGTGGTATTAACTTGCAGACCAACCAGGGCAATGTTTTAAAAGTTAAAATAAGAATTTTACAAACATATAGCACAAGAGTTGTTTTCATTCTATATATATAGTGTATTTCACATCCTCCTGTTGCTCACTTGATCTTGTCACTTTCTAAAGTTTTTCCTCAGAGTCAATGCTACTAATTGTCTGGTTTTTAGAAGGTTGCCAAATATTTTGCTTTCTCACTACTTATCTTTTTTTAATGCTACAGGATTTTGAAAGCATTAGAGATGCAAACACCTCTCTTTTTTTCATGGAAGATGGGACTACCAGGGGCCGCTAGGTGTGATATGTAAATACTTTCTGCCCAGTACCCCAGGTAGCATGCCTCAGGAGAACACAAGCAGGAAGCCAATGTTGAACTGTACAGTAGGAACCCCGTATCCACTGATTCATTATCCACTGATTCAGTTATCCACGGCTGGCAGAGGAAAAAATAAATAATTCAGCAGCCACAAAGCAAGCTGTTGTCACAAACAGCAGCTGTAAAGCAAGCTATTATCACAAATAGCATCTGTAAAGCAAGCTACTGTCTCAAAACAGCAGGCATAAAGCAAGTTACTGTCAGGAAACAGCAGTTTGGGGGTGAGTGGTCAGGCATTCTCTCTTATCCATGGTTTTCATTATCCATGGGAAGGCCTGGAATCAATCCCCAGCAGATACCGGGGTCCTACTGTACTGTACTTGCTTTCTCATCACAGGTGCCACACATGTTGGCCAAGCATGATGTGGACAGAATGCTAGATTACGGAGGTTTTTGCTCTCATCCAGTGTGGTCCTCTTTGGCCTAAATTCTGTAGCTAGCCCCATCCACCGTAGACCCATTCAGTAAATTTTTGAACAGTAAATGAACATTTCTGTAAACTTTAAACATTCCACTGGTCTGTTCTAGCTGTGACTACTGCCAATATGATCCTGCTCTTTATATTCTTTACTATTACACTAAAAATGATGATTGCTATAGAAAAATACAAATAAATTGGCATGCATACTGTACTTGGGACTAAACCAAGGAAGCATATTGTGGCACTTAAAAAAAATTGTTCAGCACAGCAGAAGTTTCCTAAACTTCAGTAAATATGCAAATACATCAACGATAGTGAGAATGAAACTTTTGGCAATCACAGCGAGAATGCTGAGTGTGTCCAGTGCCTTTTACTCTAACCATAAGTGACAGTCAGTCCAAGGCAGACTGAGAAACAGATGGCCAGGGGTTCAAGAAGAGAGGTTATGGCTACAAGTCCGGGTTAAAAACTTCACGCCTTGGTTGTTTATATTTAGAAGTCAGACAGCTGTGCCAGTTCAAGTGGACAATAACCACGTGTAAGGTATCAACTCGATCAGTCCCAGCAGTTTTCTTAAGCGGGTGGGAAGGCAAAAAGTGAGCACAGTAGTAGCAAGTCCAAGCTTCCTGAAAACGGAAGTGTTTCTAGGACAATTCTTCTCTAACGAAAGTATCTGGTCTAGGCGAAAAGCAGGGTAGGAGCACAGCTTCCAAACACGCTGTAAATAATGTGCGATCCAAAGCAATTCCTCTGCTTCCAAGGGAGATTAGAGGCGAGCAAGGAAACTCATTAGCTAGTCGCTAAAAGGGTCCCCACTTACTTTTTCACAGCTTCTATTGATCCAGGAATAGGGACTCCGCCTCCTTCGCCTCCACTGTCATAAAGTACCCCGCTAATATCTAACACCAGCCCCTTAATGCCCGCAAGGTGTCGGCTCCAATCAGCCATAACGGAGAATGAATAAACCCTGCTGGCGTATTCACCAAGCTCACGGCGGCTCCGGCGGCCAAACGCTTCCTGCCTGCGAAGGCATCTGGGAAATGTAGTCGTTGACTTCCTGGTGGCTGGCTTGCCCGCTTCTATTGACCTAGGCGTCCGTCTTCTTGAAGTCTGGGTGAGGTCCTCTCGTGTATACGCGCTCTTTCTCCAGGAGTTTTGCTTCTCCGAGTCCGCAGCGCGCTCTCGCAGGCAGATAGCGACTGAGGATGAAAAGGGGTTTGGCTGTACGCCTTAGCGGAGCTAAGCAGGGTCTGTGCGAACGCATTTCTTTTAGATGCCCCTTCCTAACCGTTACTGCATTATTTACTGCACTGCCACATTTAATAATGGAAGAATCTGCACGCTTGCTCACTTGCATGCTTTATTTGCAATATGGTAGTGAGACTACTGGTGCCCCGCCATAATAGAAAGCACAGCCACTGAGTTAGTCATACCTTTAAGCAGAGTTAAGCGCTCTCGCCTGACTTCGGAAGCTAAGCAAGGTCGGCCCTGGCTAGTACTTGGATGGGAGACCACCAGGGAATACCAGGTGCTGTAGGCGCCTGGAGTAGGAACTGGCAAGCCACTCCAGTATTCCTGTCAAGAAAACTCCATGGACGTGGGGTCACGAAGGGTTGGTCACAACTGTAAAGACACAACGCACACACGAAGTTGCTAATGCAAGTCTTCACCATTTGTCCTCCATCAGAGCTGTTCTCTCCAGCTAGCCCTGCGATCATAAGTGAAGTGGACTATGCAGACACATCATTAGCTTTGAAGAAAAATTGATGGCCAATCTGTTCATTTTTTGTAAGTCAAGGGCTGAAACGCCTTCTGAGCCCTTTGCCTTTGTCAACTGAATTTTGAGCTGGCATATGCTTTTCCCTTTCTTTTCACCTCCCTGCATGGAGAGATTGGCCCAGTCCCCTAGCCTAGGTGGAGCACAGCAGGCTTGCAAGTAAGCAGAGAGATCATAGACTCTCCCTAAAAGCAACATGCTATTGAGGATGGAACCCAGAATTGTTTCAGCCTGAGCAGGTCACTCACAGTCCCCACCTTGTCTTATTTCCCAAAACGGTAGCAAATGAACAAGCAGAAACCCTCAGTGGTAAGGGATACAGAAACCAATTGAAAGCACTGGACAGCTTTTCTCACAGCAAGGTTTGGAGGATGTGTGACCCTCCAAATGGAGATACTGGACCAGCACTCAACAGCTCCCAGTAGCATGGTTAGCAGCAGAGAGTTGATGGAAGCTGGATGGACAGTGATTTCACATGTCTCTTTATAGTTACTATTGTTTATCACTGAGAGAAGTACAGTGGTACCCCGACTTAAGAGCAGCTTGACTTAAGAGCAGAAAACTGTTGGCGTTTTAACTGCTGCCTTACAAATTTTAGATATGGTCTTCTCGACTTTTTTTTTCATTCCCTCCCTCATTTTTAACTTATTTTAGATAGGTACCCCGACTTAAGAGCAGTTCGACTTAACAGCATGCATTCAGAACGGATTAAATTCATAAGCTGAGGTGCCACTGTAGTTGCTTTAACTGGACTACCAGCTTCCTTAGCTAGGAACAGAATTTTGAGCTGGCCTGTAATAGCATGGGAGGAAACGATTGGGTTGAGTATCGGAGAAAGGAATGAAATATGTAACTGGCAACACCTTCTTCTACTCATTTGTCCTCCCTCTGTCTCTGTAGTGGCACTGGCACTGAGGTATAGTTGCACTCATGGATACACACCTCCTCAGAAAGGGTGGCTGAACAAGAGGGCCTAGGGTGATAAATTTCTAAAAAGTATTGACATTCATGAGATGTATGTTACTATAACAACACAAACGCATAAACCTGAACTTCACATTCTCAGTACATTATTGAGTGGAGTACAGTCCTTCATGATTTAATTTCTTGCAGGCAAGTAAAGGGGCAAGACATTTTAATGAGGCACACTCCTTTCTACATATTACTTTTACTGTCTCTATATAAGCTCTCTTGTGCTCGATCAGACTGTTGATACACACTTACTGAGAGCATCTCTGGTCAGAATCTTAATGATCTCTTGAAGAATTCAACTTGGGACCTTCCACATACAAACCTTTTGTCTTTTAGATATCTGCCCTCTTATATGGCTCCCATACTTATTCATATAGCATCTTGAGTTCCCAGCTAAGGGTGAATGAGTCTGTCAGTTCTATTTCCCCCCCTATTAAAAATGTTAAAATATAGCCCTGCGGGTGCCTTGGTGTTCAGTTTGTGAAGAAATGTTTTTTTCTGGGTTCTTATCAAAAGAAAAGGAAGTGAACAAGATTCTCACCCGTCTCCCCTAGCTAAATCTCAAAGATGAAATTGTGCAGAGCATTAAAAGGTCCTTTTTTGTATCTGCCTGCCATGTAGCTGTTGAAAACTGCGGGCCAATCAGTGGTGGAGGGTGCTGGCTCCAATGTTAGTGGTGAGGTGAATCCTGAAAGAATCCCTGTGGTATCTGGACTAAAATCTGAATTCACTAGCCTTCACCACATTAGGTTAGGTAAAAAGAAGTGGCCACCATAATTTCATACCACAGTCACATTGCAAGTAGAAGAGGTGAACACTCAAAATCATTCAGCCCAGGAACCTTGTGGTGCAGTGGTTAAACTAAACTCTCTTCATAATCCAGGGTTCAATTCCGAGTACCTGGCTCAGTGTTCACTCAGCCTTCCGTCCTTCTGAGGTTGGTAAATTGAGTACCCAGCTTACTGGGGGCTGGGGGCGTGTGGCAATGTGTAGCCTGCATCATTCAGTTGTAAACTATCCAGAGAGTGCTTTAAGTGCACAGAGCAGTATATAAGCAGCACACTTTGCTTTTGCTTAGCTTTGCTTCAGCTACACCTGGAACAGGGCACCAACAGTCTACATGGCTGATACAAGCCCTTGAGTGCTCCCCATTTGGTCCACCAAACTTCTGTGCCTCTTCCCAAACTTTCCTTCTCCCTGCTCGGTGACATGGCAGACATAACTGTCAGTGGTGAAAATCCTGTTGGCAGAAGTTATGCCACATAACCTATGGCAAATTTTCAAAAATTAAACACTTCATCTTCTGCTTCCCCTTCCTCTGAAGGTCCTGTGGCTACCTTGGGGTCCCTTTTGCTGTGGGAAAGCCATTGGAGATAATGGAAGGAGGGGAAGTCTTTAATTATCAAAAATTGCCATTGGTAAGATGATTTTATTGCCAAATTAGTAAATTCTGACTGTAACCTCTGGCATTGACTGCTTTCTTTTAGGGGTATGTGATGACACAATCTCAGCCAACACAACATGACCAGAGACATCACACCAACACATATTAACTCCCCTTTCTTTACTACAGAAACAAACTCTACATAGGCACACACATCCCTGGCGCTTGGAACATGGAACTGGATTTATATGTGTAGCACATATGAGTATAATGTACCATACGTATGTACAGAGTGTGATGTCCTCTGTCATTTCAAAAGCATCCTAGATTCATCATCAAAGAGGAAAAAGGGGGGAAAGTTGGGGATGCTCCTATACTTGACAATTAGACTGCAGGGAGACTATTGTCCATCATTACATTTTTTGGATATCTGTGATCTCTATCCTACCACCCAATACTAGAATGTTTGTATTAGTCTTTGTTATCTCTCTCACTTTCTGTGGTTTTCCCCCTGCTTAGAAGAACCTCTACCCATTGACTGAAAAATGGCAGGCAAAGTCACTTCAGTTAAATAGCCTAAAATCTGACAAAATGTCCTTTTTGGGCTATTCTCCTCCACTCATCTTCAACAATGAAGTGAATTTTGGGGAATTGAAAAAACACTTCCGGAAAACTGGGGAAAAAATCTAGGTGCTCTCTTAGCTTAGTTAGTATAGAACTGTAGGCATACCTTTGCTCTGGATTTATTTTCTTTTCTTATTATGGAAGTTTGTTTCCCCACTTCCTGTCTTCTATTTTTGAATCTACTTAATTAAATGTCCTTAATTACATTGTGTTTCCTAGGGAAAGAGACAGCTTATGTAGCCATGAGCAAACTGCACAGTCCTAGGATACCCCCAGAAGAAGGGAACGGTACTTCTAAGTATGCTATAGCTGGAAAACCCTGAAAACCATAAGTCAGAATAGACTTGATGGCACCTATTATTAATTACATTACTGGGTGGGTTAAACTAGTGATGGCGAACCTTTTAGAGACCGAGTGCCCAAACTGCGATTCAAAACCCAGTGTCAAAACAGCAATTTAACCTGAATACAGGTGGCTGTGAATGGGTGATGCCGGGTGCCCACAGAAAGGGCTCTGAGTGCCACCTTTGGCACCTGTGCCATAGCTTCACCAACAGTGGATTAAACCAATACTGTACTTCATGTTACCTAGATCATTTGAATCCTGGTTTGGCAAATCATGTACAGAAGGGAGAAATAGAGGAGATTGGACTACTTGTTGGAAGAACAACTTTTCTCTCTCTCGACTTTTACAGAGGATATTGATCAGCAGCTGGCCACACAGCACAGAAAGATCTCTTCACTAATTACTTTGTGCTGCTCCCTGACCTCCAATGGCTGCTGCTCAAGGCAACTGCATCATTCTGCCTAACGGTTGGGCTGGTTATGCTATTCACCAGCAAACATGCAGAAAGCCATGAGTTGTAATTGAGTTGTAGGCTGGATATCCTCAAGTTATAGAACAACAGGCTGCCACATTGTACAGATACCTTAAAACCTCATTAGTTTGTCACAGAAATAAATGGATTGATCCATGCTACTTCAAGACAATATGAGAGATCTTATCAAGTATGTTCACACTTAGACTAGAATGTTGTTTTTTTCATTCTCTTGATGAAGCGCAGGTGCTTTTTATTGTGAACACAATCAATAGGCATGCCACAACTCAAGAATATATAAGAAACAATGTTGGAATTATAGTCCACTTTATTTCAAGTAAAGCCAAGGAGGCTTAGAATCATTGATTTGCCTCAGTGCTACAGGTCACTTCTCTTTAGAGATAATATCTAAACTGTAAAATTCATTATATAGACCCAGAAATGGATCAGGTTATTTAAAACAACACTGCTAATGGTACAATATCTCAGCTGTCCACATTGATAGGAAACATTGTCTTGGACAGTGTTATCAGTCCAGGACACCCGCTATGAATATTGATCTGGAGCTTGTAACAGCCATCACTTGCCATCAGGACAGGTCAGGGTTGAAACCCACCTATCATCAAAGCAATTTAAAGATAGCACTCAGATGGAATTTTAATGCCTGCTCCTGAATAAAACACAAAACAAGTCCAGGGAAGCTTCTTTTTCTTCCTCCTCCTCCTCCTTGTCCTCCTCCTCTCTCTCTGTTTGTGTGTGTGTGTGACTTGATAGTATTTAGAGAAACCCTTTAGTCTTACAATTGATACTTTAAGGAGCTCCATTTGTTTCATGACAGTTTAGAATAACGATGGCAATAAATTCACAAGAAGGTATTGGCATGTCTCCCCTCCCCTTTAAAATAAACATATGTATAATAAGACAGAGTGTTTTTTTAAGAAACAAGAATTTAGACAGACTGAGATACTCTTAATTTTAAATTAATTTTAATTAAAATTAATTTAATTTAATTAATTTTAATTTAATTTTAATCTAAAACGAGCTTAATTGCCCTGCTTCTAAAGAATATAAGAACATAAGAAGAGCCTTGTTGGAACAGGCCACAGTCCCTACAGTCCAGCATTCTGTCCCACACAGTGGTTCACCATTTGCTTCACCTGCTTAAGATTCCCTGCAAATGATATTGAGAGATATCCTGCCTATCTCTTCAACCCAGAGGTTGTCCTTAGGCATCCATAATGAGAGCCATTGATAACCTTGTTCTCCATGAACTTGTCAAATCCTTTCTTAAAGCTGCCAAGGCTGATAGCTTTCACCACTTCTTCTGGCAGGGAGTTCCACAGACCAGTGATCCTCTGGGTGAAAAAGTACTTTCTCTTATTTGTTTGAGATCTAGCACCCAAAAGTTTCATGGAGTGCCCCCTAGTTCTAGTGTTGTGTGATAGAGAAAACAGTTTGAATGACTTAGTGCTGCAATAATATCCAATGCTAGCAAAAGCCCTTCTTTGGGCAATCTGTTGAGATAAATTGTTAAAAAAAAGTCCAGCTCTAAATAGTCTTCTATAATATCTTTTATTCAGTTTTTGTGATTCATGCTTGCACTTACTCAGAAACGCTTTCTGAAATGAGCTAGTTTTTTTTAAAAAAACTTCATCATCATAGCTGATGAGGTGAACTGCAGTACATAAAAGCTGGTACAAAGTAAAACTTGGTAGAATAGTTATTGAAATGAATGAAGCAGGTTTTACTCGTGGATGAACATCAGATCACAGCCTTTCTTGTAGTTTGGCCACAATAGAAGCACATGCACACATGCACATATGCACACATGCATGCCTACCAATAATTCATTTCACTTGGAATCGTTTGCCATGTAAGGTGCTTCTCAACATGAATAATGACAGCAGAATCCACCCTCGGGAAAGGATTAATATGTGCTGCCTCTTAAATCATGGTTTGTGAAATTATTCCCACACACAAAATTTATGTTATTGTCCCAAATCTTCCACAAGTGATTCATATTATTTTGCCTGTTGTCCATCATGGCTGAGAAATAGGGATTTGTCTCCATTTAACAATTTCAATTGTCTTTCCTAACCATCTCTTTTCTCTCCTTGGTGCTTTTATTTTGGTCTGACAATACAGATCTGAGTAATGCATATTCTCATAAATTTGTGCCTTTCTCCATATGCAAATACTCATTGGTTTACATTTTGGTGGTTCAGACTCATGTACAAGGACAGGGCAGATGAGTTTCCTGGGGGCATGTTTTTAGTACAGAATTTACACAAAATGAATCCTACAAGGGAAGCATTCTGAAGACGATTGCGATCTTAATAGTTGTGAAACTGTGTGCCTGCATTTCAGCCACTGACTATGTACTTCTTTTCTTTTGCAGAAGGAAAAAAAATCTGGGTTAAAATTGTCCCAACATATTTATTGCATTTTAACCATATTACTTTTGCCAAGTGTGTGTTGTAACAAAAAAAATGTCTTGAGGCATTTTTTGATGAACCCAAGATGCCAAGAAGCAGAAGTAGCATCCTGACTGTTAAAAAGTTTGGCTCCATTCACTACAATTGGCAATAGGTTCAAGAAGTACAAGATATGAGCATTAAATCTTTTACCCGACATCAATACACTTCTCATGGAGTCAGACAATTCCCTTTTACTTGCTTGATGTATCTTGAGGTTAGAAAACTGTGGAATATCTTAATTACATGCCACAAAGTCAGTTCCAACTTATGATGCCTATTTCTGGGGTTCTGTATGCACAGAGTATTCAGAAGTTTTACCATTCTTTCCCCCCCACCCACCGCAAGAATGCTCTGGGACTGTGTGGCTTGTCCAAATACAGTTTCTGTCTCAGTGAGTTATTCAGCCAGTGGTGTAATACCTTCCCATTCATAATAACGATTGTTTGAATAACAGTGAAACAGGCTTGTGGGAATTATTTGATTTCACTGAGATGGTATCCCCGTTCCCTGTTGCTGTCACCAATACCTCATAAAATCAAAGAAAGGAACAATTTCCCTTACATCGCAAGAATGAGTTTGGTGGGCTGCAGGGCTAATAGTCAGGTCCTATAAGGGATGAGGCAAGCCTTTGAGACCAATAATTTCATTAAAATGGACTGGATTGGGCTGAAAATGAATATGGGGTAGGAAAGGGAAACAAGGTTTTTAAAAAGGGAAAGAGAGCAATTAAAAAAGAAGAAGGAAAAAGGGTTATTTACTTTCCAAATTCATAAACTCAAAACTAGCCTCAATGTATTTAAAGAGCCATTCCTAATTATTCTTATATAGAAATCAAGAAAATATTTATTTGAAGAGGTCAAAATGTAACTTGAAAACCCATTATGTGGTTTGTGTGTGTGTGTGTGTGTGTGTGTGCGCGCACACACACACACATGCATTGCATTGTTACAGTAGTAACTGACTCTTTGTGACCCTATGTCCATGGAGTTTTCTTGGCAGGAATACTGGAGTGGTTTGCCAGTTCCTACTCTAGGTGCCTACAGCACCTGGTATTCCCTGGTGGTCGCCCATCCAACTACCAGGGCTGATTTTAGCTTCCAAAAGCAGGTGAAATCGGATATGCTTATGGCATCTAGGCAGCTCATTATGCAGTTAGTGGGGAACAAAAGAGCAGAATATTTCAGCATTACTTTCTCGGACTACAACTCCCTAAATTCCCATCTAGCGTGATAATACTAGCTGGGCAATTCTGAGTATAGTCTGAAAAGTAAGTTTTTCAAGCAATCAAGGTAAGACTTTTTAAAGGTTTGCCTCTTTTCCCAATCAGTAAGAAGAAATAATAACAACAGCTAAATCCACTGGGGCTTTTTAAATTTAATGTTTACTGAGAACATTAAAATAAAGGCAATGAGACACTTTTCTTGATACTTGCAGCTACCCCTCCTGCTGCAATTTAGTTCTTTTGTTCTGAGTAAATTCATCTGATTTTATTAATCTACTTACCACAACATTTCTGCTAAGATTACTAGTGGTTAAATGCTTCAGGAATCAAAATGTTCCTGAGATATAGTGACCATGCTCCACACCTTAGTATAGCAGTTGTATCAGCAGATATTACTGATGAGAAACACAATGATGGATGGTTTTGTGGTGGTGGTGGTGGTGGTGGGGACCCAAGGGAGCATTAATTATACTGAACTAAAACAATTGAACTGTGGCACAGGGGTAGGAATGCATGCCTCTCCAAAAGATTTTGGGCTGCATCTTTCATCATTCCAAGCCAGAATGGCCAAAGGTGAAAGCTGATGAGAATTGCCCGCTAACATGCAGAGGGCTGCTGGTTCTCCAGTTTTGTTTTAGAGAAATCTAATTCATTAAATTCATGGAGCTTTAGAATGCACCTTAGTTCGCCATACTTTGGTTTGCTTTTGCAAGCGAGGCAAGGTCATAAGTAGAAAATAGCTTGCAACACTTCAGAAGGCGATTTGGAAAAGGTTTGGATAAAAGAGAGGAGATATTGAGTGTAAAATGCTAGTGTAAGATGCCCCCTGTAAAGGTTCATTTACAGCACCAGCTGAGGCTAGGGGGTCTAATAGAGCTGCAGTTAGGAAATCTCCACCTCTGCCTATCCCATACCTACTAACAATATCAATTGTTTGCCCGTTGTTATTTAGCAAAACAGAGGAGCAAGGGGTGGGCATTAATCCCCCCCACTGCTATTTCCAGTTGGAAAGGGTGATTTCACGTTTGCCTTTTCAGAAATGGCTGGGAATGAGTGGCTTGTTCCATATTGAACATGGTCAGGAACGGTGGGGGTGGGTGGACTCCTGTTCCTAAGCTGCTCCTCCAGAGCACTGAAATGCTTTGAAATGCCTTGCTTTTCTTTTAAGATCTGGGCATCTCAGCCCACCAGCCTTTTCAAACGAGAATGCGCATTAGCCATAAGGTGTTTTACTGCTGGAGAGTTTTCTTTTATGGCAATTTTGAACTCTTCCCCCCTTTTCTGTTGCAAATAGGCTTGCAAACAAGCGGCAGGGCTGTAGCTAAAGAAACCGAGGGGGACATTGCTCTCCCAACTGAGTCAGAGAAATCTGATGAGAAATCTGATCCATGTGTTGGATCCCCCATTCCATCAGGTACAAATCCAGAATCAATTCATACCCAATGGATACAGCCGAACAAACTAGAACCAGTGGTTTCTCCATGGAATTGAGATGGTTACATCATGACAAAAGGAGGACCTATGAGTACTCCTATGCCCTTCTTTTCTATCATTATTTGTAGGGAGATTTTGTTCCCTCTTAGAAGCCACAGATTTATTCTAGTGGTAGCCAATAAAATCAAGACCAAGGGTGTTTTGAGTGGACTTCCTAATCTACTTTTTATTGTGGTAGCAGCAGTTTACATTTTGATAACAGTCTTCACTGAATTTAACAGTCAAAAATCAAGACTTTATAATGAAAACCACAGGGCCTGTTCCATGCCACTTTGGCCTCCTAAACAGGTACATTTTAAAGAAAATATTACAAATTGGCAGCAGTACACTACTACAAAAATCGCAGGTATAATCAGGCCATACAACACTTTTGAACCGATGCAAAGAGTTTCAGATGATTATATGACTGGATATTGGACTCCAATTTGAAAACTTCTATTTAGTGGAAAGTAAATTCCCCTAAATAACAGAAGTTCAATATTCAATCAAAGTTAGTACAATGTAGTTTTTAACATAACACTCTCTGAACTTTGGTTTTCTATACGAAAAACAGGAACCCTTCTTAAAAAAGCTTTATAGGAAACAAAGGCTATTACTGTATATACTTACTTGCACGTGAGCCAAATCAATAGATTTACTTTTGAGTAAACAGTTACACAGATCATCTACAATGTAGATCTACAGTATAAAGCACTGGCAAAATGGAAGTGCTAGAATAATTCTACTTTATCTAACTCAGAGGAAACCAGAACTGTTTTATTTATGCCTACATTATCAGGTTTTTTTCGAAACTGGTGGAAATGTTTGCTCATAGGTCCTTGGAAATGTAAAATGTTCTTCATTCCTTTGTGCTTTAAACATATTTCTATTTCGATTTGATTCAGATTTTTGCCTTTATACAGGCTTTTAATCAGAGACCTGACATTAAAAACAATTCCTGAAACATTATACACCACATAAAATCTAATACCCTAGGGGATCTGCAGAAAAGGAGAGTAATCCAAACCAGAAATAATAACAAACATATTTTAATTAATTTTTTCCACAAATCATATAATCAAGCCATCTTAAAGAGAGAGAGAAAAGAGAGAAAGAGAGAGAGAGAGAATCTTTTTTTTAATCATACAAAGAAAAATGTGCTGGAATGTTTCTATTCTAAGCCAGTCAAGAAGGGATTATTGATGGTATTTATATTTATGAAAGTAGTTATTGATGGCATTTATGTAGAACTCAGATTTATTTCTCCCTGGTCTTACATAAGACCTTGTCAACTTCTAAAATTTGCCAGGTGAAAGTGAGGATTTATAACAGACTCAACTGTCGGCTGAATAGCAGGAAAGTGGTCAGATATTTCAATGAATGTTTTTGACTAATATACTTAGAACCCATGTAATTTAATCTTGGCACATTTGCACAGAACACATAAGAGCATTTATAAAGATTTCCCTCTTAATGCAGGGGCTGGAAACTTGTGGCACTACAGATGTTGTTGGGCTATAGCAATACAGCGGTACCTTGTATAAAGGAATTAATTCATTCCAAATGAAATTATGTTAAGCAAATTTTCCTTTATACAAGTTTCCCATAGGAATACATTGAAAACAGAGTAATCCCTAATTGCGACCCTTTTTATGTTGTACAGATTCACCCCATAGATGATTCTGTTAAGCAAATTTCCCCTATCTCCGTAATTTTTTATGTTGTACAGATTTTATGTTATGCAAACTATTTGTTATACAAGGGTCCACTGTATATTGTTATCAGGACCACTGCTTGGAAGCATTACAATTTTTTGGATTGTGGCTCCCCAGTCCAAAAAGAGAGAGACCTCCATGAAAATGTTTGAACAGGGGACCTCAACTGCATAATAAAAGCTTCATCTTAAGTTCATGTTTATTTAGTGGTGTAGATTTCAGCATAATTTACTACACAATCTTGTATTTGACTCCTGAGAAATATGTCCCACGGTCCCCAATACCAAGGAAGTCAATATACAATTGCAGCCTTTACACATAGGATACATGTAAACAGGAAAAACAAAAATCAATACAGGAGAGGAAGAAGCAATAGCTCTTAATCTGCAAGACTTAAGTGGGGCTATTAATGATGGGAATTTCTGGAAGTAATTAATTCATGAGGTCATCATAAGTCAGAAAAAATGCAATGTCATGTAACATTGTGTACATAGACCGACAAATAAAGCAGAAACCTTGATGTGCCATAGCAAAACCCTCTGGCTCTGATCTCCTGCTGCTCCAAATCAAAGTATGTTGTTGCCAGAGTGGCATATTCAAAACTGGATATTAAGAGATTCTGCAAGTTGAGACCATGTTGTGTTAGGTCAATATATGTCAGTGACCCCCTTCAAAAGTTCTTTCCTCTGATCGCATATATATTCTATCAGCTGATTAATCCGTTTTTGATATGCTCTGAACTGGAATGTCTTGCTGTTGGTGGGTTCTTGAGATACACTGATTTGTGTGTGTGTTGTGTTGTTACAGTCGTGACCGAGTCTTTGTGACCCCATGTCCATGGAGTTTTCTTGGCAGGAGTACTGGAGCGGTTTGCCAGTTCGTACTCCAGGTATTCCCTGGTGATCTCCCATCCAAGTACTAACCAGGGCCGACCCTGCTTAGCTTCCAAAATCAGTGCTTAGGGCATCTAGGCAGTACACTGATTTAGGGTTCCAAAAAAATTTTTTTTTGTAGGTCAGTTGTACTGAACTGTACTAAATGTGACATTCTGAGCATTTGGATTCACTTATATAAAGCAGATTGCATGACCTGTAGGTGATGTTCTGTTTAAGATAGCAGATTTTGTTCATCATAGGGCTTGCCCAGCATTCTTCCCCCTCCCAACCCATAGCCAGCTCAATATATTTTGCTGTCTCGGGCAATGCAGTCGGTGCCTCTCCATCCCAAGCATACAAGGCAAGCCAACCAATTCTTGTTTCAAGCCATACATTACAATGAACACATCTTTAGAAGAAGGAACACCTTCAGGGCTGAAAGTGTCTGACTTGTTGCAGCAGTTTTGTTCCCCATCTCTAGTTTGCAAGTGAGCTTCCTTTGCTTTTCAGATGATCTTCTGGACATCATCTCTCTTCTGGGAAACTGTTACCATATTTCAGCTGGAACGTCATGTTGCCTATAATGCCTCATGTAGACTTAACTTCAACATGGGTCATAAGGCAGCATCCTTTACAGGAACTGAGGACTACAGGCTATCTTAATGAATATTGGGTAGGCTGTCCCCCCAAACCCCCCCCCCCCAGTATCTGCCATCTGAGGCCACACATAATTTTGCTTAATAGTAGGGTGTACCTGGATCTTAAGGTTCCCACAAAGCATTGATTTAATGGCTGTCAGGAGACATACCATGTTTTTTAGCCCTAGCTAAATTTTAGATGTTGATTTTAGATATTAAATTCTGCATAGTCTCCTAGTTCAATATTCTCCTAAGTATGGGATAAGGCACCATTCCATATCAATTGCAGCTAACAACAGCTAGCCAAAAATATTTAACTATCAGTGAATGTTGCCCCTTTTGCTCTCAAGGTACATAGTGGGATATGGCCAAGTTATTCTGGCACTGGAAGCAAAAAATATAATAAATCCATAAAGGACTCTCCTTCCCATCAATTTAAAATGCAACAATAGTGAATTTATAACTGAAAACTGACTACCCTTTCACATCGCCAAACATCTATTGCTTGAGGAGGCAGCCTTGTGGGGACTCTGCCGCAGAAAACTGTCCTGAAGTGGTCATCAGCAACTCCTCAGATACCGTGAGGACGAGCCACCTGCAGATAGTTTATTATTAGAAATGAAATAAAGTTCCAAAGACGGGATCCTGACAGACTTTTTTTGTGCCAGAGTCAAGAGACGGGAAGAGGAATTGGAGGCCAATCAGAAAACAAAGCAAACTCATTTGCAAACTACAAGCGGTGTGGGAAGTCACAGCCACCTGTAAAAAAATCCTTTCTTAATGAGCGTTTGTCATTAGAAGACTAAAACTTCGCCGCCCCAAGGCTCCCTCGCCAGGCTCGATGAACCCACGGGGGACTTTCTCTCGTCACCGCGAATAACAGAGAGCACGTTTCTTTTGATATTCCCTTGGTGGAAGGAACAGGAGAGGGGGAGCGCGAGGGGAAAGGCGGCGATCCCCGCGCTTAAAAGAGCGCGGGCGAGCCTTGATATAAGGGCATCTCCACGTGCACGGCCAGGCAGAAGGGCAGAAGCTCTCTTTCCTTCTCTCCCTCCGACCCCAAGGAAAAGGGGCAGCCGTGGGTTAGCCGTGCCTCTCCCCACCCCGCTTCCTTCCAATCGCAGACCTCTCCGCTCGCCAAGCGGGGATCCTCTCCCCCCTTCCCCTCCCCCTCCCCAAGCCCCCCCCCCTCGGGCGGAGAATCCCCTTCATTCCAGACGGTTGTCTCGGAAGTTCACGCTCGGTGTCATCTGAAGGAGGCATCTCTCTCTCTCCCCCCTCCTCTCCTTTCAGCTCACACTCGCACACGCCCGCCTCTTATGGACCGCGGCCTCCCCTGGGAACCCAGACGGGCATCTCGGGGAGGAGAGCAGGGCGGGCTGGTCCCCTGGCCCTCCCTTGGCCGTCGAGCTTGGCCCGCCGCCGCCGCCGCCGCCGCCGCCGCCCGGGTCTCCCCGGACCTCCGAGCGTGGGGATGCCGGATTGTCAGGACAGCGGGGCCAAAGGCGAGCCCCTCCACGCGAAAATCTCCTTCTCCATTTTAGACATCCTGGATCCGCAGAAATTCACCCGGAAAAGGAATCCCCCGGCGGCAGGGAGGAAGGACAGCCTCTCGCCCCCTCCTCCTCCGTGCGCGGACCAGCGGGAGAAAAGTTTGGCCCGAGTGGAGCGAGAGCGGACGCCGGGCGGAAAGCGGAGTCAGCAGGCGGCGTGTCCCGGTAGGCGATCCCCTCCCTCCCACTTTTAGCGGATCCGCGCGGTTTCAGTTAGGATCGGTAGCAAGCAAGGCTCCCGAGTTGTTGTTTTTAACACGGGCAACTTCCAGACGCGCAACAGCCGAGAACTGCGGCGAGAGCGGCTTGCTGAGAGAAATAGATGGTGCCGTCGATTGATTATCCCTTGGTGGGAGGAGGGGAGGGCTAGCCTTTTGTCAAGAAATTGATGCCATCCACGATCACTGCTAATCTCAAGGTGACCCGTGATGAGCCTCTCTGAGAAGGAAGCGGGTGCCGTTGCGCGTGTCCTTTAGAGCGAGCAAGTGTCTGTCTAATTTTGACCTAGAGCCACCCTAAGGGCCCAGTTTAGACTTTGCTGACCGTTCGTTGCGGATCGCATCCCGCCTTGGCTGGCACACCCGTTCCCTGGCTTCGAGGGGGGGACGCTGCCTGTTAAAGGGGGCCTCCTATCCATGGATTAAAACTTCCCATCCGTAGCAACAAGACTTCAACTACTCCCGTTCCATTTCCCGACAAACAGGCGCGCGGGCTACCTGCTTGCGCGCCGCCGCCCCAGCTTTCCTTTGCTGCTGACAGCGCCGCGCGCCAGGCGGAAATTCAGCAGGTGAAGCTGACGAATGATGGGGCAAACTGACTTTCCACCGGTCGTGTAGCTGTTAAACCCACGGGAGCTAGATGGGGCCAGTGAAGGAATTTAAAGTTTTTCTTTTGACTCTTCGGGCTTAGCATCCCAAACAAGTTCCGGGGCTGACTCTTACTAAAATTGAAAGCCAACGCGGGTCGGCAGCGGATCGCTTTTCAGCCCCTCCCTTGCTCTCCCCGTCTTTGATCTACTTTTGCTGAGATGGACCCGTTCGACTCTTGTTAAGCATTAATTATCATGGGGCTATAAGAAGGCGCGCCCCCGATCCCCGGAGACGGTCACTCCTGGTAGGTATCATGATGGGAGGTCATGCTAGGGAAGGGGGTCCCACTTCGGAGCCTACCTTCCCCTTTAAGACGTGGCGGAGGGAAAACGGCGGCTGAGCTCAACGTCCGCCCCCCCCGCCGCCCCCCGGGGCTAGCTAGTGAAGGGACGCGCCAGGCGGACAAGTCTAGCTCTCGGTCGTCCGCCGGGCCGGGCTGGTTTTTCTGCTCAAGGCTTCTCGGAGGCGCCTGATTGGCACCGGGACGCGCCAGGCAAAGGACACGCGAGATAATTGTTCCTGCGGTCTCCCTACACCCCCCCCC
>JAHTLZ010003518.1:313632-333442 GCA_023846285.1 Phrynocephalus versicolor | reverse complement strand
GAAGAAGAAGAAGAAGAAGAAGAAGAAGAAGAAGAAGAAGAAGAAGACGACAACAGGATGCAATCTAAGTTTTCCAGTTTCTTCTTCAATTTTTTTTAATCTTAGAAAAAGGCATGAGGTGCAGAGGCGGGTGAGCACATCCCAAGTACATGATGTCAAGGATGGCGAAAGACCAACATTACTTAAATTATACCTTTTTATAGTACCCAAGATACAGGCCATTCATCCTTCTGTTAACTTGAAACAGTTCCAGAATTGGTTATAGGCTTCTGTGGGGTTTTAACAAAGAAGATAAGATAGCAAACTTAACTATCTTGCTAACAACATGCCAAAGGTCAGGCTTTAGGTAACAAGAAGACCAATTTTTCAATCTTAACTGCAGAAACAACCTCCAGTTGAAGTCACTCTGAGCTTATCTGTGAAATGATTTATTAACTACATATTTAGAATCTTCTGCTTAACTCAATTGACAGATTTCCTATTTAAATCTTGCTGGCAGGGATAAAATGTGGTCTACATAAAAAAACAACAAAATGATTTACACTGGGAAATTTTTAATTCAAGGGATTTCTAATACTGGATACTGAAGTTTAGCAGCAGAGTTAGGATGAGGGTTGTGTTTGAACTTTCAGTTAGACTTTGAGTAACCTCTATACATGTTATACTTCCTTAAGTTACTAGAAGTTCGATTTCCCTTTCCTCCTAAGTGGGGACAAGCTAAGACAACCAGAGGCCAACAACAACAACAACAACAACAACAACAACAACAACAACAACAACAACAACAACAGTGTGTGTCACCTTAAAGAGTAACAGTTATGTTTTAATGTAAGCTTGTGTGGAACTTCTTCAACCATATGAATGTTTCAATACTGTGAAACATTCATGCTCAGCTCTAAGGAACAGAGGTGTATGATTGCATTTCATAGCTGCAGTAATTTGCAATCACTGTTTGGTGTTCTCTTCTGGTTTTGACATCTGCTTATGTAAACATTGCAACAAGAGAAACAAACTAAGGCAAAAGCTGAAAAATGAAATAAAAGCTGAGTTGTACCCAGTCAGTTTCAGCAAAGACAACAGAAGAGAATGGAGAAGAGAGGGAGAAAAATGAAATGAACGAACGCATTTATGAAAAATGTGTTTCCTAACCGAAACATGATTCAGTCATCTAGAGATATATGCAGGTTAAGAATAAGAGTAGATTCCTGATGAAGCGCTTAAAAGATCCACCTAATCTAGAACTCTTTGCCACACTGGTTAACCACATGCATTTGGGAACCATAGAAACAACAGGCCTGCTATTGGTCCGCAGAAATACAACACATTCATTTTTTTTGGAATTAGATAGTCCATTTACTTATAATCATCTCCAATAACATAGTTAGCCTATCATTCTATATGAGTTTATATGTGATGCTTTTAAAAAAGCAGCATCAAGATCTGTCCATTATATGTGTTGCTGTTTAATCACATGGACTGATGCCTAAATGTTTTCCAAACCTGTTTCTTTCTCATTTAGTGCCACGTCCAATTGTAAAGCTGCAGGCAAGGGCAGTCTTGTTTTTGTCAACAATATATAAACCACACTAGGAATGTTTTTGATTTAAAAACCTTAGTAAAATGCTTTAAATAAATAATATTTGATCTTATTTCTGTCAGTGGGCTACAAAAGAGTGAGTTTTCTACGGGGGCAGGAGCAAGAAGAGGGGGAGGTGTTAATGCTTTCTCCATCTGCCATGTTCTCAGCTCAACTCTTAAACTTTTTCACATGCTCTTTTTCACTTTGATGATTCATTTTTAAAAAGTACAGAAGCCAAGAAGATTTGGCTCTAAATGTGACAACGCTGTCACAAGTTAAGTCATGTTTATTGAAACTGTTCTCCATCAGTATCGTATGTGTGTTATCATAACAATACATATGTAAAATAATGTATGAACCATAATCTGGGCATACAGGCTCAGATTACCCGATTACACTGCCAGTTCTGTCTTCATGGTATGTTTGAGTCCCTGTGTGTCTTCTCTATGATGGGCCAAAATTTTGTTGGATCAGTTCTGCCTGCATGTCCAGAATTACATTATCATTAGTGGCAGATTATCACTGATTAAAGACTTCCTTTCTCAACCTCAGGATGCCCATGGTTTTGTCTTACTGTGTGAGAACTGTGTGAAGCTTGGAAGTCTGTAATCAGCAGCAGTCTGGGGCTGGCAGTAATGTCTTTTCCATTGGACAAGCAAAGCTATGTGACAGGATTATGCACATAACATGATGGAAAGGGAACGTGGTAGTATTACAAAATATTACCTGCAGAATCTCTTCATCAATTTATTTATTTATTTATTTATTTATTTAACCAAAGGTCTCTGAGCAAGTATCATGTGACATCCTTCAACTATGCATATGCATTTAGATGAATGACATCACAAGATCAGAGGAGAAGAGTTCAACCAACCTGAAAAGGGCATGCAGAAAATTTTGATAGGAAAGAAAGACAACAGCTTGAAATTACACTATAGCCAATTTTCATTCTGCTTAAAACTGTTGCAGTTCTGTCCTATGGAATGTTGGAATTTGTAGTGTGGTGAGGCACTTAGCATTCTCTCCTTGGGTGTTCTAGTCGAATGCATTGCTCTGAAGTACAGCAATGAAGTTTGAATCCAGGTGTGATCAAATGAGGAGATAGTCCACATTTAGACTGCTTTGTCGCGTGCTCCAATGCACCTATTTACCAGCCATCATATAGCATACAGGCAATAGCAATCCAGGCAGCCTAGATCTTCTTGGTCCAGAGGCAGGGCTACTGTTTTCTGGGAAAGACCACGAGCCATTTTTGCACAGATAGAAGGCTTACCTTGGGAGAGATCGCTCCCAGCAAAGCAGCCTTCCTCGAGGTCTGATCACACCCTCCCTCACGAACTACACATCCCAGCATCCTGCAGTCTAGACTCATGGCAAATTAATGGAATGCTGTTGCTATACCTGTGTTGTGTAGATACACCGCTACCCCACCCAGGAGTTATTAGCACAATCAAGCGTCTTCTTTCCCTCATATATTAATCATTTCCTCTCTCCAGCCTTTATTCTAGGAACGGCAAGCATGTGAGACAATATCGGGATTTTTTAGTAAATAATTTCTGGCATCTTTACCAAATTACAACCCTCCGGCTTTTGGTTGTTTAAAACAGAGCACCCGTAAATAAGATATATGGTGGTTAAACAGGCGTTTTTTGGAAAAAAAAAAGGCAAATAAAGGAATAGGTCGGCAAGAGATTTAAAAAAAAAAAAAGAGGGAGAGAAGCATCCCGCCAAGACCGGGCTGATACTGGCAAATGACTCGAACCACACGAGGGCAAACTGAAGAAGCCCGAAGCCTCCAGGGAGGGGACCCTCGCCCGCTGATAGGTCGGGAGAGGAGAGAGAGGAATGTACTAAAAAAAGATCCATGACGGTCAGAGGGTGGGGCAGGAGCCAGCCAATAGGAACGGGGGCGGAGGGATCGGGACGCCGTGATTGGCGCGGCCTCTCCGGCGAAGCCAATGGGGTCCTTCGGCGGCCGTTCGTCCGTGAGCGTGGGGCTTGTGACGTGGCCGGCCTTTTGAGCCGTGACAGGCGCCGTGGGGAGCTCCTTCTGCCTTTGGCTCCCGGTGCTGTCGGCGGAGAGAGAGAGAGAATCCGCGTCGGGCTCGAGAAGGTAGCGCGCAGGGATCGGGGTCGCGGCGGGGTTTGGGGGGTTGTTGGAGGAATGTCCTCCCGGCTGGAGCCTCCCCGGAGCGCCCTTGCCCTTTGGGGACCTTTTGGGGCTTCCTGGCTGCCGTTCCTTTCCCAAACCCCCGCCTTGGTGGTTGGATGGGGAGCCAAGCCATTATTAAGAAGTCGACTGCCCATGGTCAGCTCTCTAGGCAGTGTTCCCCTATATGGGACCGCAAGGAAGGTGTATCCTACAGGCGGGAATCTGTTGGACTCTAGTTCCCATCAGCCCCTGTTAGACTGGCCCCGGGGTGAGGAGTAGGAACAGGAGGGCCTGTTTGCTCCAGTCATGGCATAGACATATAGAGGGAAGGGTTGTGTCTAGAAGAGCTTTGAGATCCAGCTGGTGATGCCTTAGAGCCCTCTGCCCAGCATCTTGCGTCCTATGGTAATGTGTAGCGTCTTATTATGAATCCAGGGTGGGGTGTGTGCTGCCCTCCAGGTGTCCTTGAGCTCAGTCATCATCAGCCCTCACCATTGTTCATGCTGGCTAGGGCTAATGGGCTGCCTTCACTTTTCCCAGCTTGTAGATAACTGTTGGTCCACAATGGAACACGGTCCAAGAGGATTTTAATATCCTCTCCATCCAGCCAGAGTTGGACTTTACAGGCATAGTATGACAGAGGCTGCAGGTGGAAGCAGACAGTAGTTTTTAAGTGCAAGTTGAATTCAGAGAAGTTGGGGATGTCAGTAACATAAATGCATGCTTCACTTTGTCCTGCTGGCGCTGCTTGTTGAACAGGCCTTTGTGGGTTTTGGAAAAACACAAACCTTGCAAATCCGGTTCTCAAAGGCTAAAGTGAGATGAGTACTGTATACACATTTTGATCAGCATCCCCTCTTCTGCACTGACTCAGCTCTTTAAAGATCTATTATTTATTCTGGCCTGATATTTTCCAGCTCCACTGAATACATGCCTTTTTCTTGTTAACATGGAGGAATGGGAGTTTCTCAAGCTTGAAAACTTGATTTATATTTCTACTCTTTTGCTTTACTATTTTCTCATCTAGTGCATGTCGTGACATGTCGGTGTAAATATTTCCCATTGCAGTATGTTCTGTGCTCAGGTTTAAATAGGGAAACAGAATTTGTGGAGGCACCACTTTGAGTGGATTTACTTAACAGTAACAATTCCTTTTCAGTCATCCAGGATAAAAACATTGTGAAATAAAATACAATTTTTAAATTTAGATTTTTCTTAAAAATAAGCAATTTTTCATGTAGAAAATAGCGCTTCATTACCTTTTGCTGTTCTCTTATAAGGGTGAATTATAAAGTTACATTTCTACAATGCAGCAAGCCAAGGGTCCTGACTTGTCATGAATGAACAACATATTGGTGCAGTCGGTTTGATTGCTCCTGGTTGCATTGAGAGAGGCTAAACAAACTGTTGTTGGTTTATTGCATTTTCTAGCACTTGGCATTTTTTTTTCTTATAGATGGTTCTGTGCCAGCAAACCACAGAAAAAAACAAACAGCAAAACCTTGCTTCTTTTTCTAGTTTATTGGGAGGGAAAAGGCCAGAGAAGGGAAGATGCTCACTGCCAGATGTGGCAATAAACCAACCACAGAGCAAGCACCTTGGCTTCTTCAGCTGCTTCTACTGCAGGGAAGAATTACTAGGTTGTAGGTACTGTACTAGCATGCTGTTTAGCTAAAGGAAGTAGGCCAGAGTTACTGCAGGTCTATCCCTGCTTATTATTCAGGCCAGATTTTTTTCTCTGAGGGGTGTGTGGAACCCACCCTATCACATGTCCTATCACACTGACTATTTCAGTCTGATGTAACTTTCTCTGATGCAATTTTACATTTGGGTCTTCTTCAGGTTTTAACATGGTGAGGCATTTCCTCTTTTTTCTTGTGAAACCTCTAAATGTCATATAGCAACAGCATTGTGTTAATATTAAAAAGAGCAGGTTTTTTTTTACACCTTCTGAAGAAGAAATATAGTTGTGGAACTTTATTACAGGCTGAATGCATAGGATCCTAAGAGCACTGTCCTGTGCTGTATTTTTTTCTTTATTATATTTATACCCCGTCCATCTAACGGAATATGTTAAAAGGAATGAGAAATATGTTCCAGATTTGTTCACTCCTATGAAATTGTGCGGTAGAATAGAGCTTAGGTTTGTATAGGAGTGGGTCACCCACACGCCTCACAGAAAATGAACCTTGCATTTGTTTGATGTTGGGCAAGATTGTGAAATGGACTGTCAGATGTTCCAGGACCCTGTAAGCATAAGGAGATTTAAAGGTAGCCTTGGAAGGTGGCTGGGATCAGTAAATGCTCCTTCCAAATAATTGCCTTCCAAGGTATGCCCTGTCAACCTCTTGTTCTTGTGGCCTGTCTAGTTACCTTTTGCAGAGATAGAGAGTTAAGATATTCTGAGAGCCACTGGCAGTAGTTTTCCAGAATTTCAGGTAAACATCTTTTCTAGCCCTGGATCCCCAGTGTGGTGTAGTGAATAGAATGGTAAACTACGTCTCTAGAGAAAAGTGTTTGAATTCTCACTTGGGGGGGGGAGTGGAATTGGTAAAACTACCCCTTAAATAAAACAAAACATGCTGCTTGTATACCACCCCATCGTGCTTAAAGCACTCTCAGGGTGCTGTACAAGTAAGGGTGCAGGCTACACATTTGCCCTCCCCCCCAGGTCCATCAGAAGGATGGAAGGCTGAGTGAACTTTGAAACTGCTACCTGGAATTGAATTCCAGGTTTTGAACACAGTTATAGCTGCAGTACAGTACAGCGGTTTAACTCTTGTGCCATGAGGCTGTGTTATATCTCACTTACCTTGAAAGTCCTGTTAAAGTCTTTATAAGTTGGTACTGACTTGAGGGCACAGAATACATAGCCCTGCCTGGAAGTACCAAGAACTGAAATTTGGCCCTTCTACACAATGACCGGGATCCAGTTGGGTTCTTAATCTAAATTGTGTAGCTTCAGTCAGAATCAATTGCCTTCTTCTTCTACAGCTCTTTATGTATGCAAAGATCATGGAAATCTGAGAAACAGTTTTATTCAGTGCATAATGAAGCACTGTGGACAAAAGATACAAATGCTGGTGGGAGCATGCAGTCCACATGAAGTACCCAAATGGACCCCAGTCCAGTATTTATTGGTTGAATGCACACATTAAATGACTCCAATACTAATGCTTGCTTTGTCCCCAAAGTAGGCAGCACCACTTCCCTAACCACCTATTCGCTTTGCAGCTGATTCATGCCGTGCACCACTTAGAAAACAAGAAATCTAAGCTTTGTGGCATTGTTGCTGTTTAAGACCCAACACTTAAGTGATCTGGAAGTTTAGCATATAGCTTTCATTTTACAGCATTTGCAACATGTCGAATCTATTTCTATTGAGGCTTTGAAACTGTCAGGAAGAAATGAAAAATGACAAGAATATTGTCAAATTCTTCCTATTACCAAACACTGTCAAGAAGATCTGGAGTAGCATTACATTGTCTAGTTTTCTTGAG
Source organism: Phrynocephalus versicolor (assembly GCA_023846285.1). Classification (NCBI taxonomy): domain Eukaryota; kingdom Metazoa; phylum Chordata; class Lepidosauria; order Squamata; family Agamidae; genus Phrynocephalus; species Phrynocephalus versicolor. The sequence continues at coordinate 326,211 of JAHTLZ010003518.1, read as the reverse complement.
ACTGAGAAGCAATAGTAACTTTTGCTTTATACAGGAATAGATGAATTTAGCAGATGTGGAGGCAGGCACAGCTCCAAGGTGGCTATGCTATAGTGCCACATCTCCAGAGAAAGAACGTATACATTTCACCTTAAGCCAACTTGCAGATCTCACTGTCTTCTACTCAAGACAGCCTTTTCATACTGTGTCATCTGATAGGCACTAGTGTGCTCACACTCCATCCAGTTGAATAGCTAGTTCAGGAGACATTCAAAGTTATTAATTCAGGTGTTTTCCATTTTTGAAATTATTTTTACACTGTCTTCAAGGCACTTTCCATGGTAGTTTGCAAATGTCAGAATATTTGAGGAACAAGATTTAAAACAAACATATGGATTAGTAGCTGCATAGAGTGGTCAAACCACTCTATACAACCAAATCAACCAATTCTTGTACAGCTGTACATTTGGAGATCTGCTTTCTGTACTTGAGATGTCACAAAAGTAAATGCTCTTAGCACCAGAATCTGCCAGTCTATTGACTTTAAGAAATCAATCACTTGACGTTTTTATAATATAGATATTTCAGATGGGGGTTGAGGCTGAAGTTAAAAGAGTAGTCTTCATAATAGAAGACTTTGCATGCTTATAGTATTGCTCAGTTCTAAAACCTTATATACTCATAGGTCATGTTTATTACACACATATACACACATGGTATCCAGTGGCAGACAGCAAATAGCACTGGAAGAAAAACCATATCTTATTTGGCTTTAGGATTAAGCACTGCCAGGTTATAGTGCTCTGGCAACAGGAGTTGCATTGTTGCTCAGATTAATTGCTCTTTAAAAACTTGTGTAGCAGTGTCAGTAGGCTGGAAAAATATTCTTAATCCTTTGCTGGCAGAATCCAAAGTCGAAGAGTCCAGGCAACTAAGCTCCCTTCTGGTTCTCCCAGTTTTTTCCTACCAGCAGCTAGGAAATACATTCTATTTGTAGCATGTAGTTATTCTTTCTCAAGCAAAAACTACTTTATAACTCTGGAGCTCCCTGACCAGTATTAGAGGTTTAAATGGTTGTACTGCCAAGAAAACTCCATGGACATGGAGTCATGAAGAGTTGGTCACAACTGTAATGACGCAACACACACACACACACACACACACACACACACACACACACACACACACACACACACACACACACACACAGGAACTATGGACTGGTTAGAAGTTTGTGGGCCTACTTTGGAAAGTCCACCTTACAACGTGGGATGTTGTCTTCAAGGGTGTGCCCCATCACAGACACACACATAGTGAGAGCAGATGTTGGTGCACACAAGCTGGCTGTTGTCATGTTTCAGGAAGTATCTAGACTGGTAATCTGAAGTTGCATGAGATGTTGATCTAATCTAACAGATTCTTATGGTATTAACATTTGTACATATTTAAACTGGGCTAAATTTATTCTTCTTTTAAACATATGTTTGATGGTATCTCTCGTTGTCTGACTTCCTTTGTAATGATTTGTTCAATCTGTTTGCATCTGGAATTGACACATCCTTCAGTGACTATTTCCATGAAAATTATAGCTTCAGTGGAGGCTCTATAATTGAAGCTGGTTGCTGAAAATCTAATAGAGTGGCCTTCTTGATAAATGAACACTTGTGTACTTTAAAATATAATAGTCGGTCTTTAAGGTGCCACATGTTGGATGGAAGTACTGTATTGTGTTTGGGGTGGGTGGGTGGCCTTAATTTTATAACTGACAGTTGCTCTGTCCCTTGTAAAGCAGTATGCACCTTGGGTTGTTATGTGAATAATATTTGCCCCCACAGTTCAGTAGGATCTTGGTTATCTTAAGGGCATTGGGATGTTAAGCAAATACAAGAAAACGATTCAAAATTCTACCTATAATCTCAGTGTTTCCCCCCCTAGATTTCATTTTATAAACAGTAATGAATTCTGCTGTAACATTGGTGCTGAAGCAACTGCCCCATACATACAAATTTCTTGTTTTCTTACTCATTTTCCTCAATGTGAACTTTTCCCTTTTCAGACCTACGCCGTACGGTAATCATGTTTTCCAAACTGGCCTGTCCACAATCACTTGCTCTTCTCCGTCGGGGCGTTCACTCTTCCGTGAGCTCAGCAACCTCGATTGCAACTAAGAAAACGGTCCAGGGCCCACCATCATCTGAATACATATTTGAACGTGAAGCTAAATATGGTGCACATAACTACCATCCACTCCCTGTTGCACTTGAAAAAGGAAAAGGTATTTATTTTTCAGACTATTCAGTACGTTCATAGGTGACAGTGATTTTAGTAGTGTTGAGTAACACAGATTCAAGTGTGGTGGACTGGATAGTTATATACTAGGTCAGTGATGAACCTTTTAGAGACTGAGTGCTCAAACTGAAATTCAAAACCCACTAATTATTCACAAAGTGCCAATATAGCCATTTAACCTGAATACAGGTGGCTGTGAAGGGGCAATATTGGGTGCCACGGAAAGGGCTCCGAGTGCCACATTTGGCACCCATGCCATAGGTTCGCCAGCACTGCACTAGGTCTTGGGAGGCTTGGTTTCAAATTCCTATTTGGGCACAGAAGCTCAGCAGGGGTTGCAATAGTAAAACTGCTCCTTAAATGTCTTACGCATCTGGAAAACTGTACTAGGGTCACTGTATGTCAGCTGCAACTTGACACCACATAGCTCCTGTACACCTATGAGCAAATGTGCAGTTAACTGCTTTCCTTTGCCTCCTCCTATGACAGATGTAGTGCTTGTAGGGTGCTACTCCTGGCAGATATATTCTGTCTCCTTTGGTTTTCTGCCCAGGCCTGCTTTTCTCAGAAAGGAGAGAGTGCCGTGGTTGTCAACAGCCATAGTACTCAGTTGTCTTTTTAACCAGCTGAGGTACACAGAAGAATCTGAAGCTGTTGCTGTGTGTCTGTCCCAATTTCTGGACAGTAGGCTGTCAGGAAGGCCTACTTCCTGGTCCATTGATTCCTGGGAGGCCGCAGGTACAGTACTGTGGGATGTGTAGTTCTTTGAGGATTCCCTATACCTATATCCCACAGAAAAATGCCACTTACAACAATACCCTAAACCTCCAAGGAAGCACTGGGTTAGGAGTAGGCCTCAGACAGCCTACTGTCCTCCTCACCTGGGCAGCAACAGTGGTGGCAGGAAGGTGGGAGGGAGGCCCTGAGTGAGTAAGATAGGTGCTTGGACCCATGAAGTGGTTTTATTTAATGAGAGAGGAAGGATGAAGCAAAAATAAATGTTACTGATGAAGAAGGTTGACATTTTGTTTTGCTTTGTGAAAGCATGGTTCTTCGAACGATCCAAGAAACAAACCATGCACTGGCCTGGTTTGTGAATTGGTTTTGTTTTATGGCTTGTTTTGTGCCCATCTTTAATTATGATGATTAGAAGCATTACACCTGAAGGCAAAACCCAAAGAGACTACCCAGAGGGGTAGTTTACTAAACTGGGGTGTCCAGTACAGGCCTCCTGGGCATCTCATATGTACAATGGCAACGTAAAGCTCACACAAAAATATTGTTTATAAAACCTTGTGCAGACATCACACACAGTGCATTTTTGAGCAGCAGTCCATTTGTATACTGGAGTTATCACTCTGAAGTTTTATTACATTCAGCAAGCTTTACCAGGTCACAGGAATGCATCTTTAGTCTAATTAGAAGCTTAAGTAGTGTCAAAGTCTAACTGTTGTTGCTACTAGGTAACCTTGTAATGTTAGATTAAATCTTGATGTAAAGTGTCTGGAAACTATTTACAGGTCAACTCTTTTACTGGCTGACAACTGCAAAATAGTAGTTTGGTACAACAGTATTATCCCAGGGAACATCTGTTTGGTATCTACAGTAAATAAATTAGAAAGGCAGTGTAGGGCACCCGTATCAGGTGCTACCTAGAGGACAAATGAACTGTTGTTTCTTCTTGGCATCTTACAGCCTACTGAAGCCTATTGTTTGGGGAGAAGGAACACAGCTTATGTTGCCTTCTGCTCACCTTGGAAACTTGAAAATATCAGCTTTTCCTTGGCTTCATCCCATTGGCCTACAAAAGGCTTCCTCACGTTGGTTAAAATGTGAGTTTACCAAGGATGTATGGTCTGCCTTATAGCAATTTGGACAAAAGTTGCATGTTTGGCATTGCAAGTAAAATGTCAGTATAACCTAAATGGGCAAAATCTGTTAATCGCATGTTGGGAGAAGCTTTTGGTTTCCCATAGTGTTTGGACAGGTCTTTTCTCATTTTTGTTTTGAATGCAGATTGCTGCCAGGCCGGTGCGTGGGTAGAAAGACAACATAGGGAAGACACCCAGACCAGAAAGTTGGGGCAGAGTCTTTGAGACAAGGGCATCTGGAACACAAAGGACTTCTCAGGAGCAAGGCAGGAATTTACTGGAACACACAGGGGTCTTCAGAAGCAAGGCAGGAACAGAAGAGGGTAGGGCTAGAGCTCAAGAATCACCAAGATACTTGTCTTGGTGAGGCAAAGGGCTGCAGCACAGGTAGCCTGCATATACAGCTGTTCCAGGGCCTCCAGCTGCACCATACGACTGCCCTTCACCTGTTCCCTGTAAGCCTCAGCAAGAGGCATCCCTGCTTGTGCCAGTACTTACAGGTTCCTGCACCCCTGACTCTGACAATTGCTGTATCTTGGTCCTTTTGGAAACTTTGATAGTCAATTAATTAATGTCTTCATGGTGTCCTGGAAGGAGTTGTGAAAGTTCTATCAAACAGTGGTAGTCTTTGCTAATTCAAGTTAGCAGTCAAAAGCAAGTTATCATGGGTTTTACCAAACACATAACCTCTAGTCAGCACTAGCAAAGAGTATATCTTTTTGGCACTTCATACAACACAGGAAGAATTTGTTTGGAAAAATTATAGCACAATTAGGAAGGAAATAGGGCATCTTTTTTCATTTGATTTTAACTGTTTGTGCCTTTGGGGTATCAGTCTTTCTCAGCTGTCACATAATAGCACTGCCCTAACCTACATAGGTACAGTATTGTGTTCTTTGTACATGTACAACAACAATTTTTAGACTGCAAAAAAGACAAACTTTAAATCTTGTTTTGTATAAAACTCACAAGTAATAGAGACATGTGAGTGGTAGGTAGGTTATGCTGAAACACAAAGTTTACCAGGATGGAGATCCTGCTTTGCAAAACAGTTATTTTTGTGCTTTTTATTGGTTGAGTGATTTACTGAACAACCTGTACATGTCCATCCAGAACTAATTCTGAAAAAGCAGAACAGGACTGGAATCTCAAACACTTGTATGTCAGTTGCTTTCTGTGCCTGAATTTTCCCAAACAACATGTAAAATAGTTATATGCAGGATTTGTTCTTTTAGTATTCTGCTAGAACTTGAACTTGTTCTAATTTTATTTCCAGGTGTTTATGTCTGGGATGTAGAAGGCAAAAAATATTTTGACTTCCTAAGTGCTTACAGTGCTGTCAATCAAGGCCATTGTCACCCAAAGATTGTAGCTGCCCTGAAATCCCAGTGTGACAAATTGACGCTTACCTCCAGAGCGTTTTACAATGACGTGCTTGGTGAATATGAAGAATATATCACTAAAATGTTTAAGTACAACAAAGTGCTCCCTATGAATACAGGTAATGTTCTTTGTTTTTACCAAAGTGTGTGTGGTGTTCAACAAAAATCAAAAACTGTAGAGGATAGCTGTGGATTTTTGAAGTTTGAGCTTGCTTTCTGAGTACAGTGGACCCTTGTATAACAAACAGTTTGTATAACATAAAATTTGTACAACATAAAAATTCTGGAGATAGGGGAAATTTGCTTAACATAATCCCCTATGGGGAGAATCCGTACAACATAAAAATGGGATTACTACGTTTTCAATGCATTCCTATGGGAACTTGTATAAAGGAAAATTTGCTTAACATAATTTCCTTTGGAACGAATTAATTCCTTTATACAAGGTACCACTGTACTTGGAGATCTGTTCAGCACCACATTTGTGTTAGCTTTTACCACTCTAAAGCAGTTTACTGCCTTTAACTATTTGCATTCAACTCTTGCATACTCTCAAGTGGACAGACTTCGCCTGATTCCTCGGCCCTGATGCATTTTCCCACTGAAGGGGAGAGACAGACAAAATCAGATTGACAGATGGGTTTGTGGGGACTGGTTCCGGTTTTGTTTTACCTTTTCCTTGGGTCAGAAGTGTTCCACTTTTTTTACTTGGGCATGGGTTGATCCTTAACGATTTGTTCCAGCATTGCAGTTTTGTGACCCAAGGACTCTAATCTGATTTGTTTAAGCAACTGCATAGAGTCAACTGCATAACCATTTCTGCATTCTCATACTCCCACAGGCTCCCTCTTTGCGTGGCTGATCTTGCATTGTTTGCAAAATCAGGTGCATGATTTGCCATGCAAAAGGGAGTCAGTAGAAGGGGAAACATCGCAGCACAATCACTTTTCTGCATGCTGTTGTTTTCCAACGAAATGTGGGCCTACGATATTAATGGATGTCTTCTTCTGTACTCTCCCTACCCCTGTATATGTGTTCTTTTGCCTTAGGTGTTGAGGCCGGAGAAACAGCATGCAAACTGGCTCGCAAATGGGCATATACAGTGAAAGGGATCCCAAAGTACAAGGCAAAGATTATTTTTGCAGGTATGCCAGAGCTTGGTTTTGCAAGAAGACAAAGGTGGTGGGCTTTGTTGATTGTGTTCAGCTAGGATTACCTAGTCCTTCCCCCTTTACCAAAATATCAAGTATGCCATATTGTATTTTCTGTTGCTTGCAATCCATCCACACATTATTTGTTAAAATGGTTGGTGTTGTTTTGCCTTCTCTCTTTTTCATACTTTAAACAGTTGATTCTTGTGTTGTTCAGTGCCATAAAGAAACTACACCCGAGTGAGTAGGTTAAACGGGTGTGTGTTGTGGGGTAGAGGGCTGGCTTAGAATGGTGCTGGTAGGTCAGGGTCCCATTCTAATACCCATTAGGAAACAAATGCCACTGTATGTGGAGTGTCTTCCTATTGAGACAGAATGCCTTGGAACTCATCAGCTGCAATCCGATGGGCCCATTTTTCCCTGGCTTTGCTAGTTAATGTTGGAGAATGGCTCCTTTTAAAGAAACATGTTAGCACCCCCCCCTGTCTTTTTGGCATCATTGCAGCTGATGCAGGTCTTTAACATATTGGATTGGTTAAGCTGCAATCTGATATTAGTTATGCCTTTGCACTTTTAAATCACCCACATAACTGTAAAGTTGCTTAAAGGACAGGGTTAAGTAGAAATTTCTGATTTATAAAATCAGCGGGATATGTTCATCAGAAAGGAGAGAAAAAAATGGCAAACACCAGATAGCAAAATGCCACATCTGGACTGGTTCTTGTCCCCATTGGCCAGTGCCTTCTGTTACTACCTGGGGGAGATTACTGGGATGAGAGGGAACAAGCAAAGATAGTGACACATATCTTGGTGGACACTCCTGCCCTCCCTGGCTGAGGGGATGTCCTACCAACTGCCCTGTAGGAATGGTGTTGACTAGATTTACTAAGCACTTTTCTTGGTACTGGGAACTTGCCTTGGAAAGATATTTATTCTAGAAGGTGGGACAAAAATAACTGTGGTAAATAATACATTTATTTTCAGTTTGATTTTTAGAGGCACAGAAGGAAATAGCAAATGTAGAGGCCCCTTATGGTAAAAACACTCAGAATCCACCCAGTCCTGTACCTTTAATAGGATGGATCAATATATCACAAATCAGTGAGCAAGTCTTCTGTGCTGTTCAGGAGTTTTCAGCAGATTGGTTGTTACACAAAGAAGGGTGGACGTAGTAGGAAAAAGCTGGGTTGCTGTTGAAGCAACAAACTCCAGTCTTACACTGAAGTGTGGAAGGAGACTGCAGTTTCAGAAAGCACTATGGATTCAGAATGGGGAATATGGAGGTGAATTTAAGCTTCTTTTGTTTATTCCCAATACATTTGTTCCTTCTTCAGCCATATGTACATATGGCTGAAGAGGATAGATGCATCGGAGCCACCTCTCTGGTAGAGTGGCACAATGCATATTTCAGAGACCCTAGCTACAGGACTGGTGCTTTGGTTAGATCAGCTTGAATTTAGGAAGCTGTGGCAAGGAGGCAAATAATTGCAGACTCCTCGTTTTTCCAAACATAAAATCCAAAAGTGTCTGTCTGTCTGTTGTTTAACAATGTCAGGTTAAAACACTTAATGTACTTAGATGACACAATTCTCCATTAACCATTGCAGTATCTTTCTACTAGAAAAAAACATTTAAAACATAAATAGGCATGTGTCCATTTGCTGCTCAAAAATGGTTTATACAGATTTCTTTCTGTTGGTGTGACCTTGTTTCAAAAGTAAATAGGATAAAACTTGTGACATGGATCATAGCTAGTAAAGGAGCTTGATTTAGACCCAATCTTTGTAAACATAAGCATATTTACCTTTTGAAAGTGTATGATGGCTGGTAACCTTAGCTTTTTCAGCCCGTTGGGCTATACCACATATATTAGGATGGGCGCTGCTCTTGTAGTTAATTGTCTCTGTCCTCCCAGCTGGCAACTTCTGGGGAAGAACACTGTCTGCCATCTCAAGCTCAACAGACCCTTCCAGCTATGATGGGTTTGGACCATTTATGCCAGGTTTTGAAGTAATTCCATACAATGACTTGCCTGCCCTTGAGGTACTACATTGTTTTCCATTCTGTGAATTCATTTATTGCTTTTTTTTTTGGCTATATGTATTCTTTTCTTTTGTGTTCCCTTTCCTTGTTTTGATTTTGCCTTAAGGATCTGATTGAAGGGCATTTGTCCCTGACAAATAATGGTGGTGCCATGGCAGTGGCAGAAATGTCTCCTTGGCAGCCTACCATGCGTGACTGGTCCTGTTCACAGATGCACGTGACTGATTTGCATGGGTGAGCTGGTCCTAGATTGGTTGTGCATTTAAATCTTCAGCCTAAATCTAGTTGCTGGTATCAACTACAGTAGATTCATTGAATTAGTTACTGAATGGTGATTCAATAGTTGCATCATTGGTGGTACCGTATATTCAGGACAGTATTTGCTTGGCCATGAGAGTTCATGATTTATTAGCAAAGGTCATATTTTGCAACTCAGTAATGGCAGTTTGGTAAAAAAACAGCACTTGGAATTTATTTTAGTGGTCAGTGGAGAAGCATTGTTTCTTCTAATACACACAGAAAGGAACAAAATGATTTGCCTCACAAAAAAGGGGAGAGAGTGATTGAAAACAAGTGTGGGTCTCTGGGGGCCACTGCTTCACACAACCTTGTTTAGATCTCATTTTAACTGCAATATTAAATATTGGTAAACAAGATATAATAAGGTAGTAGGAATACAATATGTACTCCATTTATCCCATTGTAAAGTGAACTGAGGAATGGATGGTAATCATTGCTTGTAGCCTTCAAATATTTTTCAGTACATAGCTGTTCACATTGCAAACTATCTCTACATGAGCTCAGGATGTGCATACATATTTAGGAATCAGAAATGTACAGGTGTTCTTGTTGGTGCCGAAAGTGTATCTCTTAGTGCATTTACTAATTTTATTTTCTCTGCCATATGTGTCTCTAGCGTGCTCTTCAGGACCCAAATGTAGCAGCTTTCATGGTTGAGCCCATTCAGGGAGAAGCTGGTGTGATTGTTCCTGATAAAGGCTATTTAACGGGTGTACGAGATCTTTGTACAAAGCACAACGTAAGTCAGTCATTGCACTTAAAAGAGAACATTTAAACTTTGGAAAGCCACCAAGCCTTTCAAGTAACTAACACAGTGATTACCCTTTCGTCTAAAGATAGTAATCTTATAATGCTATTAAGGATTTTAGGAAACATAGTAGTTCATTCTGGACATTGCTTTTTAAACACACTTGAGTGTGTCTCTTCTTTTTCTTTTTTCTTTTGCATCCTAATAGCGTATAATCTAACACATAGTTTCTTGAATTTTCCAAAAGCCCGGCAATCAGTGGTTTAGAATTTTTGAAGAATCCAGTGCTCTTCTTTTCTCACCAGTAACTTAGCTGCATTGTAGTTGGAGGTCATTGCTCAACCCTCCTTCCCTAATAATCCTCTGATTATCTTAAGTAGACTGCAATATTACTGGACTATGGTTTGTGAGCCCTCTATGTCTGGATTTTATTGCACTTTAGGACAATAAGTCTACTTTTCAGTGTGTTTATAAAACAACTTGCAGATAGCAACTTTGTTTTTTTGGTTATCACAGTGGTGAATCCTGCCTTTTGGAATGTTTATTACATACATACCACTTGGACTTTGCCATGCATTCATACAAAGTTAGCTACATACATAGGTTAGGGATGTGAGAGCTAGACAAATCAATCTTGTTTGTGTAGAAGTTTAGAGCATCTATTTTCTAGTGCTTTCTTGTGAGAGGTGAGATGGGTGTGTGTCTCTGAGATTCTTTACTACCAGATGTCCTGGTGGGCAATTTGGCCAGATATAGTTCCCACTTTTCTGCCTAGATGCCCTAACCATATTCGATCTCACCTGATTTCGGAAGCTAAGCAGGGTCGGGCCTGGTTAGTACTTGGATGGGAGACCACCGGGGAATACTAGGTGCTGTAGGCGCCTGGAGAAGGAATGGGCAAACCTCTCCAGTATTCCTGCCAAGAAAACTCCATGGACATGGAGTCACGAAGAGTCAGTCAGGACTATAACGACACAACACACACACACACACACACACACACACACACAAAGCAAAGCAAAGCAAAGCAAAGCAAAGCAAAAGCAAAGTGTTCTGCTTATATACTTCCCCATACCACTTCAAGTAATCTCTGGGCAGTTTACAGTTTAATAACGGTATGCAGGCTACACATTGCTCCCCCCCCCCCCACCGCAAGCTGGGTACTCATTTTACTGACCTTGGAAGGATGGAAGGCTGAGTCAACCATGAGCCTGCCACCTGGAATTGAACTCCAGGTCGTGAGCACAGCTTTACCTGCAGTACAGGCATTTAACCACTGCGCCATGGAGCTCAACACAGTTTCCCACCTTTGCTATAACAAAATTTCTACTGTTTAAGAGGCATCCCTCTTATTTCTTATGATGGGAACAATTGCAAACGATTAATTACTTCAGAGTTATGCACTCTACCCGTTACCTGGTACTGTCTTCTGTATGGTAGCCCTTAAACCCCTGGATTTCTTTATTAAATGGTTGTGTTTTGTTTCTGGTAGTTTGGAATAGAGAAGTTTTGAACAATTTGATGAACTTTGTATGCTGTGGCAGTAAGCACTCCGAATTTGAGTATCAGTTTATCAATTGATCCTTTTAAAAATCAAACAGGTTCTCTTTATTGCTGATGAAATTCAGACCGGGTTAGCTCGAACTGGGAAAATGTTGGCTGTTGATCATGAACATGTTAGACCAGATATTGTCCTGCTTGGAAAAGCCCTTTCTGGAGGTGTCTACCCTGTAAGTATTGTTTCTTATGCAGCAAAATATTCTGAATGTCTATTTGGAGTTTTCAACAATTAAAACAAAACTGCTCTAAGGAAAGGTCAATGATGGGGTGAACTCAGGCAGGACAATATTTCTAGCCTCTAAACTATAAATTGCAAAGCATTCCCCCTTGTTAAAACAAGATGTATGGGAAGAAAGCTAACACAATACAGTACTATCTCTAAGAAGAACATTAATGTTGTTTGATACTCTTGTATCCATGGCAGACTCCTTTCTTCTTTAGAAGGGGCTACATTTATAATCTTTTCCATGCTGCTGTTGCAATTTATGGATCTACTGTTGCAATTCTTCAGTGCTACAACATTTTCAAGAAAGGAAACAACTGTGAGATCAAGAAATGTCCTGTAGCAAGTCATCTAAAAGGACAGGAACAAAGGTTTCTGTTACAGTGTGTCTAAACAGTAGAAAGATGTAGTGGATCACTAGAAGTTTGTACCTTAAACTTCTTTGTTGGGTACTTGGTCAGGCTTAATATATATTTATTGATTACCTTTCTCCTGAAAAGGGGGTTCCAAAGGGGCTCACAAAATTAAAAGGGACAGCATTAATCTTTAAGTTTAACATTAAAAAAACAAATATACCCTAGTTAAAATACATTGAATACTTAAAAGCAATTAAAAACTGTCTTAACTCAAAGACAATTGCATCTACTTCCAGTGCTACCGGAAAAGCTTTTGTTTTTTTTTGAGAAATACAAAGTACTGAAAGCAACAGGGCATACTAAGGATTGCTACTTGACCTCAATAGTATCTCTGTAGATAGTGGGCAGTAAAATGTTATATGAATATATTATTGTCTAGTATTTGAGTGGAATGTCTACAGTGCTGTGTTGCTGGAGCGCTCAGTGGCTCAGGTCTCTGGCTGCAGAGCCAGAAGTTGGGAAGTTCAATTCCCCACTCTGCCTCCTTGAGAGAAGTTGGACTCAATGGTCCATAGGGTCCTTCCGACCTATGCAGTTCTAAGGTTGTTGTTGTTGTTGTTGTTGTTGTTGTTGTTGTTGTTGTTGTTGTTGTTGTTGTTGTTGTTGTTGTTGTTGTT
>JAHTLZ010003518.1:280289-295033 GCA_023846285.1 Phrynocephalus versicolor | reverse complement strand
ATTATTATTATTATTATTATTATTATTATTATTATTATTATTATTATAGCAGGACTGTCATATTATTCATTCATTCATTCATTCATTCGATTTATACTCCACCCATTTGACAGGTAAGGCCACTCTGGGCAGTCTACAACAGACCAAAAAAAGTACAACAATCAAATACATAAAATTATGCATAAACAACCAAAGGAAAAAAAATAACATAACTTAAACTATAAGAAACCAAGGCTGCCATTCAACAGATAAGGTTTGGTGTTGTTTCTTTCTTTTTGTGTTTTAGAACTAATTTTGGGGTGTGTTTGTGGGGATGCTTTTTAAGTCATTGGCATCTATGTTGTGGGCAGGGAGAGCATCTTCTACTTTGTAATGACTGGAAAAGCATGTGAGTAAACAAGAGTAGCAATGAAAACACAATGTCATGAAATCTTCTGCCAAATCTAAGACCGGTTTTGCCCTGCTTTTGGAAAAAAGGCTGGTTTGAGAATTTGGCAGCTCTCCAAGAACAGAAAGATGGCTGTGAGGTATCTCTTGAAGTTCCCAATCTCCGTCATGAATTTCTTGCATCAATAGATTTGTTTAGAGAGGGCATTCTTGTCAACTCTAATAGCTACAACTGTAGATGAATAGGAGAGGATGCAATCCCTGAGGAATGCAAGGCTGGAACTGTTTGCACTGTATGTTTTCATTTTGCATTCTGCGGTGCCACCTGGTGATTATACGAATGCCAGATTTTGCTGCTGTAATCCTGGGTGGGTCAACATAATTAGTTATGTAAGAGTTTGGGGGCAGGATGTTTTTGAGTAAGGATATGTGCAGAAATTGCCGAGACCAATCTGCCGCTTCCTAGGGGAGGGAAAGGAAAGGAGAAAAGGCTACGCTGAAAGTGGGCATCTGATTAAACTTTCTAAAATGACATCGCTGTAATAACCTCACTGATCTGTACTTGCTGGGAGAGGAGAGCAGCGAAGAAATCAGCTCAGCCCATGAAAAAACAGCCAAGCTCTATGTGAAGGGACATAGGGAAGGATGGGCAACCTTTTAAGCATGGTGGAGTAGAAAACAACTGTAAGCTTCAGCAATACTGATAGCTTACAGATGTTGTACCTGTGCACATAGTACTGCTACTAGTGCTAGTACTATTTGGAGTCCCCTCAATTGGCAACCTCAAAAGTACATAAAACACAAACGCTGCAAAGTATCAGACATTAAGAATGTGGAAGCAAGCTTGAGTCATCCTTCTCACCAGCCATTCTCAGTGGGGACTATATACACCCCCTGGCACATTTGAAGGAGCCCACAGGCTGGAAACAATTCCTCACACACCACCTTATAAGGTTCATTATGTGACTTGTGCAATGCTGATTCAGCCTATATTTGTTTCATATTGTGATTCTGGCTGGGGCCAAAAATAAAATAAAATAAAATAAAATAAAAAATAAGTAAAAAGTTGAGAATGGCTGCTCCTTACCATATTACTTCCAGCAACAGGAGTCATTCCAGAATCTTTAGTTACAAGGTTGAAACAAGTAACAATTGCTGATTTGCTTCTTGAAATTAAAAAGGCAGAGATTTAGCCAACATGTCGCCTCACACGCAGATTGCTAGGGCTTCACTCGTAATTGCCACGTTTTGGTCCACTGCCATGCATTTGCAATGCTGAGAAATAAGAAGTGCAATGTAGTGGTGGAGGAAGTAGTAGTTGTTTGTAGCAGTAATGTGCAATTCAATGGATTCTGAGTTACAGGGACTCCTCTGTGAGTTTTCCAAGTATAAAGTACTCAGGAGTAGTTTACCAGGTTGTCCAAGGGATGGCATTCTGGGATTGTGAACCCTCCCTAAGGCTGCACAGGGGCGAGGCGATTTAATCCTAGCAGCTTCACAATGGGTGATCTCAATTGGTCCCTTTCCTGTGCAGCATAGTGGGATAACTAAACACTGGCCAGATGCTCAGATCCGCTGTCAAAATGGCTGTTCTGCTGCAACTGATCCTGTCCTTCAGTCTCTCATGGGGATGATACACACACAGCTTGCAGGAGCAATGCATTCTGTATAGCAATGCTGTAGCGATTCCATGCATAATGCCTTGCTCCTGCAAGCTGTGCGTGTATTGCCCCCAGAGGGATTAAAGGACAGCATTGCTGCACAGAATGCAGCTGTATACACTGGTGAAGTTGGCTGTGCAGCTGAGGAATGTAGTGAGACATATACTTTAATATTTCTTTCCTTTCAGTTTTGGTTGGTAAGCCCATTGGCAGCTTGAGATGTTTTCCTATCATTTTCCTTTTCGTTAAGCACTCGGCTAGGCCGTTTCTGCTGAGATGGCTGTCAGAAGAAGACTGCATGAAATTGCCTTCACATCCAGGCTGTCAATTTTTCTTGCATGCTGATTTATCCTGAAGATTGCTTTTCACCCAGGCCACTGTCTTCAGATCACTGCCAAATGTACTGTATTCCCTGTGATAGTATAGACCCAGCATTATAAGGTATTCCTGAGGGTGACCTCATCCACTGCCAGAACTACACACTGACTTCCCATCCCTTGGGGAAACATCAAACAGACACTCTTCAGCTCAAGAACAGAGCACACTTCAACAGTGAGGGGCAATCCAGGCGCTGGTCTTCTCCATTCCAGACAACTCACAGGAAATATTGGCCGCTCACTCATTCTCAGTCAGCTGGACTTGCTTCCTAGCTTTATTGGGAGAATAAAACAGGGAGGAGAGGAGCCTAGTCCATTGACTACATTTTATTCAAGGAAAAGTGGGGTATAAATATAACAACGTGAATGGATTAATTGCTAGTTGGGCACAATGTTTCTCAAGTGCTGGAGCTCTCTCCACATACAGACGTACTACACACATATTCAATGCTCGTGGATGTTTATTAGCAGTTCTTCAAGACAGCAGTGAGGTTCTGATGGTGTGTGGGCAGGGGTTTATGTGAAGCCACCTAATGCCGGACGCTTCAGTCTGCTCATAGAGAGGGCGGCTTGTACCCTCCACATCAAACTGATTGATACATAACCACCTCTCTTGTGTGAAAAGATGTGTTGCACAAAGCCAAGGTGAGTGACAAGTGGCAGGGTACCATTGGATGTGGTGTTGCAAAGGGCCTCCATCTTTCCTAGTTGAGGTTCCCTCCCTGCAGAAGTTTTGGCCAGTGGCCTGCCTCCTGCCAACTGGCCTCAGCCACCCGAGAGACCAGAATGAAATTATTGCCCATGCTATATTCATCTGGGGTAACTGGCCAGAGAGAGTGGTAGGAGAGTCTGAGCAGCTTCTGAGGTGGACAGTGGTGGTATCCCTCAGAGATGAGAAATATCACTTACTGGATTAAAGATTTCAGACTATTTATATTGTTGTCAAAAAGAGAATGAGAATGGTAGGAGGGTAACAAAATCTCCATGAGGTAACTTGGCCCTTGGTTACTCACCATGTTAGCCAGATATGAGTGCAATGCCTGATATTATTTCTGAGCCTGGAAACATTTGGCTTACTTTTCTGACCACCCAACTTCACAGACCTGTACAACAGATAATGTATAGATTTTGTTTAGGCTTCCTATAGATACATTAATTATGTAAGAGATGTTACATTGAAGAAAAGAGGCCAGGGGAAAAAAAGCAGATTTGTTCATTTGGTCTCTTGGACAACCATAAGAGGCATCCAGTTTGGCATGTCTGGAAGAATTCTTAGAAACTGGCCAATTGCCTGGGCTGCCAAGATGTGTCAGCCATCCTTAAGAGAGATTAATTTCCACCACACCACACTAGGTCCACTGGTTGTTAAACAAGTGTCGCTTTGACAGTGCCACTGTTTCAGCCTGTCCAAAAATGTGTTGGATTTTAGCACTGAAAATCCTTCATCATTAAGCAATCTTGAATTCTCCACATGAGCCCCATACCTTCCAACTCTAACTTGAGATTAACTTCATCTGCTAGCTTGTTTGCAAATGTGAAATGCCTTTTCTCTTCTTGGCTCAAGTTAAACTTTAAGTAGCTAATATCCCAGTGATTAAAAACAGCCATTTCACTACTTGAAATTTTAACACTGGGTTAAAATCACAATACATGTGAATCTGTTTTGTGCTCTCTAGCTATTAGAATACATCTATCCCCTCTTATCACAATGGCGTCATCAATGCAACCAATATGGATTTGACCAAACTCCGGGAGGCAGTGGAAGATAGGAAGGCCTGGCGAGCTCTGGTCCATGGGGTCAGGAAGAGTCGGACACGAATGAACGACTGAACAACAACAACATCCCCTCCTTGTAAAACTTAGGCTCTAGGACAAAGACTAGGGCTCAAAGTGGTGCTGTGATGACATATATGCATGCATAAGACTCCACAAGACATGTGCATACATGAAAATCCTTTCCTAAATAACCTTCCCTCAAATTATCCAAACCTTTCCCCCTAGTCCAATGGTTTTTGCCCACTTTCCAATATTATTAGTATCTTGGGAACACAATGGCACCAGTAGTTTATATCATAACAACATACATTTGACTTACTAAGTGTCTCCATAATAAGTTCCAAGGTTAGATCAAATGTACATCCACACAAATTTGTGATTGATTAAAACTGAACTCCACCCCCAAGATGCAAAACATGGACTTCATAGTTCGTAAATCATAATTTAATTCTTATTGATTACAATGTGTGCTAACTCACATATCAAATACATAAATCACTTACAGAAGTGGATCCTAATCTTAGGTTCCCCACATGTTTTTGAAATACAACTCCCGGAAATCCTAGCCAGCACAGCTAGTGGCAAAGGCTTCTGGGAGTTCAAGTTCAAGAATATCTGGGGACCCAAGGTTGGGAACCATTGTCATATGGCAACAAAGTTGTACTTCCAAAAGTAGAAGGTTGAATTTTAAGTATTCCTAATATCTCTTGCTCAGATGCACTCAGTATGGTAAACACTGAATTCTTGGCTCAGTTTTAAAGGGGGGGATAATTTCTGTCACTTCATAATTCTTCCCAGGTCCTGTCCAATATACTCACCCACTGAAGAAGTGAAGTAATCTTTGCAGTACTAATTAACTGCAAAGAAGGTACAGTTCCCTTGTGCACACTGCCGTATTGTAAGAAGTGCAACAGTGACTGAGAAGGAGTTCCCTGTTTCTGAGAGGGACCGGCAATGGTTGTAATGTGAGCAAAGGTGAAAGACTGGTAAGTCCTATTTGGCATTAAGGAAAGAGTTAAACTGAACGTCTGAAGAAGGGAGTGTCAGGGGTCAATTCCATAAGAAAATTGCTACACAAACACAATTGATTCAATGTTTTGTAGATCATGCCACTTCTGTTTCTGCTTGTGAAAGTGCTGCTGTTGTTCAATGGTCAATAATCCTGGGGAGGTGTGTTGTAGAAGATCAGACTGCACCTAAAACCTCTGTAATTATCACCCAAAGCACAGAAGCCTCCCACCCTGTGATCACTTCTTCCCCCATCTTCTGTCTATTACTTGAACTTCTTCCTTTAAAACAAAAATTGACAGAAATAACAAATAGTCAGCCTTGTGCGGAGTGGAACTCAGGCACTGGCAGGTCAACATTACCCTTTTCTTCAGTCATGAAGTTTAGAGAGAAGAAGCCTCCTGATCTCGTCTGACCTCCTCTTGGCTCTTTTTTAAGCCATTGTTCTCATATATTTTATTCCTCTGCCCTCAACTTCTGCTGCTGATGGGCTCCTTTCTGGCTGCCTTTTTCTAAAGGAGAAAGGAAGAGGAAAAGAGGGAAAGAGAGAGAAATTCACAGCCAAAACACACAGAGAGGGATAGCAGGGGGGGAAAGAGTATCAGAGCAAGCAATAGGTAATGGTTCTCAAATGTGGGGTCCCCAGATGTTGTTAGACTGCACCTTCCAGAAGCCTTTGCCTTCACTCTTAGTGGTGAAGGCTTCTGGGAGTTGCAGTCCAAGAACACCTGGAGATCCCAAGTTTGAGGAAATGGGTAGGAGATGTGATCCTATTGAAGATAAACCCATTAAACTATGAACTACTACCAATGCCAAGATGAAAATAGGGAACATGTACGTTAATATGGCTCTGTCCAAATGCATTTAAGATTCATCTCAAAAGAATGTTCAGACAATCTCTCCTCTATCTCTGGGAATTGAGAAAGGATAGATGATGGCTTGCATAATTGAATGATCTTTTTTTATTTTCTAGTAAGAGCTCTGTCTTTTATAGGGAACAGATGACCGGGAATGTCAGATATGCCTCCTCTCTTCCAGATCCCCCTGTCACTTATCTTCCTCTCCTTTCCCCAACTGGCCCCTTTGAGGCAATATAGGCAATCCAATATGCCGGAAATGTTGGGTGTTGGGTGGGGTGGGGGAATTGCTACAAAACCCCAATGGCCCTGACACCTGATCAATATCTACCAAATAGCAACTTCAAAAAGACTGGGCTCACTCACAATTAGCTTTATGTTATGTTGTTGGCAGATTCGGGATCCGACGCGGGCTCAGACTCTGCGATGTTTTGTAGTGTCCTCCAGCCCTTATTCTCTTTGCCCTGTGATGTCCAGAACTGGACAGCAGGACAGTCTGAAAAAGAATATCCTGCTCAATATTTATTCACATGGAATCCCAAATCCGAAAGCTGCCACGGTGCTCTCATGAGGTATTAGTCATGTGTGAGGTTTGCGGCCAGCACTTTTACCTCAGGTAAAGACTGAGCAGGATGCTGGCCTTTGTACTGTATATGAACAGATTGCTAGTGTGAATATGCATAAACTGAGTTCTCCCCTCTCACTTTCTTGTAAGTCACCAACCCGATACAATTTACTTTTAATGAGCTATGCCTCACCTTTGGAATACTATCACCAGCCACCTCTCTGTGACACATGAATTATTTTTCACCTTGTCATCCTTATCATTGCATGACATCAAGCTGATTCTCATTTATGGTGATCCTTTCCATGGTAGTCTAACGATAGAGTCCTCAGAGGTAGTTTACCACTTCCTGTTTTTCTGGGGGTGCTCTAGTACTCCACAGGTTGCCCAAGATTACATGCCCTAGCCGCTCTCCCATGAGATACAGTGGGTAACTGAACTCACAACTTCTGGCTATGTAGCCAGCTGTCCAGTTCATTGAGGTATCCTGCCAGCAGCCTAGAACCTGCTAAACTGACAGATGCTAGCAGCAAAATAATTTTGCCATATGGCAGTAGAGAATACAAATGGTCTGCCACTACCTTTTTTTCTTCCTTTTCTCACTTTGGATGTGTTTTTGTTTGCTCGTTTTGATCAAGGCATATCAGCTACTGCACACTTTCCTCCCAGTTTCCTCTGCTGGAAGTCAGCCAGCTGGCCCAACAGATGCACTGTGCGCTGAAGCAGTTTAGGGATACAGGAGTTTGGATGTGAATCCTGGTAAATCCCATGCTCGTTAGGAAGCAAGCAAAAAAAAGGGACAGGAGCAGAACTAGGCAGCATAACTACTCCATCTGGAAGATTCCTGAGGCAGTCATGAAATGTTATTGAAGACTTCTCTGTACAGCTGGTCCATCCAGGAATTTTGGTATTTTGAACAGTCGTCCCAGAAAACAAAACTTGGAGGGGAGCATAAATTTAGGACCATCAACATTGAGTGTGCCAAGTTTTTACAATGGAATTATGTCAAATATTTGACAACAATCCTATGGAATACCAGGAGATTCCAATAGTCGCTTGTTTGCAAATTGCCAAAACTCTAAATAGACAATTAGTATTAGGAACATACTCTGACAATATGGATGTCCTTCAGTCCATATTGCTTTATTCCCTAACCAACACCTTGCAATTATTGCCGCAGGAAGGTAATTCAAACATCTGTTCACAAATGCATACCTCAGAATATTAAAACACTTTCTGTTCCTTGTGTTGAAGCCCAGGGATTTGCATGGAGATGGAGGTAGAAAAAGAAATTTCATATTTTAACTGCAGACTTGATGAGCATACCAATTAAAATCCAAAGTAGATACTGCCTATAGGACTCAGCAAATTCTTGTGGAAAAACAAACTCTTCTATTAAAATGTGTGAGTGTGTGTGTGTGTTTGCTGCAACTTGCCAAGCTGCATTCACAAGTACCATACGCTGGAATAAATTATTACATCTCCAGTCTAACAGTTTCCTCCCGTAAAAACCTTTCTTCAGCATTAACTTGTTTTTTAAGTTCGTGTTTCACCTCCACCCCCACTCCCAATTTGGTCCATATCCATCTATCGGGACCCGCACCCCTTTTTCTATGCCCTTTTAGAGATATTCCTACTCCACCTGTGCTTGGGCTGCTAATTGTGTGTTTTTGAATATATTGGTAAAATTCCATTCCTGCAAATGGAAAAATAGAAATTGAAAGCTTGGGTCCTGTCAAACAAATGGTGCAACTAGAGTGGGCCCCGCAGCTTTGGAAGGCCTTAAGGTGCAGGTAGGGCAAAAGGGCAGCTAGTCCAAGGCAGCAGCAGTCTGCAGAACTAGGAGCTCTGTGCTTCTCCCCCCCCCAGAAAGCCCCATTCTCACTAGCAAGTAAAGAGGCTGTTTGAGGAAGCCATGGGGAGGGTAGTGAGAAGAGGGGTTTCCTATTACTACACATCTGTCTTTTTATAGCCTCACTAGCTTTTTCTGAGGTTGAAATGATTGGTACTGCTCCCTCCCCACCCTAGTTATCTTCTGTTCTTTGACCACTAGGATGATTACAGTTATAAACAGGGATGGTAGCAAGTTTTTGGGTCCAAGTCCAAGTCTCTGGTACCAACCAAGTATCAAGCCTCAAGTCTAAGCCTCTATTATAGACAAGCCCCCCCCATCTCTGCCTCCCCCAAGTCGAGTCCAAGTTGAGTCAGCAGTACAACTTAAATCAAACTTGGTGGCAGGTCCCACAGCTCAATTCCCCATCCCTGGTAATAAGTGTCATATATACTATAGATATGGTAATGTAATAGTATAGGTTTGGTGATTTAACCAACAACAATAGGGCAGCAAGGCTGAGAAGGTTCATTTTTAAGCAAACAACACAATTTCCTTCTACAGCTCAGCAGCTCCCTTAATTTCTCTTTCCCCTTCCCAATTTAACTGTGTTATTTCTTTTATATCTTTTTATTTTATTTTATTTTATTTTATTTTATTTTATTTTATTTTAACAATTTTAATCTCATAGATTTAACATTAGATGTAGGAAGGAGCAATCTAAGTACCCCAAGATCCTTTCCTGCACTGTCTAGTCACGAAAAATAGCAGAGGTTCTGTTAGCATTTTGCCATTTTTGCTGAATATAGTGTACAGTACATTCCTAGTCTATACTAACTCTTCATTTATGCAAAATTTTATTATGTCAGAATGTATGTTAATTGATTAACTGTAAACATATTCGAAAAAGTGTTTTTGTTTTTTCATTTACATATATTTAAACTGAAAGAATTAAATGCAGCATGTAAAAAGACAATAACACCAATTCTGCTTAATAATTAGTACAGTAAATCAGAATGAGTTTTTGTTTTGTTTTTACATGAAACTGAAATATGAAATAAAAAATTAAAAAACACACTGTGAAGATTTAATATTATGAAAAAGAAGGGGAGAAATATACTGGAACAGTGCCCAGGAGGTTCCCTCTTCTGAGGTAAATTGTGGAGACATTTTTCTGAGGCAAGTGGCTGCCAGACAAAAATACATTTCTGTGGTGATTTGAAAGGCCCCCGAACAATTTGATACAGGTCAGTGAGAAGTAAAATAGGGGCTATTATGATTTTATACACTCTGACAAATGTTATTGTTGAGAGAAAAATATGATGCTGGCTAGGAAGAAAAGCCAGCATTTGCAATTTGTAATAATTTTGAAGTAGAATTGCAGGAAGTTATGTGTATTGATGTCCTTTTATGTATACCAGGGAATAAGCCCCATTGAACTCAGTGAGACCAAGCATACACACAGGACATAGAATTATACCATTCATTAATGTTAGTGTCAGACTTGATCATGCCAGCTAGACTTGTCAAACTTGCAGTACTCTGTTCCTTGAGATTTTAGAACCAAAACCTGGGATCAAGGGATGAGTCCTTGTGATGTCACAGAGACATGGCAGGCAAAGGTTGAGAAGAAGACAGACACAATGCGCTTGAAGATTTTTTTTGTACAAAACTATTTAGATCCAGTGACAGACTGAGTAAGTAGAGCAGGTGCCTACAATTTGCAGCCACCTCACATATAAAAACTGAAACTTTATTCTCCTCCATTATAGTTTTCTGTGGAATCTATTCTTCTTTCCATAGACCTAGAGAAGCAAATCAATTGTTTTTGAGATGTCTGCATCTCTTCAGAATTTGGATGCAGTCAAGCTGGGAGCAGCAGCTTAGGGCTTGAACATGTGATGCAGGAAATCTGTAAAGTTTGCATGTTTTATTTAAATCAGCTATAGCAGGGCGTTCTAAAACTTCATTTAAAAAAAAATCAAAAATCAAAGGCAGTGTCTCTAGGGGAGATGTGCAACCATTTCCTGATAGTTACTTCTCCTTTCCTTTGAATCTGTTCGCCCTGTTCAACAACAAGAACAGTGAGAACTACTGTATCTTCTAGCTCTACTGTTCAAATCAAATGTGAAGCCCTTTGAAGAGGTTTAAAGCTAGAAAAAGAAGCGGGAGTGAACTGGATCTCCTGTTTGGTGTCTGTTTTGGTCCTACATTATAAGCATGATGGGGAGATTTGCCTGCACGGTTGAGAGGTCTATGGTAGGCTCCTTCCTATCTTTGGAGATCTTAATGTGGCAGTGTCACCAGCAGTGGCCAGCAGCAGCGACATGGAAGGAAAACCAGGTGCTGAACAACTTGATTCACATGTCCCACACCTTTTAATTTATGTTTTAAAAATCAGACAGTCATTTAGAAAGGCTCAGATACTGTTAAAATGGAAGAAACAGCATGGTTTGGACAACACTGTCTGGAAGTTGATCCTTATAGAAGGGATTATTTTCAAGCTACTTGTCTGGAGTTTTTCAGGGGTCCAATTCTGACACTTCACCCTTGTTTTCTGTCTCTGGGGAAAAGAGCAGCTGTGGAGGATTTTATATTCCAGACACCAGAACCGATGCTACAGAATAGCCTGCCAAAACCAGCTGGCAATCAAGCTCCTGTAATCTTACAGCCTGACAATTATCTGCAACTCTCTTCCTTGCTCAGATTGTGATCATATCGCATCATTGGTTAGTCCCCCTACCCTGAATAAATATGTTTTCTCTTCTTTTCATGAGCCATCTTTCAGGAGGCCACACTAAGAGTGCCGATCTCACAAAAACTGCTCTGGCTACCCATTCTAATTTTAATCTCCCCACAAGATGCAGAATGCTGGTACTTTTGTATGGCCTTCCATGTGTGAAGAACTTATTCCACTCCTGCAGTTACCTCTCCTTTTTCAGAGTAAAGCACTATTACATGTACATGTTTGAAGGTATTGTATGTATATGGTTGAAGGTACATGGTATCACTATAGCCCCATGAAGGGATTTCTCTGAACCCATATAGGGTTAAATGGGTAGGTGGAGGTCCATGGGCATGAATGTAAACCCTGCCTTTGAATGTCCAGCACCAAGGTCAGCAAAGGGCTTTGCAAATCTATTTGGCTGAGCAGCCTGAGTTCTTGTTCACATACAGAGCCTACCCATGAGCAAACATTTGTCCTCCTCTTCAGAGATACTGCTCCCCACATGAAGGAAATGATGACCGAGAAGGAAAAGGCTAGTCCCACGGACAGTTACACCTGAATGGGGTTACGGTCCATAACCCTGGGAGCTCTTGTAAAGACTGCTTTAAAAGCCATCTCAGCCAAGGATGGTTATAAAGACGTCCACAGACCACTGTGTGAAGATCTGTGATGCTGCAGGGTGCATGGGGACGTTCAGGGGCAAGGCTTCTGTGCGCATCCATGTCCCTACCACCCAATTACCCCTGTATGTGTTTATGGAAATGCCTTGTCTAAGCAAAAGCCTGCAGAGGATTATGCGGGCTCCATGGACAGAGGAAGCCCCTACCCTTCATGAAACGACCTTCCACATTTGGAGGACAGCAGCATTGGTGACGAAGAGGATGTGGCAAGCACTTTCCCCTTCCTCATGTATGTCCTGATTACCCAAATCCATATTGTCTGAATAGGAACTTGACTGCCAAAGATTGGTGCCTAAGTATCAAAAACCTTTAATGGGGCACAGAATGCTGAGATCTATATCATTTGCTTCCTAAAAGGGATACTAGCTCTGGGTGAACCGAAAGTACCGAGTCTTCCCTCATAAGAACAGTGTACTAGGGTGCAACCATTCCCAGAATATTTTGTCTTAAATCATCCCTGTGTTCTTTCTCCTAGTCTCCAGTAGATGAAGAAATCTTGCAGGAGGAAAAAACAGTGCCAGGGAAAGCTGTTTTTCTCTTGAAGTGCTGTGAATACTGGCATCAAACTGTGAATTTGTAGGATAAGAATGCTGGAAGATAGACTGTTCTCTACTCAGATTTTTTTTTTTTTTTGCTTTTCACTGCCCCCCCAACTCTTGGATAACTTTTAAATGTGAACATCTGGAAAAGCCATTAGTCCTGAGCTGGTAAGATGTTTTTGTGACAATGGCAAACTATCAAAGGCTTTTGTCTTTGAAAGAGAGAAACATTTACTAAATTGCCATGTCTGATCAAATATTTTTGTCTGGTGCTGAATTTTTTACAATTACATTAGATGATGGCTTTGCTGTGTGTTCCAAAGTAGTGCTCCACAACTGGTGAAGGATGTCTTCATGCCTTGTAATTCTCCTCACCTACATCTTTTGTTTTTAGTCCAGTTGCTTTTGTGATTAGTTGTTGGAAGGTAAATGTAGCCTCAATTTGCAAATCTAATGGCTGAGACATAATGGCGTCCACAAGGATGAAGAGTGAAGAAGTGTAGCATGACACACAGCAATATTCCTCTGTGTGCCCAATATATGCTTTGTGCTCATATATGCTAATGCTTAAGATGCTGTAAATTACACCAGCTCCAAGTATTCAAGGACTGCTTTTTCATTTCACACGGCATCCAGTTGAGGATTTCCAGAGATCGGAACAGCTGCTGTGGTGAGAAAACGGGGGATTGGCCATCATTAGGCCGGTTGTATGTGCCTAATTCTGGAGGTACTCTACACAGTCTTGAATCCCAGCCTCCTTTACAAGTAAAATATAAAATTACATCAATACCATCATCGTCATACATTCTTCTTTTCTTTGAGTAAGTGGTATTGAATGCAGGGATCATACTTGCAAGTAAGCTTACATGAGATTGCACTGAGCTGCTCTGTTCTTCTTAGGTCCTGGATGCATATCTGTAAATTGGGGGTTAAAAAGGTGTTTTTCTCTTTATAGTTTGACCAGAAGCCTGAACTTTTCTCTTCTTTACCTGAGCCGTCTTTCAGGATACAACCAGTGTTGAAAGTTGTGAATCAATCAGCATGTGGCTACTGGCCATCAGTCTCTATTATTAGATTCCAGATATTACCTTACTTCTTCAGGATCTTTCTGACACACAGCAATATCATATCCAGTTGCTCTTCTGGTGTCCTGCTGGATGATTTACCAGGATCTTTGCCAAGTAGTGTGTTGTTTTTCTGCTATGATATGAATGGAAAATATAACGAAACAAATAAAAAATTCATTTCGTGCCCACTTCTAGTGTGTTGTTTTTCTGCTATGATATGAATGGAAAAAGATCTGTTCCAACTTCCAAGACTTAGGAACTCTGTTCCACAAGAGGCCAGGCTGGCCCCATCTTTGCTGTCTTTCCACAAGCAGGAAAGAAACCTTTCTCTTCAGTTAAGCTTTCCCTGATTGTTAGGCTGCCTGAGTGGGGTTTTTAAAATGGATTACTGCATTGAATGCATTTTGATGTTGCTTATGCTTTTATATGGTATTTGTTTAATCCCTTTTAGTATTTGTACAGTCAGTGTCATTAGGCTTTATATTGTCTTTTAATTATGTACATTTCCTTGGGTCCTTTTAAGGAGAAAGGTAGGGTAAAATATCTTATATAAATACATTTTTAAAAGTTGGATATTGATGATGAGACAGTAATTCACTTTAGAGACATGTGTCCTGTAATATGCTGCTGGCATTTGGCTAAAGTGATTTCTGAACAGTGGCAAAAAGCCTAAAATCAAATTCAGTTATGTGTGTATGGTGGACTTTCATGTCACATATTGTTATTTACTGGGTATTTTCTTAACTCACAAACTGTGTTGGGATATCATATGGGCTGTGGAGCTAACAATATTTTAGACTTGAAGGTTATAAGTGCTATTATTGATTGTCTTTCTGCTTTGCAGAACTTTGCTATAGCATTTTCTCTATAAAGTTAGAAACCAGAGCAAGGGTTCAAAGGGGGAAATGGCAACAATGTGCACAAAAATGGTCCTAACCCTTTTTTCATTTCGCTTTCATTAAGGTTTAAAGGAAAATCCTGCATTTTCGGATATTTTTACTTTGAACCCAATCCTCACAGTAGCAATTGTTTTTCAATCCTCACAGTAAAAAAAATAATAATCCTACAGAAACAATTCTTTGCAGCTGTTGCATTTGCACAACCAACATGGGAAAAGTTTGTTGTTTGTTCCCAATGACTAAGCAGCAAGCCCAAGCAACCTAATTTGCAACATGAAAAACTGCTAAACAATATTGAAGGATGATCTTATGTCATTTTCTACTTAAAGTAATTCTGCTTCTAACTGCAAAGCTGCTTGTCTCATCTGT
>JAHTLZ010003518.1:263517-275045 GCA_023846285.1 Phrynocephalus versicolor | reverse complement strand
TCTGTGTGTGTGTCTGTGTCTGTGTCTGTGGCCAGCCTTGTTAAAATGCATGCAACATTTTAAAAATGATGGTTACCTTTCTATAAACAGCCATATCCCTTGTCAAATTCTGTTCAAGTATCTTATATGATTTGTTGCTGTTACATGCAAGAGAAACAGTAGCAAATTAATATGGATGTCTTTATCTTACTTTTCTTGTTCACATTCTAGTTTTTTCTTCTGCCCTTTCCCGCTTCTCTTTCTTTTTCTCTTTCTTTCTTTTCTTTTGGTTTTCCCTCTTCCCAAATCCTCCTTGTTTTATTTTCCATTTTGTATTCTACGTCTATGTCCCACTGCTCCCCATAATGGCATGATTGTACAAAGAAGAGGCATGGCCATCACAGTTTTTGGGTATAACTAGGCCACAACTTTATTTAACACAGCAAACCGTACTCTGGCTAGGCAATTGGGTTGGATCTATCACATCAATGGAGCACCCCATCCCTTGGATGCTCCCAGCCACTACGGGACACCCCAGAGTGCCCACTTCATTGGTGTCCTGAGCCTCCACTCCACCCACCCCCATCGAAAGCAAAGTCATAACTCAGCATGACAGCAGGAAAAAGCCTTTGTCCCCTACTAAACTAGGTTCCCAAAAATAAAAGAGAGAGAGAAGTGGAGGGAGAAAAGAGGAAAAAAAAAACTACAAGTAGATTTATTTGTGAAAGGATTTTGCATACGAGTATAAATTTTGGTCCTGCAAGCTGCTGCCTGGACAGATTGAGAATGTAGATGCAAAGTGTAGTAGGACTCTCAATTTTTAGGATAGGATGTGCAGTTTTAAAGAGCTGCCTAGATGCCCTTAGCACATCTGATCTCACCTGATTTTGAAAGCTAAGCAGGGTTGGCCCTGGTTAGTACTTGGATGGGCAACCACCAGGGAATACCAGGTGCTGTATTCCGGCCAAAAAAACCCCATGGACATGGAGTCACGAAGAGTTGGTCACAACTGTAACAACAAAACACAAACACACATGCAGTTTAAAATCAGCATGTTGGATGCCCAAGTTGGTATCTATCCACACCAGAACACTGAGACCTTTTTAAAAAATATATATAACATTGATTCTTCCAGAACAAACATCATACAGTTGGATGGATAGCTCAGTGATGTCAGCACTCCCAGAACAGTGTTTTGATCAGGGAGAACATAAGAACATAAGAACATAAGAAGAGCCATGCTGGATCAGGCCAAAGGCCCATCTAGTCCAGCTTCCTGTATCTCACAGCGGCCCCACCAGATGCATCTGGGAGCTCAGGAGACTAGATATCTGTCTCCTGATACCACTCCCCTGCATCTGGCCCTTGAAGTATCCTGGTTTAAAGCCTAGAGATTACACATCTCCATCATGGTCTGTAACCTGTGATGGACTTTTCCTCCAGGAATCTGTCCAGTCCCCTTTTGAAGGCATCCAGGTCAGATGCCATCACCACATTGTGTGGCAGGGAATTCCATAGACTTACAACGCGCTGGGTGAAAAAATATTTTCTTTTGTCAGTTTTTACTCTCCCAGCCCTCAATTTGAGTGTATGTCCCCTAGTTCTGGTATTTTGGGAGAGGGAGAAGAGCTTCCCTCTATCCACTTTACTCATACCCTGCATTATTTTGTATGTCTCAATCATATCCCCCCTCAGGCGCCTTTTTTCCAGACTAAAGAGGCCCAAATGTTTTAGCCTTTCTTCATAAGGGAGGTGCCCCAGCCCACTAATCATTTTAGTCGCCCTCTTCTGCACCTTTTCCAGTTCCACTATGTCTTTCTTGAGATGCGGTGACCAGAATTGTACACAATACTCCAGGTGGGGCCTTACTATTGTTTTGTATAATGGCATTATAATGTTGGCTGTTTTATTTTCAATCCCCTTTTTGATCATCCCTAGCATGGAATTGGCCTTCTTCACCGCTGCTGCACATTGGGGAGACACCTTCATGGAGCTGTCCACTAACACACCAAGATCTCTTTCCTGATCCGTCACAGATAACTCAGAGCCCATGAGTTGATAGATGAAGTTTGGATTTTTTGCCCCAATATGCATTACTTTACATTTGGTTACATTAAAACGCATTTGCCATTTCTCAGCCCACTCCCCAGTTTAGAGAGATCCTTCTGGAGCTCTTCACAATCTTCTCTGGTTTTTACCACACGGAAAAGTTTTGTGTCATCTGCAAACTTGGCCACCTCACTGTTTATCCCTGTCTCCAGGTCATTTATGAACAGATTGAAAAGCACCGGTCCCAGGACAGAGCCCTGGGGCACACCGCTTTTCACTTCTCTCCATTGTGAAAATTTCCCATTGACACCTACTCTTTGTTTCCGGGATCTCAACCAGTTCTCAATCCATAAGAGGACCTGCCCTCTTATCCCCTGACTGTGCAATTTTCTCAGCAGCCTTTGGTGAGGGACTGTGTCAAAAGCCTTTTGAAAATCCAGATAGACTATATCAACCGGTTCACCCAAATCCATGTGCCTGTTGACCTTTTCAAAAAATTCTAAGAGGTTTGTCAGACAAGATTTACCCTTACAGAAGCCATGCTGATTTTCTCTCAGCAAGGTTTGTTCTTTTATGTGTTTTAAGATTTTCTCTTGGATGAGGCTTTCCACCATCTTCCCTGGGACAGATGTAAGGCTAACCGGCCTGTAGTTTCCTGGGTCCCCCCTCCTTCCTTTTTTAAAAATTGGTGTGACATCTGCTATCCTCCAGTCCTCCGGCACTGTGGCCGTTTTAAGAGACAAGTTGCATATAACCGTTAAAAGATCTGCAATTTCATTTCTCAGTTCCCTAATAACCCTTGGGTGGATGCCATCTGGGCCCGGTGACTTGTCAATCCTCAATTTATCAATTAGTCCTAAAACCTCCTCTCTTTTAACCTGTATTTGATTTAATTCTTTAGTCAAGAGGGGCGGCTGAGGCAGCGGAATCCGCTCAAGGTCCTCTGTCGTGAAGACAGACGCAAAGAACTCATTCAATTTCTCTGCAATGTCCAAGTCTTCCTTAACCTCCCCTTTTCCTCCCTCACCATCCAGAGGGCCAACTGGTTCTCTGGCAGGTTTTCTACTTCTAACATATTTAAAGCTAAAGGTGAGTTCCTCTGGACTGGGCAATATTCGTATTCTTACATACTCTAAAAGCAAATCTTAGGTGTTCAATGTGTGAACTACAGGTCACTCTGAGTGACTGACTTACCTGTTATGTAACCTTTAGATGGATTGTCATGCATCACTGCTTGCAATGGATTTGTAGTACTATTTGTATTTTTCCATTTTCAGTTTTCCATCTCTCAGAATGGGAGTTTTTCTTTTATTTGTTTGCTTCTTGTTCTTAGCTTTAATCCTGCTTTTTAATAAAGTAAAATGCCTCTTCACATCATTGCTCTTAACTTTTAATATTGCCTTAAGTATTTCTTGGTAACTGTTGTATCTTCACTGTCTCCAATTCTGCATACTGTTCTTTAATGCTGTAAGCCCCCATGGGTTCTTTTCAAGGAAAAAGACAGGGTAAACATATTTAAAATTAATTAATTAATGAATTAATTATTTTTGAGAATGTAAGCATAGTTCTACCATTGCCCAGTTATGGATGGATTCAGTCTGTTATTAGAGTCATTTTTCTTAAAATTAACTCTCCAAGTACTATCAAAAAGGCAAAGTTCTGTTTATGGACTTCTGTCAAAAATCATATTGAGAAAAGCATTTCAGTATGATTTCTACTGCAGTAATTAAAATGTTAAATCATAGAATCATAGAGTTGGAAGAGACCTCAAGGGCCATCCAGTCCAACCCCCTGCCATGCAAGAACCCCCATCACAGTACTCCCAACAGCCTCTGCTTAAAACCTCCAAAATATATGAAACTGAAGCTACCGACTTCTCTCATTTGTAACCAGTGTCCCAGAGGCTGCTTTTAATAACAGAAACAACACATACAACTTAAATGGTAATTTGTTGGCACCCCCACACTTTAAAAAAAAAAACAAAAAAACCCACCATGTTTTCATAAGGATTGTTATTGTGTAAATGTAAGTCTTTGTCATATACAACCAAACTGCCTTTCCTCATTGTTCACTGACATTCTGAATAATTATTATTACAACTCAATGTCTTTGCTAAGATTAAAACTGAAGCATTTTTTCGATGCAGAGTCCAACACCATGCTAGCAACAGTGATTATATGTATTATGCTAACTTCTTTACAGTATATCTTTTTGTGTTATTAGCAGCATGTTTCCACTCTTAGGTAATCATGCAGGGCAAACCAAACTATGTGTGGGAGGCTGAATTGTTATAGAAATAATAAGCTTTACATATATTGTGTTCCATGGATACTTAATGGGCTTTTGTTAAAAAAGAAAAGAAAAACATCACTTATGCCCTTCATGCTTTTCCCTATGACTGTTTATTCCTTTCAGTTTGTCTTGGAGGGCATTGTGTGTCTCCTTTGTCCCTTTGTAAATTCTTGCAGAGCAGAAGGTTGACGTTGGATGCTGAGGATACATGTATACAACCAAATCTCCTTTATGTTCACCAAATTCCATTTACATATTTGATGTGGAACCTTAATGCATGTGTCACAATTAATGACTTACCTAATCACCCATTGTAAAAATGTCACTAGCCTGATAGTGTCACGCTCAACCAAATGGATAATCTAAACATACTAAAAGGCTGGAAACAGTGTTTCTTTCACTTTCCAGCAAGGGGATTTGCAGGATATGAACATTGTTCCTTTGAAGGTATCTTTAGCAAAGTCCCACAAATAATACAAAGAGGCCTGTCTCTTATGTACAGAACTGTGAAGGGCTTGAGGAAGAGTAGATAGGACATTTCTTCATATTTCTTCAGTAAAACTGGATAGTATTCTTTCTCCCCAACTTGGCTGTACTCTGTAGGAATATATTGTTTTTATGTAGTGGCTTAGTGTTGAGCAAGTGACTATTGAATGGAGTAACTTCTCTGGAAATTGATAATCAGGCCAAAAAGAAAAATAGAGAGCCAATGTACACATTGTTGTTGCAGAAGACCCATTCATAGATACATGACCTGTAAAAGTTAACAATAGGTATTATCTCCTACTTTTAATTATGAAAGTTGTAGAGCTGGCTTCTAAGGATGCAAGTATCCTGGCACCCATAATGAGGATAATCCTATGCTGCCCTTCTAACAAAAAGAACAACAACAAAATCCTATGGTGCTAGTTCTTTTTTCTTAGAAGTCAACATGGATTTGTCAAGAACAAATTCTGCCAGACTTATTTGATATCATGTTTTGAGTAACCTTCCCAAAAGACAGGAAATGCTGCAGACATAGCATATCTTGACTTCTGCAAAGCTTTTGACAAAGTACCCCATGATTTAGCAAGCTAACTAGGTATGAGATGGATGGAACAGCTTGTGGCATTTACTTCTTAGTGATGAATAATAAGAAGTATCTGTATCGATTGGTTGGTTGTTGACCAATGGGAGTATCTCAGGGAGTAGCCTGAGTGGATTTAAGGCTCAGCCCAGCACTGAATTAGATAGGGACAGATAGGGACTGACACTGTCTCAGAGAAGGTCAGATAGAGACCTACACTCACTGAGAAAAGATAGATTGGGTCTGACTGTGAGACTTATACTTACTAGAGAGAGAAGAGATAGGATTTAGAACTTCTGTGAGGAAAACTAAGTGATGAGTGTCTGAAAACTTAAGAACAGGTTGTGCATGTGGTCAACTTTGTCAGTAAACAAACTTTAGTGCATTTGAGCTGTATTCTTCCTTTTGTTTGTACCTAAACACATTGCCTTTGTGAGTTTGATACTACTTTGTAATAAATAAACTTATTTTATCATTATTCAGTTTAAATCAGTCTGAAAGCATTAATTTTCTAGTGAAGCTAGTTGGTGGCAGTGAAAGAGAAAAATTTGAAGTGGTGCTTGTCAATAGCCTGTGAAAGGGCTGGGGGCAAAGCATGGGAACACTACACAGTTGTCAGGTGGATTCACAGCTGGCCAAAGTATTATACTCAGAGGGTATAATTAATGGCTTCTTTGTACACTGGAAGGAAATAATAACTGGGGTACCCGAGGACTCAGTTTTGGGCCCAATGCTCTTCAACTTTCTTATTAATAACCTGGTTCAGGAGGTGCAGGGAATGCTAATCAGATTTGCAGATGACACAGAATTGATTGGAATATCCCCCTGGATGGCAGAAACAAAATTCAAAAGGATATAGATACACTTGAGCACTGGGCTGAAAGCAATAGAATGAAATTCAACAGGGATAAATGCAAAGTACTGCATCTAGGAAAAAGAAATCAAAGACACAGCTACAAGATACAATACTACAAACAAGGGGGGATCTTAGAATGGTCATATATCACAAGCTGAATATGAGATGTGGCTACAAAAAAAAAAGTGAATGATATTTTAGGCTGCAGTAATAGAAGTATAGTCTCCAAATCCCGTAAGGCAATAGTTCCCCTCTATTTGGCACTGGTTAGGCCTCATCTTGAGTACTGTGTCCAGTTCTTGACACCAAACATTAAGATGGATGCTGTCAAATTGGAACAAGTTCAGAGGAGGGCAACAAGGATGATTAGGGGACTGGAAACCAAGACCTACAAGGGAAGACATGTTTAGACTTGAGAAAAGGAAACTGGGGGAGATATGATAGCACTTTTCAAATACTAGAAAGGCTGTCATACAGAGGAGGAGCAGGATCTATTCTCGATCCACCCAGAGTGAAGGACACACAACAACGGGCTTAAGTTACAGGATGACATATTTTGTTTGACTATCAGGAAAAACGTCTTAACTAGAGATGGGCATGAAATGAACTTTTGGTTCATTTTGTTGTTTGTTATTTGTTTCGTTATGTAACAAAACGAATAATAAAATGCCCCCTCTAAGAGAAACGAAATGAAACGAAATGGAAATTTCCATTGCATTTTGTTTCATTTAGTTTCATTTGTTGGTGTCTCCTACCTGGTTCCTGGAGTGGTCCTCTTCCTGGTCCAGTCCTCCGGGCTGCAGCTAGGGGCTCCAGCAGAAAAAAAAAAAATCACCAACCGGCCAGCACTACAGCTGTAGCACAGGCCACATGGTTGGCAGTAAAAAATAAAATAAAATAAAATAAAATAAAATAAAATAAAATAAAAAAAGGAGTGCCGATCCGGCCCCAGGGTTGGCCGGGTTGGCCCTCTAAAATGAAAAAAATAAAACAAAATAAAATTAAAGCAGCACCGATCCAGCCCCAGGGGCCGTGCAGTCAGTGCTTGAAAAAAAATAAAATAAAAAAAAATAAAGGAGTGTGCACCCGGCCCCAGGGGTGGCAGGGTCGGCACCTTAAAAAAATAAATAAATAAATAAATAAATAAATAAATAACCCAGCTCCGACCTGGCCCCAGGGGCTGCGTG
This sequence comes from Phrynocephalus versicolor, assembly GCA_023846285.1. Classification (NCBI taxonomy): domain Eukaryota; kingdom Metazoa; phylum Chordata; class Lepidosauria; order Squamata; family Agamidae; genus Phrynocephalus; species Phrynocephalus versicolor. Next base: position 267,616 of record JAHTLZ010003518.1, on the reverse strand, counting down.
GTTGGTGCTTGGAAAACAACAACAACAACAACAAACACAAGGCACTGGCCCCAAGCCAGTGCCTCCCAGCCCCTGAAAAAGCCCCCACTGGGGACTTTTAAAACTCAATAAAGCTCAATAAAACAAAACAAAACAAAACAAAACAAAACAAAACAAAACAAAACAAAACAAAACAAAACAAAACAAAACAAAAAGGAGTGCCGACCCGGCCCCAGAGGTGGCCGGGTCAGCGCTCTAAAATAAAGAAAAATAAAATAAAAGAAGTGCTGACCCAGCTTCAGGGGCCGCGCGGTTGGCGCTTGAGAAGAAAAAAACGAATAACGAATCAAAATAAATCAACGAAGCAAATATTTCAAAAAAAAAATCCTTAAAAATGAAACGAAATGAACTGAACCTTAAAATGCACCAAACCAAAACAAATTGCCATTTTTTCAGTTCGTGACCATTTCTAGTCTTAACTGTTACAGCAGTATGGCATTGGAAACAATTGCCTAGGGAAATGTTGAGTGCTCCATTGCTGAAGGCATTAAAGAGAAATTTGGATAACCACCTGACAGATATCCTGATTTGTATTTCTGCATGGATCAGGGTATTGGACTTGACAAACTTGTATGCCCCTTCCAGCTTCATGATTCTATGATTCTACAATTCTATGATTCCAGCTGGTGTTGATGCTTAATTTCCAGCATATCTATCCTCACTTGCTTGGAACATCTTGGCTAAACCGGAACTATAATCCCCATGTTTATCCAAATACTATATGTAATTTCAATGAAGGCATGGTTTATGTCACGTCTGCAGTAATTCATGATTAAACCGACTCCATTCCATTTCTACATTATTGTGTGCCTTTTAAAAATCCATTTGGAAGGCTGAAATATATTTATGGTTTCCTGAAGGATGTCTTTGAATAATGATGCTCTTTCTTTGTTTAAAAAGAGTAATAACTGAACACAAGATAGCTGGTTTTTAAAGGTAATATTAAGACCCAGATTATAATTCCTGTTGAAGAATTTAGTCCAGGAGGGAAGTACAATAGTTAGTAAACCACACCTGCTCTTTGAAGTTACAATTTCTTCTTGTCATGGGATTTCTCTAGGAAAAATAGATTTAAATTGCACAAAACTGGGACAATGTGATTCTATTAAATGCTGATCTAATTCTATATTAGTGCTATATTAGTGTTGGTGTTGGTTCAATTGTGCATGGATGGTGAAGAAGAAGTCTTCTAAAATCTGACTGTAAACCAAGTGATGAAGCGATGAAGCATTCCTCATGGTCTCTGATACATCCAATGCTAAAATAAGATTTAAGTGAGGAAAATACTGAAAGATCATTAGGGTTAAAATAATGAAGTACATGCCAATGAAAATAACTTGTGCATGCATACAGATTCACCCAAAATCAAATCTCTGAAGGTCATTCTGGACTTAATGAGCTGCTTGCCCCTAAAGTATAAACCCTTTCAATGAATAAAGAGTTAGAGCTGAAGTCTAAAGGCTCCAGACTGTATTTAATTCTTTATAGGGAGGTCAAGAGGCTATTGACCAATGCTGAATTAATGAAGCACTCTTTCAACAGAAAACTTTGCTTTCTTAAATCAATGTGTACTTCATTGGCTTCTCTGTTCCACCAGGAATAAACAGAAACCATAGAAAACTGATTTCCTCAAGATGGCTTGCCACCATGCTACCTACAGATGAAGCAAGAGAGAGTGGGGGAGGTCTACCCTATGCCATATGATTTGGGTGTAATTTGGTACAATATGACAAAATGCCAAGGTGGGAGAAACAAGTTGGGAATGGTGACAAAAGTTTTTTTTCTTTATTTCTTTCCTCAACTCATAAACATATTGACATTTACGGAAAACATAAAGAGAAAGCAGAACAATAAACTTTATGAGATCGATAAAACATATTGGCTACAACAATATAATATTCCCAGTTACACTACTAAAGGTTTACAAGGCAATTTGGTATATGATAGTGTTTGTCACACCATAGTATGTGATGAGATGCACGCTGGTTTTATCTTTCACCTTACTGCTTGACTGAATTTCCAAGTAACTTTTTATCTTACATGGTATTATGGACTTGGGTTTTCTAGATATATTTGCAGGGTTTTAAAAATATTTTATTGTGAATAGATAGAAAGAGCTGTAATAAGGCCACCCTAGCCTCTAATCATTTAGCTGCTATGCACAAATCGATATGTAATATTTACACTCTAATGGCATGAGCCAACCTTTCTCCCAGAAGTTTTTGATCCCTTCTATGGCAAGAATGGGCAGATGGGGCCTCTAAATATTGCAGCTCCCAAATGGACCTAGTCAGTATAGCAAATGCTGCAGGATCATGGGAGTTATCATGCAAAGATATATGAAGAGCCCTAGTTACATAATCCAAAATTGATGTCCAAAATTTCCCCAAATTGCTCAAAATAGAGCTGTGAGCAATGTTTTCTTCAGTAACAACACTGTGACATATACATTGGTCTTTGGCTGTAGAAAGGACAGCGGTAGCATGGTGTTGGGCAGTCTTACAACTTTTAAACATTATTCTTCTAAGTGACATTGTGCAATTTCAGATATAAAGGAGTACCCATGCTAGGTTAATATAGCGCTATAGCACTATGCTACTTTGATGTCTATGAAATGTCAACCACAACAAAATGAGGAGAGGTGCATTATTATTCTAAAGTGGGAGAAATTGGAGTAAACTGCTGTTTGGACCTTTTTCATGAGAGAGTGAATTCTCCTGTGTGAATGGAAGAAGAAGAACAATGAGGGAGTGAAGAGAAGATCGAGGGCACTGGGTTGTGGTTTATTTATTTATTTATTTATTTATTTATTTATTTATTTATTTATTTATTTATTTATATGCCCCCCACTACCCAAAGGTCTCTGGGCAGCTTACAATTAAAATGAATAGTTAGCACAGTTAAAACATTAAAAAGGCAATGGTCAATTAAAAACAATAAAAACATTTAAACACAAAACACTAAAATTGCCACCAGGACTTGTGGACATTTAAACTGAATTAATCCACATGCATTTCTAATTTAAACCATAAGCTTCAAGGATTGGCTTAATCATCTAGTTCAAAGCTCATTGGCTTAGGGGACTGGGAGTTCATTTCCCCACTGTGCTTCCTTCGAGTAGAGCCAGGCTGTGTGACCTAGTGCCCTCAGAAGAAGTGGTAAACCACTTCTGAGTAGTCTCTACTGGGAAAACCCCGAAACAGGTCACCATAAATCTGAATTTACTTGATAGCATATTACTGTTAGTAGTAGTATAGTCTTAAGAGCTCTTATTCATACAAAGCTATATATAGAAGAAGCTTGAGAAATTTCCACTGGAGTAAATATTTTTAGGATTGTTCAGAGCTTTCTGTAGCCTGTTGTATCCTTAATCCACAGTCTCAATAATCCCTTAGACACAGTTGCTTGCAGTGATGTAGTGGTAAAAGTCTGTGACACTGTTCAGAGCCATGCCTCTCCCCATCCAATATTTAAAAAAAGGTGACAGTTTATTAATAAATCTGTTTTGTCTGTCTATCTTTGGTAATTAGGTGATGTACCCCACCCATATGTTCAACCGAGATTAAGCCACTCCCAAATATTTTGCATTATGAGAGAAAGGATTTATGATCGCATTTAGATAACTGAACAACAACAATCTTTATTTATGGCCACCAACCTCTCTTCCTGCATCAGTACTGTAAATAGTGAAGCTAAATTTCAATGGAACAGATAATGAGGTAGTAGCAGAGGATGTCAGGGTTTATCCTAATGGATAAATCCAGGTGCTTAGACCCTTTGAGTCCTGGCTTCAGTATAATTTCAAAAGGAGTAAGATTTAAGATATAATAATAATAGTAGATAGATGCTAGATACTTGCACTACTTTGTTCCTTTATTTTGCAAGTTGCAAGGGAAGTATGAAGCTAGAACTATGAGCTCTTGAACTATGAACTACTTTCCCCATGGCATCAGGAGTTCAGCGGAGAGCTTTCATCCTACTGGCCAAATAGGTTCAGCCGATCAAAACCAATAAATAATAATAATAATAATAATAATAATAATAATAATAATAATAATAA
>JAHTLZ010003518.1:247033-263507 GCA_023846285.1 Phrynocephalus versicolor | reverse complement strand
AATAATAATAATAATAATAATAATAATAATAATAATAATAATAATAATAACTGACTTACAGTGAGTTTTCCAAGCGGAGAATACTCAGAAGTGGTTTATCATTCCAATCTTCTCTCTCTCTCTCTCTCTCTGTGTGTGTGTGTGTGCGTGCGCACATGTGCATGTGCACACCCTGGGACTGTGCAGTTTGCCCAAAGCCACATAGACTGGCTCTACTCATACGAGGTAGAGAGGAGAATTGAACTCCCAACCTCTGGCTCCATAGCCAGATACCTAAACCACTGAACTATCCAGCCATGTAGGATATAGGCATCATTAAATTTGCCAGGATTTTCTGTTGAGAGTATGACAGCACAGGCAGCTATGATATGAACACACACACACCAATGGTGTGTAAGTTGTGTCCTATGATTTGGCTCCCTGCTACTGGCAGGAGCCATACTTGCTTGCCTGGAGGAGGAGATATGCGGGGGAGATGCCCTGAGGGGTCACATCAATTTAAGAGTGGGGTGGCAATGCTTTACAAGCTGGTGCAGAAGCCTCATCTGGCTGCTTCCCAGGTGAGTAGGAATTATTTTATCCAGACATTTTCAGCAGAGGGTCTTTTTGGAATGTGTGTATGAGAAAGCTACTCTGTACTGAGTCTGAATGGACTAGGGGACAATTGATTATACAAATGATTTAATAGTTCAGTAATTGGTGGCAGGGTAATCTGTGAGAAAGTAATGATTAATGTATTGGTGAGTGCCCAGAGACAAGAGTTTAGTGAATAAGGGACTTTGGATCAGCCTTCCCAGGTTCTGAGGTGCAAGAAAGGGATGGACATCAGTCTTATCTCATAGTCTTACCTTGAATCTTTGAACTTGGGAGTGAAAGTGGGTTGCCCTGGCCTTCCATAAAAATGCTTGCTTGGGACAAGCAATGGCATATGGCTTGGAATAGGGACATAGGTATTGGTAAGAGGGTGGTTGGGTCTGTCTGACCCTTTGAACTGAGCAGAGCTTACATTTCTGTCAGTCCTTCAGTGTATCTTAGTTATTTGAGATGTGTATTTATACTTATTTTATGTAATAAAGTAGATCTTAATTAACCCAATTAATGTGTATGGCCTCTTTATTCCAAGTAGGTGAGCAGTGTAAATTTTGAATTACAGTGGTACCTTGGTTTAAGAATGCCTCGGTTAACAAAAAAATCAGTTTAAGAAAAGAAATGATTGGAAATGGGGATGCCTAAGTTGAAGAAAATTTTTCAATGGAATACCCCGGTTTACTTTTTTTTGTAAGGCATTAAAATTGATGTGTGATGTCCAAATGATGAAAAGAATGGGAATGTCTAGGTTTAACTTTTTTAAAAAATGGAATACCCCAGTTTGCCTTTTTTCTGACTTCCAAAACGGATTAATTGGTTTTCCGTGCATTCCTATGGGAAACCGCATTTCAGTTTACAAATTTTTCACAATAGGAAATGGCTCGGAGTACGAATTTATTACTTAAACTGAGGTACCACTGCACCTTCCTTTGAAGGGACTAGTTCATGTCTGAGTTGTTTACTATAAAGTGGAGTGCCAGTGTCCAAATGTACTATGATATTGGATGATAACGGAAGAAGGATTGAATTTATCTATGGATGACACAGCAGCAACTTTATATTGGCGCTTAAAGTCAAAAGATCTGAAAATGATAGAGCACAAATAAATTTGTCACTTTCAATTCTTCTCAGAATATTAACTTAGCATTTGCAATTCAGAATATCATTGTTAGAGATCCAGGACAACGTGACATTTAAGCACAGTGTCTGATATAAGAAAATGGTTATTTGAGTATTTAGACCCTGTCTGATACAGCTTAATATTGGAAATTAGGCAGTATTCAATTTTTGACAGCTTTCGCCATATAACATCTGATGTTTTATGTCTGACAGTATTTGGTAAGCAATAACATTTGGCCTTCAGTACTTGATTTTATTTGACAATATGCATTTCCTGTTCTACAAATATTTGATCCTGTCCTCCCATGTATGGATGGTAGTGGCTGAGATTCAGCCACTATCCCTTATTTGCCAATTGCACACCAAGAGGGAGTAAATGAAAATGTGCCATACAGCACAAATGCTGCTAGCTTGAGATTATGAACACATTTATGACGAAGTCAGTTATAATGAAATAAGTGGGGTTAGGTTCCCTATTCATGTATGCACAAGGATTGAATCCAGCAGTCTAAGAGAAATTCAAGTTGATACAATAGGCCCTCCCTTGTTTTCTGTAGAAATTTGAAAAGCGTACTCCAGAGAAAGCAGAGCTGTACCACTGAATAAAGTGATGTTGGTAAAGCTAGAGTCTGGCCAGGAGGGTTTGTTTCAATAATTTGATTTGTATGGATATTTCATTTGACTTTATTGGTAAAAAATGCCAAGCACAATTTAGTTTAAAGGAGGATACAAAGAACAGCAATTTTGTTCAGATGCCCGTAGTTTTGTTTGTTTGTGTATCGGAAATTGGCTGCAGGCTGTATGAGGTTTGAACTTTTCAAAGGCTTTCTCTAAGAAGTATTTATTTGGGCACCATTTCATAGCATTTCCCTCTTCTTTTGTTTTCTTTACTTTTTCTCAGATACAGTGTGCTCCTAATCTTGTCCTGTTAAAAATGTAGTAAATGTAAAATTATTTATTGAGGTTGCTAATACTTTTAATAGGATTAATCCCATTAGAAACAATGACGAAGAGGGTAGGTAGCCATTTGGTACAGTGTCCCGATAGCATGTTCTGTCCATAGCATAGCAACACAACCCATTTTCTCATCAATAAGACACTCCCATATATGTCAACCCCAATTTTTCCAACCCAAAATTACAGTTTCACAACCACATGGTTCTCTCTTTGGATTACTTCCATGAATAAGATTACCCTCAATTTTAAGTCTATCAATTTTAGATTAAAATGTAGTCTTATACATGGAAAATACTGTATTCAAGTGAAAGAGTGAGTGATGTGGCTTTTTTTGGGAGGGGACTAGGATTACAAGTATCAGTTATGCTGAAATTAAGGAATTTAACAGTATTTGTACCATAATATATGTATCCTCCATAGGACTCAAGAGAAGATCTGTTTGTGGTCAAGGGGCTGATTGCTCCTGCAGACTTGGGGCCCTTGGGAATACAGGAGGTTGCACTCCTAGATGGAAGAGGGTCAGCTGGAGAACCAGAAAAGGATTCTCAATCCCCTTTCCAGAGAGTGCTGCCAAATGAATGCACCAATTCAGTGAGAAATCTTAGGCACAGTGCTCAGGTACAAGGAAAAACTGCTCAAGAGGCAGTCAAAGGTCCCCACGAGGCAAGGGTCCTCCTCTAAAAGATACTGGCTACTGAATTGCTTGTGACTGATGTCTGGGCGGGGCCCAGGTAGCCCAGCAGTTTAAGTCCTGTGTGAGCAAGGCTGCTGAAGACAACATCTGTAGTGGCCTCCTCAAATATGCAGACCATTTATGCATTCCTTGCTTCTTTTTAGAAGCCATTTCTTGGTATAAGACCTTCAACTGTGTTTATTAGAGTTGGGCATTTCACTGCAGAGGTGAGATGGAGATTCTCCCTGCTCAGATGATGAGGGGTTGATAATCGATTGCAATGCAGCAATGGAAGGGACACCCATGCTGCATCTTGAATTGGCATGGTGCCTTGTGCCATGCAGAGCCCAGTAAGTGGCCAATCCAGGTTGCTTAACTTTAATACTATCTCTTTCTTATTTGATTTACCTGAATTGAAAATAGAGTTCTGTTTGAACTATTTATCTTTGAATTAAGTTTCCAGATTCCCTTTCTTAGTTTCTCTTTATGACTTCTGTGCCTCTTCATTAAATGGACCTTTATTATTAAGACTTTGATATAATGACCAAAGTATGTCTAGAAACAGGACATATCTTCTGTCTGTGTTATTTATCTCTATGGGTTCCCCCCCTTTACTTCTATGATATTATTAAGCACTTTCAAGCTATATGCACAAACCATGGTAATAAAACAGATGGTATTAACACCTCTTACTTCACTGTGTTAGAAATAATTTGATTTTAATGCTAAATCTATATATTCAGAAAGGAACGGTAAGAGAATTAAGTGCCCAAGATACTTTAGATACTACATGCAGTTGTCTTCTGTTGTGAGAATGTTCCTAAAACATAGTTACAATTAGAGATAGGCACAAAACACCAAAATGACATTTTGTTTTGTAATTCATTCCCTCCCACCCTATTTCATTTTGTTGATTACGAAACAAATTTTTATTAAAAAATTCATTTTGTAATTCATTTTAGTTTGGTTCATTTTCTTTTCTTTTCTTTCTTTTTTTTTGAATCCCACCAGTCGGGGTTTTTTTTAATTACTTTTTATTAATTTTTTATTGTTTTTAATCCTGCTGGCCTGCAGGCTGGATCTTTTAAAATAAATTATTTAATTTTAATTTTAATTTTAATTTATTTTTATTTTTATTTTTATTTTTATTTTTAAAAATGGCTGACCAGCAGTACTGCGGGCTGGTTGGTTGTTTTTTTTTTTTAAAATTCTGCTGGTCCGTGGGATGGTTCAGTGACCCATGGGTCAGGTCCAGTGCTTGCGGGCCGGATCAGGGTTTTAAAAATTATTATTTTTCTTCTGCCAGCTCATGGGTTGGGTCGGTGGCCCATGGGTTGAGTCTGGTGCTCATGGGCCGGATCTTTTTTAATTTTTTTTAATTTTTAACATTTTCTTCTTCTGCCAGCCCACAGGCCAGTTCGGCAGCCTGTGGGTCAGGTCCAGTGCTCGTGGGCCATTTTGGTGGCCTGCAGGCTGGATCAGTTTTTTAATTTTTAATTTTAATGCAATGTAATTTTAATTTATTTTAATTTTTTTTTAAATCTGGATGACCACGTGGCCTGCCTACCAGCTGTAACATGGGCCAGTCAGCTTTTTTTAAAAAACAAATTCTGGAAGCCCCCTCCCTGGGGGCTAGTGATAGCAGCATCAGCAGCCAGAGGAGGGACATCCACTGGACCACCACCAGTCAGGTAGGAGACACTGGCAGGGAACAAAAAGCGAACTGGAACAAAACAGAAATTTCCATTTCATTTCATTTTTCTTAGAGGGGACAGTTCGTTATTTGTTTTGTTACGTAATCAAAAGTGTATTTTGTGTCCATCTCTAGTTACAAACAATACCTACAGACACAATGGTGCTGGAAATATCATTACCACCTGCACAGTTCCATGCAGAGCATATACTGTATATTATAAAGACAACTGTTCATGGACAGAAGGAAAACCAAGGTATTGTGACTCATTGTTTAGCACTGACTGAGTATTATTTGGGTGTCAAGGGACTCCTTTCACCTTTTTTAAGTGCTACAACTTCTGGATAGCTCATTAGTTTTATGTGTCTTGCTGTGGCACCAGAGTTCAAGTGTTCAATTCTCTACTGTGCCTCTTTGACAGGGGCTGGACTAGGGACCCATAGGACCCATATCAGCCCCACAGTGCTAAGATGATGATGATATCATCTTTTGTCTTAAGCATTTAAAATTGCCAGTCACATTTTCATAAGCTGAGCAGTCACACAAATACAGAATAATAAGAATAATAAATGTTAGAAATAACTTGATATGAATCTTTTCGCTGACAAAGGCAGGAAAGAAAATTGTTCTATCCACATGAATGGCGCAATCATTTTCGCATAGTTTCAGATCATTTCCAATCGACAGAATCCTATCAATATGCTTGAGCCAGGGGAATGTGAAATCAGTTAATGCCCCTTGTAATGACTTAAACACAGATTGCAAAATAAACAATTTAGAGAAATATCCTGTCATGTTAAAAATGAATGGCTTTTGCATTTTACTCAGTTATTACAATGTGTAATACACTCTGTGGCAGATCAATAAATCATTAGGTTTGTGTAAACCAAAACCTTTTAAAATTTCGGATATCATAAAGTCACAAGCAGTTTCAACCATTAACGGGAAACCAAACAGATTGTCAACAACAGTAGATATTTTCTAATCTAGCAGTTGGAAACTGACAAGTTGCTGAGCAGACATGGAGTAACAAAAGGGCCAGTCTAGGATCTAGCTAGATAAAAATCATTGATGGCAAGCTATTTGATTTAAGCCCATTCATGTTTGAAAACACCAGCCTATGCAGAATTAACCACTTTGCAGGGCCCCTAGAAGCTGTTAAGTACATGGGGGAATGATGTAAAATTCATACATAATTCATCAGCAACATCTCTCCCATGGGATATAATTTGGAGAGGGAGGAATTGTTGTTTGACACCCCCATCATCACAATCTTAAAAGGAGCAGTCTATAAGCACAGCATATGCCATTCAATATTCCATCCATTTCTCTCAGCCATTTGGGCCTTGATATAAGAAAACCAGCAGGGTATGACCAAATTACTCTTTCACTGTCAATCTCAAATCTGAATATCTTCTGAGACTCTTCACCTTTATTTTGTGCTCTGCTTTCTGTTAGGCACCAGTCTGTGAATCCAAGTAGTTTAATAGGTTCCAAAGAACTCAACTGGAATCCACAGTAAAGATTTTTTTCTTTTGCTGTACCCCCACTCTTTTAAATAGTGGGAGCAATATTGAAGTTCATTATTGTTGCATGTCCAGTGCAGCAATGATACTATGTAGTGGAGCAAATTAGTATTCTACAAGGCAATTCTAAAAAAGGGGCAGCCCAACCAAAAATCACAATGTTTTAACTGGATATACTGTGGCTAGAGAAGCACAATATCCCACATTCATAGAAGTTTTTAAAAAAATAATAATTGAATGGACTGATATAATGAAAAGGGGTATTTTGCACAAATGCAGATTCCAGTTAGAATCATAGAATCATAGAATTATAGAGTTGGAAGAGACCTCATGGGCCATCGAGTCCAACCCCCTGCCAAGCAGGAACCCCTTCACAGTATTTCCGAAAGATTTATTCATTAAAACCGACATTGTAAAAATATGTATAAAGTATAAGAATATATTTCTTCTGGAATGGGTCTCAAGTGTCATATCCAAACAGGAAGCAATTAAAGATGCCTAGGGATTAATTAACTCAATAATGACTCACAAAGTGCATGGTTTTTCTGTCAGAAAGTGCTTGCTATTTACACCAAAGGGGAAAGTTAATACGTAAGCAGTATGATCTCTCCTTCCATACTCTAGGACCCGGTCTGATCCACTGATTCCTATCTAGCGCAATGATATTCCCACTTTCTTCATTCTCAGCAGCAGTATCTTGCTGCACCTTCTCTGATGTTGAAACTCTACCAGACATTAAGTGTTCTGCTTATGTAGTCTGTTTCAGCATGTATAGCAAAAACAAAAACAGAAGTATTGTGGTGCCTTAAAAATTAACACCCCCCCCCCCCCCGGTTTTCCTTCATTACAAACAGGCTTCCTCCTGTTCTCCCCACAACTGCTCTCTTGAGTGGTGACAGATACAGCGCAGGATTTCCTCCACTGAGGGGGGTGACTATACTGGAAAGTCAAATCAGCCTTTGTTGTGATTTTATTCACAGCCTGTTTTAGGTCTGAAGCCGCAGCCAGTGATCATGCACAGCCAACAAATGGATTCGGGAGTTATACTGTTCATACTGGATGTGGTACAATTGGCCTTCTGGCCCAGGGCTGCCCTTCTTTCCTCTGGTCCTGCATCTGCTGATCCTTTTCTGGGACATAAATAGGGGAAATAATAGTTATGATGACCCAGCGATCATAATTAGCAATCTAGTGCTAATCTCATGAATGCAAAAAATTGAGGAAAAAATATTTGAAGCCAATTGGGGAAGAAGAAACAATTTGTGTGTGTGTGTGTGTGTGCGTGTGCGCGCGTGCACACAATTGACCACAAGGGGAAAAGCCTAGTCAAATTGTTCTGCCTTGGAAAAGCAAGGAGTAGAGGGTTGGGGGAAGCTGCTTTAAAAACCAAAAGGTTTGGACCAATTTAAATCAGTCTTTGTGTTATATAGCTAGTAAAAATATTGTTCTCAGCAAACATGCAGACATTCACGATGAGAAGTTACTATGAAGTTTTCCTAAGATAAGACTTTCCCCATCCCCCAGTTCAGTTCAACATTGTCCCAGTATAGCACTCTGCTGAACGGCACAAAGGATCTGGGAATGGAAAGAAATATATGGCCCATTGCTGTAAAAAAAGAGTGCTGCAAAATATATTACACAGAGTAAAGGGAATGAACCTACATAGCTCTACTAGAGTTAAAAGCTTTAATGTTCTGCTCATCGTTCCTTTGAACACTGTTACTGCAAGTAGTAAGAAGTCATGCATAATGGAACACCTGCTATCACGGCAGTGCGGATGGAAATGTAAGCTTTATTTTTTTTTCCAGGCTGAGACACTGAGCCCTAAAGCAGCCCCTGCAGGCATTCTGCTTAGCTGATTCCATATTCTCCCTTTGTGTCAGACCCAACTGTAAGCAACCAAACCAAATCTTCATTCCTCAGTCCAGCAAGCCAATTGAAAGTTTCTATTGGTTGTCTGAGGGATATCACAGCAGAAAGGGTTCCTTCATTATACTGTACAAGGAGGCTTATTGGCCAGATTATTAAATCTTGTTGTTTTCATTCCCTCATGTGCTTCAGGCTTTGGTGATGATAACAAAACGTTCAACATTGGCCAAACAATAAATCACTAAGTTAAAACCTATTGTTCATCTAATTCATGAGAGTTGGCTTCCCCCCTTCTGTATGTTTGCTCTGCCATTTCCATTGACCTTTGAATGCCATGAAGCCCAGGAAAGCCTTTATAACAAGGGTGGGGAGCTTAGGCTCTAATGGCTAATTTGCCCCTCCCATGGCCCCTGTCTGGGCCCTCAGGAATTCCCAGAAGGCCACACTCTCTTTTTTTGTTTGACACCATCATTTGGTGGTTGGTTTCATAGCTTTTTCTTGGGGGGGGGGTTGTCATTGTAAATGTTTGAAATCACTCCCCTAAGACTTATTTTCAGGCAGTCAAGAGTTATAAGATAAAATCACTTTTAATATCATTCTGTTGCCTTTGGCCTCATTTATTCCTGGAATATTGCTCCGAAAATTTTCTTGCAAATTGAATTTGACCCTTGACGGAAAAGTGGTCCCCTAAGTTTGCTTTACAGATATGATGAGCAGGCTCTGGAGGTTTGTGGGACAATTCCTGGTTCCTATGTCCTCAGCATCTATCATGGGCCCTCAGAACAAAAACAAATGGCCCTTTGGGAGTTTTAACCTCCATTTAATGCTGGATGGGTGGTACTGGGACAAAAGAAGATGCATCTTGCTTAAAGTCCTATATGGTTCTGTCGAAGGAAACTGTCACCTTGTTTTAAGGGGGGAAAACCATTTTAATGTGGAGGAGTCAAAACAGGGAGTAAAATAGCCCTGTGGACTCATGTGGTTTTAAGGCCGACAGATTTCCACTTTTGCTTTACTGGATCTGTTTTCTTGAGAGAAGGAGTGAATTTGATTGCAGCTCAATGAAATACAATTTTCTTTATTTTTCTGTGGGATGTATCAGTTGAGAAAGGGATACAGCTGAATAGCAACATGCAAAGACAGTGACATTCCTTTTTGTTGATTATTATTTTTGCAGAGGCAGTGTGTGCTCACAGTCTGACATGCCCCATGGAGAACTGGTTACAAAACACACTCATTCCCTCAGACCAATCTGTAGCTGCAGCTGCCATGTCATGTTTTCTGGAAGCATTGTGCATTCTGTCAACCTAATACACTGGTCTAAACAGACTCCACAGATTCCTTACTTCAATGGAATTAACATACAACTTAAATTGCCTTAATGAATTGGTGGCTTCCATGTTTAGCAACTTGGAGTGCCAGAGAGAAAATGGTGTACTGTGCTAGAAATATTTTGATGATAATGTTCTAAAGCAGTCATGCTGTGGAATGAAGCTTAATTTCAGCTACCTCTACAAGGATTCGGACATTCTACTACATCAAATTAAAGCAGAGGATTACCAGTAATGAGGCATGAACAAAGCCATTCCAAGTTCAAATAATGCTGTATGTTGCAACAAGAGTGGAAGCTAAGTGCTAACACACTGCTTTGCTCCATTCTCCTGAGGGCAGATAAAGAGAAGAATGATGAAGCTGCTTAAGGTCAACAGCCTGTTTAATAAGCAATAATTTTGTTATGAGGGCTCATGGCAGGTGCTGAGGATGGCCTGTTTAATAATAGGTACCTGTCCTAGTGGTGCCTCAAGTATCACTGTTGGCTCTGGTGTTTTAGATACAGTCAGGTTTGCTAAAGATCTTCTGCCACTCCCTGCAGCAGGAAAAATACCCACAAATATTCTTTATTTTGGATTGATGCAACAACTCAGCTTCAAACAAGGGTTTCTTTATCCTCAATGACAATGACAAGAACAACAGCAGCAACAACAAACTACACAGTTGGAAAGGAGTATTAACAATGAAGGTGATAACCAGGATCACAGAAAATGTAGGCAGTCACCAACACAGGTATGCAGAGGAAAAAGAACTAGGTAACTATAGAGCTGCGGTCATACCTGCGTTTTCTCCATAGTTTTCCTTCGGCTAACTGCACATAAAAAGACTGCATCACAACTGCGAAGAGAAGTAAATTCGGTCCCGGCCGACGGTGCCCCTTGAACAGCAGTTTCAGTGAAGTTTCACTAACCTCCACCAGGGGCTGGATTTAGAAACTTTGCTCAAAAATGCTTACTTATTTGCTTCTGTAACCATGACAGGACACAGAAAATACGCAGCAAAATAAGTTGTTCCCCTTTTTCGACATCTTCCTGTGGAAAAATGCGAAGTAGACAGGTAGAGACAGAACCAGAATAGGAAAATATGACGCAGAAGAGAGGACACTAACTGCACATTAAAAACCACGTGAAAAAAAAATACGCCTGAAATTTATATACGTAGAGAACACTGGTGTGACCACGGTGCAGTGGAGCTGGATGAAGAGTTTTAGTGAGTATGCTTGTGAAGGAAAACCAGAGTGGCCCATTATCTGAATTAAATGAAACAAAATTAGTATCATAAGGATTCACAATCTAGAGACTGGCAAAGATTTGAACCCAGGACCTTCTACACTATAAGCAACAGCAGTGTCTCTAGACCACTAAGGCAAGCTGGAAGCTACCATTAAAATGTTTTTGCTGGCCACATACAAGAGAAATTGCAATCAAACTTCTTTGAGAAAAGGGAGCGTACACTGCATTGTCATTCCTGCTTGATTACACTTAAGTTAGTGAGGTTTGTAATGTCGGTCCTGTGACCAGCCTGACAAAATAAACGAATGCACTGAAATCCTCCGGAATGGATTAATTAACTTTCAATGCATTCCCATGGGAAATTGCTCCCCTATTTACAAGATATCTGACTTACAAGTGTTGGCTCGGAATGGATTAATCTCGTATGTTGGGGTACCACTGTATGTGGCTCCTGTCTCTTGGCAGTGAGTGAGTAGGTCAGGTTTTGTTTTAGCTTAGAGCATCAGGGCTAAATGGACTAGGAAAACCTGACCCTGAACCACAGTGGTGTCTTGGAAGCTGGCTCCTTTGCCCTAAGTAGTATTGTGTGGCTCAGCAGAGCTATCTTTTTGTTTGTTTTTAAACTTCCCAAGACATTTTTTAAAAAATCATAAAATTTCTGGGCCCATGCCGTGACTCGGATTCGAACCGAGGTTGCTGCGGCCACAACGCAGAGTACTAACCACTATACGATCACGGCTTGAGTAGTATAGCCAGTCTGTGAGCGGCTCATCTTTCTGGACCATAGCTGATCTCTTTCATGTGCCAAAATATCTGTTTGTTGGGATCGGCTCAGAGCTGTAAGAAATGAGATGGAAGAAAGCTGACTGAGGCACCATAGCTTAGTTGGCTAAAGCGTCTGCCTTGTAAGCAGGAGATCCTGGGTTCGAATCCCAGTGGTGCCTGCATCTTTTAGTTTAGAAATAGGAATGTCAGTTTTTCTGACAAGTGAGCCAAGAAGTGTCAGGCGTTTTGGGGGTGCCAGGTATCTTTGCAATTAAATATAACAACCTCTTTCCTCCAGATCAAAGGCAGAGCAAGCTTACAACCATGTTTGAACCCAGACTTCTTGTACCATAATAATTAGGTCTCAATATTTTTGGATCCATGGGCACCTTTCAATTTTCCAAGCAGTATCCCAAGAACCATAAATAAAATCTGCTAATTGGAAGGGGTTGCAGAATGGTTGCCATGCAATATGGGCAATCAGAAAACTAAATAAGAAAACACCAATTTCATGGCAAGATAAACTGGAGAGGCGGGATGACAGGTGCCTAATGAATGTACATTTTTCTGCCTCAACAAAACACTTCCTTTACAGAAAGGTAATCCAATTTCCACCATGGGACTGCATACATCCTTCTCAAATT
The DNA here is from genome assembly GCA_023846285.1 of Phrynocephalus versicolor. NCBI lineage: Eukaryota > Metazoa > Chordata > Lepidosauria > Squamata > Agamidae > Phrynocephalus > Phrynocephalus versicolor. The sequence continues at coordinate 251,109 of JAHTLZ010003518.1, read as the reverse complement.
AGTCCCCCAATTTTATTTCTCCAAATAGTACATGTAAAAGCCATGTTTTCCCTCTCTGGATATTCTCCCTCTAAAGAAACAGGGGTTGAAATAATATGGACTGCATTTTGGATTGCTTGTGGAGTCCAAAATGCGATCCATTTCTCTGTGATTACATAACAGATGGTAAGTTGTGCTCCAGCCTCAGCCCAGTCTGTGCCCAACTGAGACCTTTTGAGGAAGAGTGGTTTTAAAGTCATCCTTTCTGGTATAACTGGATGTCTGTATTTGCTGCTGTCTTCTTATCACACCTGAACTCTCATGCACTCATCCCACCTCCCAATCACAATCACAACCTTCCCTGCTTTTATACTTTGAAACTGTCCTTTTCGTTGGCTTTCTCAATCTTTTCTTTCTTTGAAAATACACTAGTGCAACATGGGAGAGTAGAGTGAATCTTGGCATCAGCTGGAAATGGGTGGAGGCTTCAAAGAAAGACCAAGCTTTCTTCTTCCACCAGGGCTGTAATTAGGACAGAGGTAGCAAGGCTTTGCCCCAGGGCACCAAACTTTAGCATGACCCAGAATCTACACGTGAATCTACTGACAAGCATGAGGAAAATAAACAACATCTCTCTCTACCTATTGAATTTCATTTATTTTTCCTTTTTGGGAAGGGGCATCGCATTCTTCTCCTTTATCTTGGTGGGGTCTCATGTCTGTGCCCCAGTGCCAAGAGGGTGAGAGGCAGTGCCTCTTGTCCATGAAAGCAAAACGGCTAGTTCCAGTTCTGCTGCCCACACAAGAGCCAGGCTTTTCCTTCTGCCAGTGCCCCCTTCCCTGAGATTTGTATCCCTGCCTGGAGACCCGAGGAAGCATGATAATGCTCTGTTGCTCTGAGACCTGATAGCTCTAAGGTGTTATCACTGTTATGCCCATCTGTTATGACCATGTTACCAGATCTAGCTCTACATCAACTAGAGAGACAAGAGGATCCTCTAAATTGGGGGTGTGTGCACCTTATCCGTGCTTGTACCATAAACTGCCCCTGAATCCGGCACTTGGCTTCTGTCTTCTAGGAGTAAATGAGATGTAGCTAGACCATGTGGCACCATGGCTAAGCTGGTTAAAGCGCCTGTCTAGTAAACAGGAGATCCTGGGTTCGACTCCCAGTGGTGCCTATGCAATTAACTTTGTTTTTAGCCCTGGCAGTATGGATGTGGCTCAAGGGAGCTTAGCTGGGGGATTTTTGTGTTTTCCTGAAGTAAGACAGAGAAGACAGACAAATTTAACATCTTTGTCAGGGCAAATATTTGAAGCAAAGTCGCCATAGTCACAGAGTAGCTGCTCTTAGATGATAACAGCCAGGGCTTTGGGAGGTTGGATTCATTTGCTCCAGCCAGAGGGAAGAGCCTCAAGGGAGGCTGTGCTCAGTAGAGATGGGCACGACTCGGAAAAATTTTTTCGTTTTTGTTTTTGTTTTCGGCTAGGGTCCGTTTCGTTTCGTTTCCGTTTTCGTGAGCTAATTTCAAAATTTTTCGTTTTCGTTTTGTTTCGTTACGTAACGAAAACGAAAAAACAAAAATGAAAACGAAATTTTTTTCGTTTCTCCCCATTTAGCTCCATTATGTGTTTTTCCAGTAACGAAAAACGAAAATTGGCTCAAAATTAGTCGTTTCGTTTCCGTTTTCGGTCCATTTTTGAACCGTTTTTAGTTTTCGTTTCGTTACGTAACGAAAACGAAAAAACGAAAACGAAAACGAAAATACCGCTAAGTCGTGCCCATCTCTAGTGCTCAGTGTCATGGGCAAAAGGGCTTCTCTTGATGTCTTTGTGATAAAATAATATAGAGGCCTCCTTAATTTTTTTAAAAGGTATATGAAGTCCTAAGACCATGAACAGAATTTATCTGGATTTGTACCGAAGTTCTTTTTGATGCCATAACTGGGACTTAGACATCCAGGCTGCAAACCTGCTGAAGAAATATTGTAGATGCATTTGAAGCTGGGTTTGTTGTTGTTGTTGTTGTTGTCGTCGTCATCATCATCATCATTATTATTGAATCTTAATTTATGTTGTGGATGCTTTTGTTGAAAGCTGTCCAGAGTAGAGGCTTGGTCCTATATGGGTGAGGTAAAAGTAAATGAACAAATGAACATTGGTAAACAAACGCTTGAACAAACAAATGAATGAATTAATTAAATAACACTCCTCTGTACTTGATGCAACTGTGCTTCTTTTATTTATTTATTTATTTATTTATTTATTTATTTATTTATTTGATTTATATACTGCAACCATCAAGCAAAAAGATACTCTGGGTGGTTTACATACATAGGCAAAATACAAAACCAGATTATGTTCAAGGGGGCTCAGTGCTTCAGGTTCTACAAGATGGATCTTTGTACCATCTTTTCCTTGGTGACTTTTGTCTCTTGGCTCTTGTTTCGGAAGAGATTTGCAGCCCACTGTTATCTTTGTGCTGGGAAGGCTCTTGGGACAATTGCTTTCCTGCCTCTTTTGCCCCCATGGTGTTCTTCCGCTGTCCTAGAATCTGTCCTTCATCCAGTTGCATCCCCTGGTAGTTTGCTCTTTGTTTTATGGAAGTGTAGGGGGGGGGGAGAGGGAAGAGATAAATGTGACACAACTGCCCTGTGCACCTAATGGACCACAAAGAAAATGAGAAAACTCTTCAGTTTGGGGCTGAGAAAACACATTTAAAAGCAAGCCTAGAGACCATGCTTACATGCATCAGAAAACCCACTGGCTTTTTCCCTTGGAAAGGGTGTTGGGAAGAAAACACTGCACAAAAATGTGGCTGTCCTGTCTAGTAAATTGTCTATAAAGGGATGCAGTGACTAGAGATGGGCACGACTTCAAAAAAATTTTTTCGAGTTGTCGTTAGTCGGGCCGGTTCCGTTTCGGCTCGTTTCTGTTTTTCGCGAAAAATCGCAAAAATTAGTCAGTTCGTTTTTTTGTTTTTTCGTTTTCGTTAGTACTGGTTTTTTGGGGGGGGTAGCGGGCTCCTGGAGGCACCTCTGTGGGGTGGGTGCCTCCTCTGGCCCGCTATAAAGGGAAAGCGGGCTCCTGGAGGCACCCATGGGTGCCTCCTATCCTCACCCACTAGGAAGGGGAAGCAGCAGGCTCCAAGAGACCCCTCAACATGGGGGTCTCCCCTCCTCACCTGCTGCTGCAAAATGGCATGCATAACCATATGGATATGCATACCACTTGCAGACAGTGAGACCAGTCCACTGGTACGACCCTCCGTCAAGGATGACTGGGTCGCACCTGCTATGTCCCACAAAGAAGGGAATCGTACTTGCGTGTAGTGCAATGCAAGTAGATCTGGCTTAGGGTTAAGGTGGGTTAGTGCAAGGGCTAGGGTTAGGTTAGTGATGGGTAAGGTTACGGTGGGCTAGTGGGTTGCACCTCTGGGTGCCTCTCTGACCCACTAAGAAGACAGTCTGTGACGTATGGGTAAGGAGTCAAGGATTAGGGTTAGGGTTAGGGGGCTAGGGCAGGTTTTAGGGGGCTTTTTGGCACATCCCAGAAGTCTCCATGGCCAAGTGGCCATGCGATTGGTGGGATGGCTCAAAAATTTGCATGGTCGTCCACTCCCACATGGCTGGCCATGGCCACTCGGCCAGCCCATCATTGCGCAGGTGTAAAAACATTAAAATAAAATAAAATCAATGGAGGACAGAGGAGGAGAGGAGAGACATTTTGTTGCCAGAAAAAACCCACTGCTACTGTGAAAAATCTGGCAGTTTATAAATTTCCGCGTGTTTCTGTTGTGCTTGTGTGTTTTTGGACCACGATTTCAAAAACAATATTGCGTTCGCCGCCCCATTTTGGATCCCCCGCCCGCACCGCATGGCATGGTGACTCGAGTCCGGCTGCCCAGGACGGGGAGGAGGCGGGACCCCCCCTCCAGAAACAAACCATCCCTCCGGTAGGTGCCCTGCGCCCTTAGTCAAGAGCAGGCATTTTTCCGCCTGCTTTTTGGCCTGGGAATGGGTGGGGGGAGAGTTTAAAAGTTTTTTCCTGGGCCGTCCGTGCCGCTTGCTTGCGCTTTAATTGCTTTGCGGCGGCCGG
>JAHTLZ010003518.1:225920-247023 GCA_023846285.1 Phrynocephalus versicolor | reverse complement strand
GGAGGGGGTGTGGCCGGGACCCCCCCTCCAGAAACAAACCATCCCTCCGGTAGGTGCCCTGTGCCCTTAGTCAAGCAGGCATTTTTCCGCCTGCTTTTTGGCCCGGGAATGGGTGGGGGGAGAGTTTTAAAAAGTTTTTTTCTGTCCCGTCTGTGCTGCTTGCTTGCGCTTTAATTGCTTTGCGGCGGCCAGCGGCGAGACTGGGCTTTTTGCTGGCTGCGAGCCTGCGGCGAGTCCCACCAGACCAGAGCAGCCCAGGATGGAGGGGGGGAGGCCAGGACCCCCCCTCCAGAAACAAACCATCCCTCCAGTAGGTGCCCTGAGGCACGGCAGGCATTTTTCCGCCTGCTTTTTGGCCAGGAACCGGGTTTTTTTAACTTTTAAAAACTTTTTTTCTGTGCCGCGTGGCATCGCGCGATGCAAGTAACGAGCACGACAAATCAGACCAAATTGTTCGTTCGTCGGTTCGAGCTCGAAGTCTGGCGGAGTAATTCCCGTTACCGTTTCCGTTCCGTAACGGAACCGAGTAACAGAAACGGAAACGGGAATACCGCTAATTCGTGCCCATCTCTAGCAGTGACAGAAACCCTCAGTTTCTGTCGCAGAATGCAAATTGAAAAGCATGCTTACACCCCCACCGTCACATAGCCTTTTACTTGATGCTTTACTATAAAGAAAAAAAGAAAAGAAAAAGAAGAAGCCAATTCTATTGGGTAGGTCCATAATATCCTGGCACCCAAGGAAAAGTAAAATGCTGCACAGAACCAGATAACAGGAGTATATCTTGAGTTGTTGGTGGAATTTCTCCTAAGACCAGTGTTTAATGATGAACACAAGAGGCTACAATTGTTCCACCTGGAAGAGTCCTTAATCTCCCAGGCATGACGGACAGTCATTGTTAGCCTGCCACATCACTCTCTTTCTCTGGCTAAGCAGCACAGCCTGGGGCACCATGGCTAAGCTGGCTAAAGCATCTGTCTCGTAAACAGGAGATCCTAGGTTCGATTCCCAGTGGTGCCTTGGAAGCTAACCTTTTTGGCCCTGTCAGTAAGAAGGCACCTGCTGCCTTGTTGAATCCCTCTGTGACTTTCTGAGGAAAGATACTACACTGTCAGCATACTGAATGGGAAGCTTAGCTGACTCTGACGGAATCCTGAGGGCAGAGCTGGTGCTTTGGGGCAGGATGACCACTGGCCTCTGGAAACTTGTGCAGAATCTGTAGGGAGCAGAAAGGGAGGAGAGCAGCCAGAACCATAACAAGCAATTTGGACAAGCCAGCACAAAATGCATTCTCAAACTGACACTGTATATCATAAATGCCAAAATAATACAAACAAGTAATTCCAGCATTGAACATCTTCCCAGTATCTGTCTGCTTCACAGAGCATTAGCACTACTGTCACAGCTACAAAAACAAATCAAAGTTGTGAGTTTTTTGAGCTGTTTGGCCATGTTCTGAAAGTTATCTTCCTGATGTTTTGCCTATCTCCATGGCCACCATCTTCAGAGGACAAGGGGCGCTTTTATACAACCTCTAAAATCTGCTGGCAACTTAAATTTGGACCAGAGATCATGGGGTTTGTTCTGCTTCCTGTGTTCCCACCCTTCCGCACTCCATTGCTCCTGTCTGTGGTGAGGGGAGAGAGAAAAATAAGGAGAAAAGAATGCAGGCTCACCTCTGCTGTCACAGTAGCCCTGTAGGGATTCCAGGCTGTTAAAGGGGCAGTGGGGACAAAAAAATCAAACAGAAGGTGAGGAGAGCCCGGCATCCACAACTTTATAATCCCCATCAGAATTTTTTTTACCTCCAGAGACCAGGTACTTGTAAAATGTGCTGGGGCGCGCTTAGGTGGGCGTGGTCGTACTTAATTTTTTTTTTAAGTCCGCAGCGGGTGGGAAAACAATTTTAAGCTCTGCATCTGGGAGCCCTTTGCCTCGGAATTTAGGGGTCGTGTAAAAGCAGCCAAGGAGCCCAGGGACCTAGCAGTTCTCTCTGTGCAGAGAGAACTCCTAGTTCCCTGAGTTCCTTGCCCTCTGAAGATGCCATCCACAGAGTCTGGTGAAATGTCAGGAAGAAAAACTTCCAGAACATGGCGAAGCAGCCTGAAAAACTCACAACCACTATCAGATCCCAGCTGTAAAAGTCTTCGAGAATACACAAATCAAAGTGTTTCTCTTCTGTCCTCATAGTACAACCATCCGTGGTCAGCCTTGCAAATTAAGCCCATGCTATGAAAAAACAGCTCTTTTGGGAGCACCTCTAGAAAAATGTGTTCAGTGAATAGTTTCTGTGGCTTCTGGTGCCTGTTGGAGCTCTTGTTACTGTGGTGTCTTGTGGGTTGGATGAATTGCACTTCTTCCTGTCTGGCCAGGATCTACAATTAATTGGTTTCATAATATAGGATTGTACTTAATAGTTGCTTTTGAAAAGAAGCAGCTTAGGGTTTTGGAAGACTTGGCATCCAAACCTGGCAAATTCCCCGGCCTATTGCAGCACTCGGTGCCATATCTTGTATTGTTCCACAAAATCCACTAATAATCAAAAGTTGTTGGGGGATGGGGGAAATTTTGGAGCTTAGAGTAGAGAGAATCAGCAAAAATTGGTTGCCCTGGATGGTGCTAGTGAAACTGCTGCCTTACTTTATGTAGAAATTCAGAGTGTCACAAGTTAGAGTAGCTCAGGGGGGTTCGTTCGATCTTCTTCCCATCCCAATGTGCCAAGGCTTCATCCCCCTCCCCTTTGTGTCACCTCCCTCGTCCACAAGGCAGCAATCAGTGATGGGCTTTCATCTCCCTTCTCCTCTCTTTCATGCCCCCCCAACAATCTTTGGCTTTTGTGTCCCTGTTCTCATCAATCTCTCCCCTCCCCCAGCAACCTCAAAAAGGATTCCAGGGGGCTGGGTTAGGGGACATAATTGTTATCTTGCCCTGGGTGCTGTCAATCCACACTACACCACTGACAGAAAGGAAAATTCTTGTAAACACTTTGAATGGGCCTCTTAAAATAGACTGGGGTGTGTGTGTGGTGGTGGTGGGCTCACCGGTGTTGTAGAACTTTTGAGAGGGGGAGGAAATGGTGGAGCCTGTCTAGTTGTCCTTGCTTCCTTGGATTTGCTCTCTCAGGAAGATAAAACCCTGGGGTGCCCCAACTCCCCTGCCCCAACAGGAGCACAGGTGTCCTGGTCCCGAAACAGATTCTCTCTCTCTCTCTCTCTCTCTGTTGCACCTAAACAGCAGCTGCTCTGATGAACACACACACACACACACACACACACACACACACACACACACACACATAAAAGAGAGAGGGAGGGAGGAGACTTTGGATTTTGATTGCCTGTTCTCATCAGTATCTCCCTCACCCTGGCAATACACCCACCCATGCACTACCTACATACTCACAGACAGACAGACAGACAGACAGAAAGACAGAGCCCCACATTCTAAGCTGGTGATTCCTGGAGGTTTCTGTGCGTTTATGTGTTCTCACGAGCCCAGGAACTTTCTCTTTGAGCTGCTCCTGCCGTCGTTCCCTCCCCTCCCCTCCCCAAGAACTGAGACCTGGCAGTGTGGGTCAGGTGCTGTCAAGCCTTAATTTTTCTTTTGATTTTTTTTTTGCGGGGTGGGTGGGTAGGGTTATTTTGTACCCCTAAGGATTTTGTTCCCAGGACAATTGCCCATGTGGCCCACCCATGCTATGCCACTGCTTCCTTCCCCTGGAAAGAAATTTCCTGAAAAGTGAGCCTGGGGCTTTTTAGAGGCTATGAATCCTTTATCTAGACGAGCAAGGCACAAGGCAGCCTCCTGTGCACTTAAAGCATTTATGCCTCCTGTACTGAAATAGCCTTGCTGCTGACCCTCACAGGAAGAAGAGAGCACATATTAATTATGTATTACTTGCTCCTGTCTACTAGCAGTGCCTCAGCCAGGTCTGAAACGTGTGGCACTGTGGCTAAGCTGGCTAAAGTACATTCTTAGTAAATAGGAGGTCCTGGGTTTGACTCCCCAATGGTGCTACAGGAATTAGGGTTTGTTTGCTTTTTGCCCCAGCTGTGTGGATGCAACTCTATATAACTCCCCCAGGACTATTTCTGACTCTTTCACATGGAGGTAGGAAGAGGGTGCAAAAACTATAAAACCTATAATGGGAGAAGTTCCTTTTTTGGGGACTGTTTTCTATGTGTATTTTGTGAGTTGAAGTCCAAAAGGGTGGACCATTTTTCAGCTTTGTGTAAAATGCAAGAGTTTCTGCCGTGACTCGGATTCGAACCGAGGCTTCTGCAGTCCCAGTGCAGAGTACTAACCGCTATACGACCATGGCTGGTGTGTCGCTGTTTGTCAATCTAGTCTCCTGAATCTTTCAAGGACAGAACAAGTCTCCTGACAAACTGTGGAACTTCTGAGGACAGTGGGACAGAAATTGAATAGGTACCAACCAATACCATCTCTCAGGCTGGCAAGATACCTGCCTGAGAAGCATGATAGCATGATTTCAGCTCTCAGCATTTCCTCTCTTTGCCTGCTTGAAGGCAGAAGTAGATTGTCAACATTTTTCTGATCGAATGTGGACAAAAGTTTTACCACAGATATTTTTTGTAAAGGAAAACCAGATTCTAAATCCCAATTCCACAAAGGAATAAAAATCTAAAATGTAAAGATCTTTCTCAGGGCTACCTGTGATTTGAACCTGAGACTTTCTGCTTCTAAAACTGAAAACATACCTCTAGGCTAATAATCCAGACAGAAAATTTTGCAGGACAAAAGGCAGTTGTGCGCCTACATTGCAGGACCTCACTAATGATCATCAAATCATATAACAAGTTCTTGTAATATTTCTTGCAATTACAGTTTCTTTTCAGATGTGGATTTCAACTGAGCATGTGACACACTGGCAGAGAGTTCAGCAAAACAAAGTGTTTGCCTATGTGTGTTTGTGAAGAAAATCCATCAACATTGGAGTGGGTTAATTAGAATATCTGTGTCTCATTTTTACACATTTTTAAAGGTTTTATTGGTTTCTTTAAAATATAGGGTAAAAGGGAAGGAATAGGAAAAAGAGAAGGGAGGGAAAGGGGGAAGGGAAAGGAGAAGATAAGGAACAGTAGGTACATTGAATACAGTTTGAAAAAACAAAGACCAAGCACTATTGAGTACAAAACTAGTGCTGTATATCGTTGGGTGTATACAACTTAATGGTTATCAACTTCAGCTGCCACACCTTGCCATCTTCTTGTAAAAAGTTCTTCACGATCTCCTTTCAAATAGCTAGCAAGCCTATCGATTTCCATGCAGTCTCTTATCTTACAATACAGCTCTTCCTCTGCTGGAATTTCAGCTTGTTTCCAAAACTGTGCATACAGAATCCTAGCAGTTACAATTATGTGTTGCATTACATAGTTTTGATCCTGTGAAACGCACCTGTCTGCTATATTAAGTAAAAAGAGCTCTGGTTAAAAATCTAGTTTGGTTTTTAGAGCTCTCTCTATAAAATTCTTTACCATAGACCAATAAGTGATTGCTTCTTTACATGTCCACCACATATGATAAAATGTTCCTGGATTCTTTTTGCACTTCCAGCACCTTGAATCACAGTTATACATTTTAGACAAACGATGCAGAAAAAGGTGCCACCTGTAAAACATCTTATAAAAGTTTTCTTTATAGGATACAGCTTTGAACTGTTTAACTGTTTTCCACAGAGAATCCCATTTATCCAGATGTATTGGATAAGCAAAATTTTCCGCCCATCTAATCATACAATCTTTAACCATTATTTCATTAGTTTTCAAGTCTAACAAAGAATTATAAAATTTACTAAGAGCTTTCTTCCTGTTGGAGAAGAATATTTTGTCAAGGGCTATCTCATTTACCATAAAACCAGTTTCTTTCATTATATTTTTATAATGAGAATATATCTGTTGATAGCTCCACCAGTTTATTTTATAGCCCTCTAATGTCAGTTGATTTAAGGACTTCAGAGTTTGATCTTTGTTTAATAATTGTTTCTAAGTTAAAGATTTAGTTGTCACATACGACATAGGGCTGGATATAGCTTCACTAGGAGATAGCCAACATGGAGCTTTATTATACATTAAAGCCTTTGAGGGCAACCAGACCTTAATCAGGATGATGGACTCTTAGGGCCTTTTCACACGACCCCTAAGATCCGCTGGCCACTTAAATTCGGACCAGAGATCTTGGGGGTTCGTTGCTCTTCCTGAGTCCCCACCCCTCCGCACTTCCTTGCTCCTGTCTGTGTGAGAGGAGGGAGAAAAAAAGAGAGGAAAAAATGCAGGCTCACCTCCGAAGCCGCCCGGACCCCCGTCGTCATCCTGATTCCTTCTCTTAAACGGGCGGGAGGCAAAAAAAACAACAACAACAAACAGAAGCGAGGAGAGCCCGGCACTCTAGGTTACACCCGGATCTGGGGATTTTCACCCTCTGAGAGCAGGTACATGAAAAGTGTGCTGGGACATGCTTAGGTGGGCATGGTTGCACTTAATTTTCTGCAAACTCTGGAGCTGGTGGGGAAACAATTGTAAGCTCCGGAGCTGGCAGCCATTTGTGGCGGAGTTTAGGGGTCGTGTACAAATACCCTTAGTTAGGAGTTTGATTCCTCATTGGGCCTCCTACAGGTTATTAATTTGGAAAAGTTACTTTTGCTGGATTGTTTCAGCCAGCATAACTGGATTTGGAAAACTGTTGTTCTAAAAAGCAGTTTTACCAGAGTGCATTGTAGAATTCTCATAGATTTGAGAAATTTCAATGAATAACACAGTAATAACATCGTGTGTATATATGTGTGTGGCTATGTATATTTATGTGTGGGTCAGAGGGAGATTAATGTGCCAGTATATAGGAAGAGGCAGCACAAAATGTCTTGGAAGGCAGCTGATCTCTGATTTTGTCTTTCTCATCAATACTTTCCAGTCTCTTTTGCTGAGAAGGGTAGCTCTTCAAATGCCCTCAGGTCACTGGCACTGCTGACAGCAAGGCGTATTTTCTGGACTTGCGCCCTTGTAAATGAGTGCTTTGTTTGGCTTTCAAAGAATAATTGTTATGGAGCAGAATCCCTTTTGCAAATGGATGGGAGATTTAAAAAACGAAAAAGAAAACAAGAAACTAAACCCCCTCTGCAGTAGCTTCAAAGGGATGGTTAATAATAGTTTTATAAAAGTTGTTTTAGAAATGGGACCAGCACAGCAATTATCCTTTACAGATACAATTTCTTGTCCTTGATGGAATGGGGATAGCATTTATTTCCTAATTTCTTAAGCAGCATCTCTTCTTGAGTGCAAACTTACATTTCATGAGCTCAGGTAGTGTTTAAAACTACAGCCACAATTTGACAATCCAGTCTTCAGTGAGCATAAGAAAGTAAGGACTTCAGCAATGTGAATTACCATTAATACAGACTGACCATTTTGATTTGCTAGATTTCAGTGACACAAGCATATGGTTAGAGAATGTCAGGCACACTGATGTGTCCTTGAAAGCCTTTGTTACTTTTGTAACTAGTTATCTTAATCAGCACACTCCTGGAAAGGAGCTATACTTCTCCTTCGCTTGTTAATCAGCAGCACACCTGCATACATAAATGTTCTTCCCCAGTACAGCAAGGATTAATCTAATAACCTGATAACCAGAGAAAGAGCTTTGTTTTGTTTCTTCTTTCACTTAATGTTACATTTACAGATTGTGAGGAGTGATCTTTTGCTCGTAATGGAAAATTCTCTATATGCCTACTAAAAAAGTAAGTCCTTAGAGCTGTATGTGTGGAAGGATAGCTGGGGCTTTGTTCAAAGGCTCCAAATTTAAAAGGCAAAAATAAAATAAAAATAAAGAAGGAAAAAAACTGCTGCACCTTAAAAACTAGCTGCTATATTTTAAGGAGAAGGTTCGTTGACAAGTTCACTTCCTCAGAGATAAGAGTGGGACTACATGGCAAATATTTATACGTGCCCACAAAAGGTGGATGTATTTCAGCACAGCTTGTTGACTTGGCCGAGACTTTTAAATCCCTTCTTGATATTGCATTTAGTGTACTTTGTTTTATGTTCGGGGAAACTGGAAAGTAAATGTGGGCTTAATTTGCAAGTCTGTATCTCTGAGGCAATCTAACTGTGGGAGGTTAAATTGGATAAAATAAATATTCCTCACATCTAGTTTAATCCTGACTGTGAAGGCCTCAGTGTGTCCCTATAGAGTTTTGTATTTTACATCTACCATATTAAAATGGGCAGTTATTAATAGCAGAGCCTTAGTCATTAGGCTGATAGGTAGCAACAGTCTCTCAGGAAAAAACCCCAAACACCTGCCCATCCTCTATCCCTCCTTTCAGCTTGTTGTTCATAAATATGTAGAGTGCTCATAAAATAACACTCCCCATTAGTTCCACCCCAATAACAGTTATATTAGGTTCTCCATAGGAATGAACTTGTTCAGTAATAAAGTACTGTATGCAATTTTATCCTGGGCTAAATCTAATCACAGTCCCTTCTAAAATAAATAAATTGAAATGAATGAGTGAATGAATACTAGTCAGTGGTTTAAGACCCATACATTTCAATGGGTATACTCTAGGTAGGACTAACACTGGATTTCAAACTAAATATAAAATAGTTAAATCAATTTCTTGCACAGATCCTAGAATTTATCTCACTCACATCTGTCTGTTCAGTGGTGTCCGACTCAGTCACTTTATGAATTGATTCTCTCCATGCCTTTCCATCTCTTATAGCTTCTTTTAGCTCCATCAGAGTCATTCCAGTGCCCCTTCTGATGGTAAGCCAAAGGGCGCTTTTACACGACCCCTAAGATCCGCTGGCCACTTAAATTCGGACCAGAGATCTTAGGGGCTTGTCGCTCTTCCCGTGTCCCCACCCTGGCTGCTGGCTGCGTGAGGGGAGGGAGAAAAAAAAGGAAGAAAAGATCGTGGCTCACCTCCGTTCCGCCTCCGTTCTTGCTGCGGCAACATTCCTGTCTCTGTAAAGTAGCTCTTAAAGGGGCGGGAGCCAAAAAAACAACAAACAGAAGCGAGGAGAGCCCCGCACTCACTATCGTTACACCGCATCAAACAATTTTCACCCCAGAAGATCAGGTACTTGAAAGGTGCGCTGGGACGTGCTAAAGTGGGCGTGGCCACACTTAATTTCCTATAAACTCCAGAGCTGGTGAGGAAACATTTTTAAGCTCCGGAGCTGGGAGCCATTTGCCCCGGAGTTTAGGGGTCGTGTATAAACGCCCAAAGAGTCCTTGGGCAGCCCATTCTTCTTTTGCTTCTAACTAATCCAAGCATTATTGTCGTTTCAAGTGAAATGGTTGACTTCAACCAAACAAAGAACATTTTATCCTTTAATTTGGAGGTTTTAAAATTAGGAGCGCAGATATATATTTTAAATGCGTATATCACTGATGGATGTTGAGTTTCAGAAATTAATCCAAAATTAATTAAATAAGGGAAAGAGGCAAAAGTATGTTTTTCCATCTGCTCAAATCTTTTTGATCACTGAAAAGTATGTAAGCAGGTCTTGTAAACCACTATAGAAAGGAGTATCAATAAATAAGGAAATCTTCAAAAGCAGTAGAAAGGCAATTAACTGCAGCAGCAACAACAAAAACAAGACCCAAGGGGAAACTAGTTTGAATATTTTAAATGTCACGAAGGCAGAAGGCTGGCTCTACAGTCAGTGATAGATGTGGCTGCCTGGAAGCCAGATGTAAGGGCAGACAAAAACATTTTTCATCACTTGGCTTTGGACTTCTATAATTGTCTCTGGCAAAGGAAAAATCCAGCACATGTTGGCAATTTTATCTCTAGTTCCTCTGCCCCTTCAAAATCCAGCTTGCACTTCTGGGAGTTCTCTGTCCACATACTGCTGCAGCCTCCCTTGTAGAATTTTGAGCTTAATCTTGCTAGCATGTGAAATGAGTGCAATTGTACAATAGTCAACACATTCTTTGGTGTTGCCCTTCTTTGGGATTGGGATGTAGACCAATGTTTTCCAGTCCTCTGGCCACTGCTGAGTTTTCCAAATTTGTTGGCATATTGCGTGTAGCACCTTTACAGCATCCTCTTTTGAGATTTTATAGTTCAACTGGAATGCCATTACACTCTTAAAGTCATGATGTCTTATAAGAAATTAGCATTCTTGTGAAGCATTTGAATTGAAAACGACTCTGGCCATGGAGGAGAAAACAGCGGAACTTGGAAAATTACTTTAAAAGTAATCAGCCATCTGTATTTGGTAAAAAGTAACTATTAAAATATTCATAAAGGTAATTAGTTAACATTTCAAGGAAATAGAACAATAGCTATTTTATTTAAAACAAGTAATTACTTGCTTTCCAGTTGTTCAAAGCATAATTGATACTTCCAATTTAGTTTAAATCTGAATGCTGCAAAATGATAAAAAAACATACACTTGTTTCATCCAGTTCATCATCACTTTAATCCCCACAAAAGAGCAAGGGGCAACTGCTCCTCCCTAACATTTAGTAAAACTACCTATTGTAGCTACAGTATAAAGGTAATTTAAAAGTTACAGTTATGCTATAACTTGCTAAGTTATTTCTATAGTACAATATACTCATGCTTTCATGGTTGGAAAATAAATTAGTTGTGAATAACTAGCTATTCATGACTAAGGTAAAGAAGGTAAAGGTTTCCCCTGCACGTGCATGCTAGTTGTGTCTCACTCTAGGGGTGGAGCTCATCTCTGTATTCAAGCGTAAGAGCCAATGTTGTGTAAGTCCGTGGCCACGTGGCCAGCGTGGCTGCAAGGAAACACTGTTTTACCTTCCCACTTTATACGACAGTGCCTATTTATCTAGTTGCATTTACATGCTTTCAAATTGCTAGGTTGGCAGGAGCTGGGGTTATCAGCGGGAGCTCACTCCGAAGCGTGGCACCTGGGATTCGAACCTCGGAGCTGCTGACTTTGCAGCTGACAGTTTTCAGAGCTCTAGTCCACTGAGACACCACGTCCCAAATTCATGATTAGGTGCTTCTAAAATCTGAAAATGGCAGATATAACATTTTGAGGTCCCTCATACCTGTGATGGATACAGAGTAACAATCCTTACTTATTTTAGCTGCAGACAAAACCCAGCTCAAGTGGCAGCCTGCAGCCTTTGTTCAGCTTTTAGGGATGCATGGACTGTGCAAGTTCCTAACATCTGTATAAAAACGAGATAGTTTTCTAATCCCAATTTTGCCTGCTTCAGTTTTCAGCAATAACAAAGTTCTGTCCAATATGTGACACTTTCCTATTTATAACTTTTTAGGAGAGAGTAAAACCACACTCTTTTTGTGGTTTTAAGAAAGAAGTCAAAACAAAAGCCTGCTCCTTCTCTGATGCTGCACACTGAGAGGCTCAGTGGGGTGGGCCCAGACAACTGTTATTGAGTCAGGTCCTATTGAAATAAATGTGCCTTGATTGTGTTGTTTCATTGATTTGTCCATGTGAACAAAGTCAATTTAACTTCATCTGGATCTGGCCCACCAAGCTTCTATTCAACTGGCGAGATGAGCAATGAAAATAGATTTGTTCTCTTCTCTTACGCCACCAATGCTTCCCACAATTGCTGTTATGGAGGGAATTGTTGTCCTGGTGGTTGTGATAGGAGGCTTGCATTCTGTGTTGTTGTGGGTTTATTTCTGAAAGTGATATTTAATTGCATATGTATATGTTATGTTAACCCTGTATATGTTATGTTACCCAGTTCATGTGGGCAGCTGAGACAGCTAAAAGAACAAGTCTACGTAAGTCCCATTAGGTTTACATAGTTAGCTTTAGCTAGCATTACCAGTAATTCATAGAAATTTTAGAATTCATAGTAGTACATAGATATTTTAGAATTATGTTCATAAATATTGGTAGGAAAAAGCCCCACTTGTAGCTAAATTTAAGAAAGCTATTTTCACATCAAGGATTATCTACTTTGTGCATTGCTTGTGGCTTGCTGAGGTCAAGAAGCTGCTTCTCCTGTATTATCTGGGGTTTTATGCTGGAGGCTGCAGTAACTATAGACAGGATGTGAAGTGCCACAGAGATGCCCCCCGCCAATTCCTTTTGGGAAGGTTCAGTGGATTGGCTGATATCATGTGGTCTATGGTAGCCATATTTGTGGTTTGGGAAGAATACTAATTTCCAGGAGGCCCCAAGCTTGAAGCTTTCCTCTTCCTGATTATATTTGTTTTCTCTTTGTGGTGAACATGGGTAATTTTAGACCCTGCCTTGAGTTAATTGCCTTATGTAAGATGGGGTGGGCTTTTGAGATAATAATACCTATTGCACACTATTTCAAAAGCCAGCAGCACTGCTGCAGTTATTCTGAGGGAACCTCAACTTCAGCTCAAAGGTTTTGCTCTAAGTAAACCACTGACTTTTTCTTGTGTTATGGCTTCTGTATGTACTAACTTTTCAGAACCTGTCTCTGGATTCATCCTGGCACGTTTTGATCCACAGCACTGAGCAGGGAGTAATATTTGCCTTCAGGTTATCGAGGTACATTATAGGAGAAAGGCAGGCTGTGTTTTTAGAAGGTCATAATCTTTCTTTAGGAAGCAGGATTGGATGAGAACTGGTTGTGTAGTGAGGACTGATAAACAGTTGAGTGCAAAAAGAAACAGAAAGAAAAACTGAAAGAAGAAAATGTATTCCAAATGCATTTTGCTGTTGTGACTTATGGGTGAAAGTTTGTTTTCTGCTGAAAGCCATACAAAAGTTGAACCTGGGAAAATATTTGCTTACAAGTCCAACTAGTTTATTTGAAGTAGGGCAAATTCAGGATAATTAATTGCCTTTAACCCCTCCCCCCGCCCTTCACCCAGCTACAGTCACCTGACAACTCAGTGTATTTGTATTTAATGAAAACTGCCCCCATCAAGCTCTTGAGTTTACTTAGATAGAAGCATTAAAAGACTTTGGGCATTACCAGTTTTATAGTACATGAGTCAGGAAGCCAGGAATTTGATTCCCCAGGGTGCTTCCAATGAGAAGATCCAGTCTGTGTAGCTTTGGGCAGGCTGAAGGTTCCCCAAGGGTCTCCAGAACAAGGGACTAGTAAACCACTTCTGAGTCCTTTATACCTAGAGAAAACTAGAAAGGGCCAACCTTATTTGGGACTTGAGGGCACACTCCTATTATTATTATTACCTTTACTGTTGTTGTTCTTATTCTTTAAGCAAAATAGGCCACTAGGTTTCAATTCTTTACTGCACAGTGTTGCTCGCTTGAATGCATACTTCTACACTCAAGATACAGTATGTTTGGCAATACTGTATGACAAAACTATATTTTAAAATTAAGCTTTTATCACTAGGACATTTGCTGTTGCTGCTGCTGCTATGAAAAAGATTCACATGGCTACATCAGAGTAGGAGCACAATGGTGGTCATGGTTTGCTGCCAGATCATGAGGCATCTTGGGGGAAAGAGAAACATCTGTTTAGTCCCATGAATCTTGGGACAGCTTCAAGAGGCTACAAGACTGCCACCCCAGAGGGTTTTACTTACAGGTGTAATTCTTAAAAGTGTGGTTTTCTAAATTTAGGGCCTCAGATATTCTTGGGCTTCAAGGCCCAGAACCCATCAAGGGTCTGTGCTGGTGAGACCTTATGGGAGTTGTATTCCAAAACACCTGGGGTCCCATCTGGAGCCAAAAGTTTCCTCATACCTGCTATGGGTATTGAGGGGATTTTTGCTACTTTTATCCAACCTATAAAGACCTTCCAGTGGTCTTTGGTTTCGGGGAAAAATAAAGTCTGCCCACAGCCCTGAAAGAAGATAGGGGGACCTTGGGATTAAAGATGGGCACGACTCAGAACAATTGGTTTTTCATTTTTCGTTTTTCGTTTAGGGGGTCCGATTCGTTTCGTTTCCATTTTTCATGAAACTTTTCAAAAATTTGTCGTTTCGTTTTTTGTTTTTTCGTTTTTCGTTTCTACCCACTTTTTGCGCGATTTTAAAGCATTTCTGGGGGCTGCCAGAGCTTTTTGGCCCTCTGTGGCTGCCATACCTGCCCAGTCTGCCACCTGGGCATGCTATTGGTTGAAGTTGTCCAAGAATTTACATGACCCCATCACATGACTTGCCTCCATGTTGTGGCTGGAGTGGCGACATGCATTTTGTCATCCTTAAAGTGAAAAGAAAAATACATCGCGATGGGAGAAGACAAAACCAAACGTTTTAAGGACCCCAACCCCCTGGTAGGTAATAATTTCAAATAATTCTCGCATTATCGCTGCATTTTAATGGATGTCCAGGGCGTTTTAATACCCAATAAATCAATATTAGGCATCTGGGAGCCATTTTGGGTCGATGTCCCCTAACTCCCCTTAAAGGAAAAAAATACAACGATCTGAGAAAAGACATAAATGCATGTTTTAAGGACACCCATCCACCCCTGGTAGGTATTATCAGGCAGTATAAATAATTATCGCTGCGTTTTTATGGTTGTCCAGGGCGTTTTTTAACATTTAAAAAACAGCTCATTTCATTGCGCGCCACCAGTAACGAAAAACGAAAATTGGCTCAAAATTAGTCGTTTCGTTTCCGTTTTCGGTCCATTTTGGAGCCGGTTTTCGTTTTCGTTTCGTTTCCGTAACGAAAACGAAAAACGGAAACAGAAACAAAAATTTCGCTAAGTCGTGCCCATCTCTACTTGGGATATAGCATGACATGCCCTTCCCCACCTGTGAGGTGCAAAATGCCTTTTTGCATTTTAAAAATTGAGGAAGTGTTAGAAGTACAAAGAGTAGGGATCACCACAGATGCCGAGAAGCTGTTGTTTGTGGGCTCCAGAACATATAGAAGTTGCGGTTCCTTTTGTTAAAGAATAGTACTCCAGGCTTGGAACATTTTTTCCCGCGTAGAAATCTTTTTGAGTGGGTGTGAAGGTGACCATTAAAATGAAATGGTGGTACTTACTGGAATTTTTTCCTTTCAGTATATGTCCAGTGTCATTTTGCAAATAAGAAAACAGATTGAAGGGAGGTGCCCTGAGCATGACAAATCACATTGGTACCCATGAAAATATGAGCTCAATGAACTTGATGTTTCAAATTACAGCCATTACGACCAATGTCACTGCTAACTTCCTGTGCAGCTGTTTCCCATTTTATTCATGATCCCACACAGAATAAATTCAGGAGTGATTAGCAAGCAAGAAAATCCAAACATGTTTGCCTTCTATTTTCCAAAAGAACATGTTCCTGTTGCTCATTTGACTCTTCTCCATGATTTCATAACATATAGAAACAGTGAAAAATGGTGTTTATGGCCTCTTGTGACAACTAGCTGTGGGTTTTAATGACTTAATTTCCTCCGTCATTTTTTTGTTTTTTAATTCTCCAGCATGGATGAAAGAAAAATGATGCCTTAAACATTAATGAGGGAAAAGATTGAGTCGCTTTTGCACACTGATGATTTCTGGTAGTATATGTCAATCTTCTATTACACTCACCCATGCAGACGATAATGATCCAGAACATTCCTGGCATAAGGGTAGGGACTGCTCCAACCATGAAAACAGCATTAAACTGTTAATGTGTTATAGATATATTTTAATATGCTAGAAAATAGCTTGAAGTCAAGTGTTCTGTTAAGAAATGCAAATGATACATGACTGAAATGAGTAACTAAGAGAGAAATAGAACATAGGAAACAACTCTACACCAGTTGAGATGACCATATTGCTCAGTATCAACTGCTTTGATAGGAAGTAGCTCACCAGAATATCAGACAGATGTCTTTTTCCTCACCTGCAAAACTGATTTTTCTAACCTGTGACATCAAATATAAACCCTGGGATCTGCTTCTTCCAAGGCACTGGAGTATGAGAGTCCTTTCCCATCCAATAATGATGTAATTGCCAAGATTTTACTTTTTTTAAATTAGAAGAAAATGTCAATTGTATTAAAATACAATAACCAAATTTTAAAATAAATTATAGCAACATGTTTGAGTGCAAAACCTCTCCCTTGACTTAGCATTTGGCATAATAATAATAATAATAATAATAATAATAATAATAATAATAATAATGAGTAGTAGTAGTAGTAGTAGTAGTAGTAGTAGTAGTAGTAGTAGTAGTAGTAGTAGTAGTAGTAGTAGTAGTACAGTACTCCCCCATTCATTGTGGGAGTTAGGTGCCTGACCAAGCCCTGATAAAGGAAAATCCACAAAATGCAGACGCCTCAGCAAAATGACCTTGAGCTGCTACTGCTAGCATGCACTTCTAAAGAGACGTTTTTAACCACCTCCTGACACCTCAGCAAACTGACCTTGGCCTGATGCTGCTGGCGTGCAGTCCCAAAGAGGTTTTTAACCCCCCTTCTAACACCTCAGCAAACTGACCTTGGGCTGCTGCTGCTGGCATGTGCTGCCAGAAGCCCAAGGTCTGTTTGCTGAGGTGTCAGGAGGAGGTTAAAAATCTCTCTTTGGAAGCCTGCTTCTCTCAAGAAAAATTCTGTGATACATGAACTGCATTGTGGCAACAGTCTACTATAATAATAATAATAATAATAATAATAATAATAATAATAATAATAATAATAATAATAATAATAATAATAATAAACTTTATTTTTATGCCGCCTTTCTCCCTGGAGGGACCCAAGGCGGCTTACAACAAATTCATAAAAGTACAATGAAAGTGCTTTCCCCCCTGAACAGGTCATTCCAAAGCTGTGTTGTCAACATGAAGGACCACCCTTATCTTATCTCTGCTGTATGAGCAGGGCCGGTGCATCCATTAAGGCGAACTAGGCCGTTGCCTAGGGCGCCAAAATGGAGAGGGGGCACTGGCCAGCCTGCCGCCCCCGCCCCCGCCCCCCGCCGCTGGCCACTGCCAGCCACCCGTCGCCGTCCGCCCATTGCTGCCCATCCCCATGCTCATTGCCGCCCACCCCTCCTGCGCCTGTTGCCATCCGCCCCCATGCCCGTTACCATCCCCTGCCATCCGCCATCCGCTGTCCCCCCGCCACCCCACCCCCTGCTGCCTCCATTGCCTCCAATAGGAAAATAAAAAATATTATTATTATATTTTAAACAGCCTGTTTTTTAAAGAGGCAACATGACTTCCCAGCAGGTAGGCCTAGATTGAATGTGACAATGAGAGAGTGAAAACAGATTGTTAGTCTGAGCTAGGTGGATTATAAAATACTGTATGGTTTTATATACCTTTTCTGCTATTTTTTCTCCCAAGAAAATCCCTAGCCCTCTTGCTTTTAGCCAAAAAAGTTCAAGAACAAGGCCTTCAAGGTCAACACATGACCATAACACTAAAAGGGGTGTGCAGATAGGGCCAGTTTTAGGGGATGGTGACGGGAACAGGAGAGTTTAAATATCCTATTTCTCTTGTCCCTTCTTTGTGAATAGAATACAGAGATACTAGAAGGAAATTGAGGGTCAAATATTAAGAATGTTGTGTCTTTACAAATTGTCAAGTTTCCCCTCCCACATCAGTCAAATTTGCAAATAAAGGGCATACTTTCTTGCCAGTAACAAAATACTAAATGCAAAATACAGAAGTGAGAAAAATCATGTGTAGTAGTAAACAAACATATATTTCTACTTCAGGAGCACCCCTGCAAACAACAAAAGGTGCTAGTTTGATTCTGAAAACCCATAGTTTGAGGTTTGCTGCAGTGTGCTCCTCTCTATACAATCTGCTCCTTATGAGTTTGTGCTCTTCTGACCAGACCAGTGAATATAAACCCCATGGGAAATTTCCTTCATGCACACTCTAGGGCAGTGATGTCAAACCTTGATCATGTGCCCAAACTGTGATTCAAAAACCACTTATTTTTCACAAAGCGCCAACATGTCAATTTAACCTGAATGCAATGGTACCCTGGGTTACAAATGGTTTGGGTGCTAACCTTCAGGAAAGTGAGGATGGGGTGCTATACTGTCAGGAAAGCGTGTGGGGGTGGGGAGAGTGGTTGCAGCTTGTGGGCTCATTCATAGCCCCAGTTTACTCTACAGCCATGCCGCTCTGGTCATCCCAAAAGCAGTGTGGCTGGGGAGTAAACGGGGGCTACGAAGGAGCCCCCAAACTGCTGTCCACCAAGCCACCACTATCTATTTTGTCTCTCTTTCCTTCTAACATAAACACAAATTATTCCCTGGGCAACTCCAGTGGGATACAAAACTAGCCTAATTGATGTGAAGGGAGATGAATTTTTTTTCAGGGAATTCTGTCCACAGAAATAGGAGCACGAACCCTTATCTTCTGTGTCTCTCTCCAGTGCAACGTCACTTCTGATGGCTCCATTGGCAGGGTGGTATTAATGTGACAGGTGGAAACTGTTCAGACTGGCCTTGTGCCTTGCCTCCGGCCTGCAAGCTGTCAGTTCCCCAACTCTCAAACAATGCTTGCGTAGCTTTACATTACTGATTCAAGAATAAATCTGATCTGCCACCTCGATTAATCTTTCAGCTTCTCATATTTTGGGTGTGATACTTCTTTAAATAATTTACAAAATATGTTTTTGGCAAATAATGAGAAGAAATCCGCTTTTGTGCTGGTGCAGTTATTTCTGTTGTCTAAAGGGCAGCCTTCCACTGATTCATAGCTAATAACTTCTGAAAGTTTGAACTTTAAAAAGCATGTTGTGATAACTCCACCCAGAGTCCCCAGCCTTTTCAAAGAAATACAACAGGTTGTAGCCTGAGTGCTCAGTCCTTTGTAAGTCAGTGATGATATCTGTTCAATTTAGGCCAAAATCTTTCTCTCTCGCTCTCTTTAAAAGGCAATTAGCATTTTATAAAAGAAAGGTCAATGCTACAGCACATGTAATTTAAAAGAAAGAAGAACAATACTGATAAATGTCACAAAATGGCATCAATTACTACTTTTTCAGTTCTGTTTTCTTGAGAGTGAAGGGTCATAAATGAGGCAGGAGGTGCCCCTGAAAATTTGGAGTAAGATGCTCCTCTATAACAATCCGTGAATGGACCACATATCCTCTATTTTTCAATTTAATATTTATCTGGTTATGTTATTCTGTATCACCCATGTGCTTAATTTATGGGCTTAACTTCATTCGAACTATGATATAATGTCATAAGCCAGAAGTTATGGTAGGTGGCCTCCTTATTACACACATAACTTGTTTTACATTTGGATTATGATTCATAAAACACATCATATTTGGACAAAAAACAAAAAAGGGGTAGTTCATTTCATTATGACATTTGTTCTGTCTTCCCCTTTCAGCCTTCCTTTCTGTAAGTACCAGAGCTAATCTGAAAGTGTGATGAGCAATTATCTTCATCTATTTGAAAAGGCACACTTACATAAAATCTATACTAATCCAAATTTTTGCACATGTGGTGAATATGAAATAAGGAATGTGTTGATTCTTAACATGCTCCTTCTGTGTAAGGCCAGTTATGTAATGATTCCTGTTTCTCAAGTGAGGGGGGGGGGAGGGACCAACCTAAAGATCCATTTTGAGCAGCAGTCACAGAAACACTGACTGCTTAAGGGATAAAACTGTCAACAATTGTTCACTTCTGACATTCTGTAATGAGATAGTCAAGGATTTGCTCTTTAACAGATATGGCTAATAGCTACTGGTGGATTATGTCTTACTAGAAACCAACAGGTGTATGTAAATAGAAGCCTACTTTTTTCAGTAAATATCGTATTCAGGTACTGGTCTGTGAGTAAAAACATTGTCCCACCATTTATTATATGTATAATTGACATTTCTGCATTTACAATACTCAAAGTCCTAATTTTCCCCCACAAAATTGTATTTGCTGTTTGTCTGCATATGAAAAGTGTATTTTAATTAAGGGTGAGGGGGAGACTGTGCACTCTGCCCTTTGTAACTGGTGGAGTGTATGTGGGTAGTGCAGAGACCTTGGTCCACCATGTGCCCTTTCAATTTGTTATTTTCATTTCAGTTACTTCTGTATCCTCTTGTTATATTTCCATAAGCTCAAGACATCATAAATAGCTTTCTTCCTCTTCAGTTTATCCCCTGGAGGTATGTCAAGTAGGATTCAGGGTCTGGGGTTGCCACTGATTTTCATCATTCAGTGCGGGCAAGAAATTGAATCTATCAAATACCAGTCCAGGTATAATTATAATATATAATAATGGCAATCTTAGAACCGCTGAGATGGAAGGAACCCTATGGATCATGAAGGACACGAGGGGAATTGAATTTCCAACCTCTGGTTCTGCAGCGAGAAACCTAAACCACTGAGCTGTCCAGCAGATCATTTGTTATTAATCAGCAGACCCTTTGAGCCACAGATCTTGAAACTGGGAACCCCAGAGAAAGCACTTCTAAACCCGATTTTTTTTCTGAGGAATGAGTCCTACTTGAAACCTTATGCTCCTAAATGCCTGTATAGGGTAGGAATGGGCTGAGAATGTTGTGCAGTTATCAGAGTTATCGAAGCATTTCACCTCCAGGCCACCTGCTCTTCAGGAAGGTGTTGTTGTTGTTGTTGCTAAATCATCACACAGCAGACAAGATAACTATTCTGGGTTTTGTATTACCAATCACTTGTCAAACGCTTCCCAAGCGTTTAGGACTCAGTGATGTATCGGCGAATTATGCGAGCAGATCCCAGTAAAGCGGCTTTCTGCAGCTGACTGATGGTGACTTTGTCAACTCCAATTTCTTCTAAATACTTGCTTAGCTCTTTATGCACTGAAACACGTACTGGTTTATTTATTTATTTATTTATTTATTTATTTATTTATTTATTTATTTATTTATTTATTTATTTATTATTATTATTATTATTATTATTTTTATTTTTATTATGTGAACACAGCTGTCAGGTGTTAAGCTGGAGTTGGCCTTCTCCAATGATCGAGAGCCTAGGATGACTGGAGATATCTTCTTAGAATATATGCTGTTCCTACTAATGACATCATTTGTAGTTGACTGATGTTCATCTTGTCAATGCTGACAGTTTTCAGGTGTTGATCCAGGTCTTTTGGGATTGCACCCAAGGTGC
The DNA here is from genome assembly GCA_023846285.1 of Phrynocephalus versicolor. NCBI lineage: Eukaryota > Metazoa > Chordata > Lepidosauria > Squamata > Agamidae > Phrynocephalus > Phrynocephalus versicolor. Next base: position 226,031 of record JAHTLZ010003518.1, on the reverse strand, counting down.
TTATTATTATTGGTATTGTTCTTGCTTTCTTATTCCATAGCCTTTCAATTTCTATTTCTAAATTCTGATATTTGGTTATCTTTTCTAACGCTTTGCTGCTGACTCTTATGT
>JAHTLZ010003518.1:212789-222939 GCA_023846285.1 Phrynocephalus versicolor | reverse complement strand
TTACCCAGCTGCAGCCCTTTCTTAAATCTACCTGGCCTCAGTCACCAGCTAGAATTTAAAAAAGGATGAATGAAAGTAGAAAGTGGATTGTTGCTGTTGTTGCTGTGTTCCACCAAATCACACACTGACTCCAGAAGGATCTGTCTGATCTGACCCTGATCAGCTTTTTAAAATTCAAGCCTGTGGCTTGCTTTAGGGAGCCAGTCTATTTTGCATTTGGTCCTCCTCTTTTCCTGCTGCCTCCAACCTTTCCCAGCATTACTGTCTTTTCCAGAGAATCCTGCTTTCTCATGGTGTGCCTCAAGTAGGACAGCTTCAGTTTCCACCTCCAGAGATAGTTCAGACTTGAATTGATCTGGAAACCACTTGTTTATGTTTCTGATAGTCTAAGGTATCTGCAAAGCTCTCTTCCAGCACTAAATTTCAAATCAATCAATGTTTAAGAAATGTTACCCCTAGAGCTACATTGGACTATCTAATCAAAGTCTGGTTCCCCATCCTGGCAGATCATCTAAGTTCTTCCAGTCTTCTTCATTGTTTTAATTTGCTAGATGTTTTGGTTGATGTTCTTAACCAAACTACCACTTTATAAATCCTGTACAGAAGCCACACAACTTTTCAGAATGAGATAGATGTTAGCTTTTGCCAATGCATCCCTCCTTCCTGGGTAATCTAGAGTTTTGCCTGTTTTACATACTAATCTTGGAAAAGTCCTTGGTCTCTACTAAAGTCCTGAGCAATGGATGCCCTATACTTGAAGATCTCAGCTGAAAAAAGTTATTTTAAAAATAACCATAGTTCCAAGCCCCACTTCAAACTTAATAGTTACAATTTATTAAGAAAACAATGCTTTACTTTCACATTCTCAACAGTAATTAAAATAAGTATAGTGTTTTTCAGTCAGTGCCGTAAGGCACAGCAAAAGCCAGCTCTTGAACCCCATGATACTCCTCCTCCACCACTTAACAAGCCTGCAGTCTTGTAACAATCAGAGTTGCTAACAAAGAAGCATTCCTAAAAAGCAGTGAAACTATTACCAGCTGTATACAACTGTTAACACCTTATTTACATGGAAAAGGAATTAATTGCACGAACAACAGAACTTGGAAGTAACTGTTATAACTAGTTACTTCCATATCCTGTTGTTCTTGAAATTAATTCCCTATTTAGTTACAACTAACTACAGTGGTACCTTGTACAAAGGAATGAATTCGTTCCAAATGTTAAGCAAATTTTCCTTTATACAAATTTCCCATAGGAATGCATTGAAAACAGAGTAATCCTTAATCGCGACCATTTTTTTGTTGTACGGATTCACCCCATAGGCAATTCTGTTAATCAAATTACCCCTATCTCCAGAATTTTTAATGTGTACAGATTTTATGTTATATAACCCATATGTTATACGAGGGTCCACTGTATTTGCTTTGAAGTTCTGTTGTTGACTTCCCTTTAATATAATAAGTAACAAGAAACTTAATCAGAAGAAATGAGACTACTGCAATAAAACATAAAAGGAAGCAAGTCAATTCTAGAATTCCATTTAGAGGAACATATTTAAAAAACAACACCCTATCTACTAAGAGGTAGTAGAAGAGAAGACAGACAAAACATGTGGAAGAGAAGATTAGAAAGGTCTGGGTTAGAATAGTTTGGTATGCGTGGATTTACAGTGAAAGTTCACCACCCAAAATGTTTTGTGAGAAACAAGCCATATTTATCATAACATTGGCTGTGTTTCAGAAGGGATATTTCTCTGAGTCTGCTGAACGAGACAAGGGTTGCTTGCTAGCTGGGAATTATTTTACCAGAAACAAATTAGGCAGTAGGTCTTGGAGGCTGAGATCAAGACAAACCTTGCTTTGTTGCAATTAGTCACTGACTCACTAATTGTTGACACATGATTCACTCTAATTGGCTGTTTGCTCAAGAGAAGTGATGTACATAGTTGAGGGGAAAAAAAGCATAGCCTAGTTCTATAAATGTAACAGAAAACATCGTTCCTATATAGGAGAAAAACAAACTAGCAAGGAAATCCATTACAAATTTCCTGGTAGAATTTTTTAATCTCAGCATTAGAGATGGGCACGAAACGAACAATTTTTCGTTTCCATTTTCATTTTTTCATTTCGTTGTGCAATGAAATGACAAACAAATTTTGTCTCTAAAATAAAACGAAACGAACAGAAACACCGGAAATTTTGTAGTGCGTTTTGTTTTCGTTACGGCAATACAAGTGATCTGCTTAAAATGCTAAAAAAAATCACAAAAATTGAAATAAATGGTAATGAAATGGTAATGAAACAAACGAAAACGAAAATGATTTTTGTTGCAAAAATTCACGAAAAACGGAAACGAACCGAAACGGACCCCCTAAATGACAAACAACAAACGAAATGCCATTTTTTTTATTCGTGCTCATCTCTAACCAACAAAAGTTTTTCCTTACATTGTTTATCATGCCATGTACTGTAAATAGTTTTTTTAAAATGATCTGAAAATAATTTTCAAACTTGGTCCATTTTATATGTCTTTCCCCTGGGGACTGCATTACAGTTTTCAGGGAAGCTTTCATTGTACTGAATTGCCAAAGTTGGCATGCTTACATGTTAGCAGCTTAAACACAATGTGGTTCTATTTTTGTTTGACTGAATTTCCCCTATTTATTGCATCCTCCCTCCCTCCCCAATTTGGAAAGCCGATGGTGGTAGTCATAGTGGTGGTTTACAGACTGGAACATAAAGTTCAATCTCTACTGTTGCATCTAACCTTGGTAGGAAATCTTCTGGGTTTCTTAAAAAAAAAGGTATGGGCTTGATGTACATAGCCTGACTTCATGCATCTACTGTTTGGCACCATTGCCACTTCACACTTTACTGGTGGTTTTCAATTATATTATAATGTCTTCGAAAATGATTTCTGCTTTTATTTTTAATTGTGTTCAGATGAAACTTTTTAAATACTAGTAATATGCATGTTATAAAATGTTGCTTCCTCCATCTTTTCATTTGTTACAACACTTTGAATCTACGCTTAACCCCAGAAGGTGTGAATGGCTCAGTCTGGGTCAGAGCACCACCAAAAGCCAGGGGGTACAGAGGAGGGGACTTACATCTATGGGGAGAATGGCTGCAGTGGGACCCCATGAGAGGGGGAGAGAAGAAAAAAGCAGGGTGGAGGTCAGCAGGCCAGGATTGGGGAGGGAAGACTCTTTTTCCACAGCCACTCCCCCTCCAGGCTGCTGGGGACAGAGTAGTAGCAAGAGGCTAGCTGGCAGGCAAAGAGGAGGGTCTGGCCTGGCTGGGCAACATGGCTTCCCCTGCTTCCCTGTCTCCCTCCCTCCAGAAAACTCACAACCTGTGAGACAAGGCAGTGATTTTCTTGTGCTCCTTGATGGTGGCTGGACACTGCCAGAGAAAAGGATGGCACTTGTAGAGGGAACTCTGGAACATCCTCAGGTAGTTGCCCACCTGCCAGGAGCTTGAGAGGTTCCTGGACAGAGCAGAACAGACTATCCAGGTCAAAGAAGAGACAGGGCACACTTCTGAGGATGAAGTCACTGCCCCAACTCAGGAGGTAGATGGGTGGAGGAATGTGACTCAAAGGAGTAGAAGGCCAAGGCATCGCTCAGAGAGTCTCATATTGCACAATCAATTTGAGGCTCTTTCCCTCAGCACACCTCATGAGGCACACACAGAGGAAGAATTGGTTCCACCGGAGGATCTCTCCCTCATCACTATTGATGAGACACAAGATCAGGTACATGTAGATGAACAGGCTGCAGGAGAGAAGCTTCTTGTACTAGGGGATTCTATAATTAGAAATACAGAGGGATGGATTTGTGACGAGCATGATAACCGTATGGTCACTTGCCTGCCAGGTGCAAAGGTTGCAGACATCACGAGAAATATAGATAGCTTGTTAGAGAGAACTGGGAAGGAGCCAGTGGTCATGGTACATGTTGGTACCAATGACGTTGGGAAGGCAAAGCGGTCAGTCTTGGAAGCCAAATTCAGGTTGTTAGGTAGAAGATTGAAGTCCCGGGCTTCCAAGGTAGCATTTTCAGAAGTGCTACCTGTTCCACGTGCAGGACCCGCCAGGCAGGCAGAACTCAGAAGCCTCAATGCGTGGATGAGGCGATGGTGTCGAGAGGAGGGCTTTAGATTTGTCAGGAACTGGAGAACATTTTGGGACAAGCCAAACCTGTTCAGGAGGGATGGGTTGCACTTGAATCAGGATGGGACCAGATTGCTGGCACTCAACCTCAAAAGGGCAGCAGAGCAGCTTTTAAACTGATAACTGGGGGAAAGCCGACAGGAGCTGAGTGGCATCCGGTTCGGAACACATCATCCTCGGGGAATGAGGTTGAAGAGGGTAGAGATTCACATAGAGATGGCATAGCAGGTATTAGCACTGGGAGAATAACGGAATATGACAGTTTGTCTACTGATAATAAAAGCTGTGCGGGAGAAAGAACAAGGCAGCAGCTGTTGTTGCGGGACCCACTGTACAGGTGCTTCTACGCCAATGCTCGAAGCCTCCGAGCAAAGATGGGAGAACTTGAACATTTGGCAGCTAGGGATAACATAGATATAATAGCCATAACAGAAACCTGGTGGAATGTGGAGAACCAGTGGGATACAGCAATCCCAGGCTATAAACTCTATAGAAGTGATAGAGAGGGGCGGGTTGGAGGAGGAGTGGCCATCTATGTCAAAGAAGGGGTAAAATCCAGCAGAATGGAGATGGACAGAGGGTCTGACTCCACCATAGAATCACTGTGGGTTAAACTACCAGGTCCAAGGAGTGATGTGATCATTGGAGTGTTCTATCGTCCACCAGATCAAAACCTTGAGGGGGACCTTGAAATGAGGAGAGAAATCATGGAGGTGGCTAAGAGGGATAGGATAGTAATCATGGGGGACTTCAATTATCCCCACATTGACTGGGCCAATGTGAGCTCTGGGCAAGAAAGAGAAACTGGGTTTCTCGACTTGCTAAATGACTGTGCCTTAGAGCAACTTGTCACGGAGCCCACCCGAGAACAGGCAACTCTGGATCTAATATTGTGTGATACTCAGGACCTGGTCAGGGGTGTGAATGTCACTGAGCCTCTGGGGAACAGTGACCATGCTGCAATTACCTTTGCCATGCATGTCGGAGGAAGAGTGTCAACCAAATCAGACATAAAAACCCTTGATTTTCGAAGGGCAAACTTCCCTCAGATGAGGAAACTAGTTAGAGAGAAACTGAAGGGGAAGGTTAGAAGAATCCAATCTCTTCAGCGTGCATGGAGCCTGTTTAAAACAACAATAATAGAGGCCCAGCACAAGTGCATACCACAAAGAAAGAAGAGCTCATTTAAGTCCAAGAGGACACCAGCATGGTTAACAAGTGGAGTTAGAGAGGCTCTAAAGCACAAGGAGAGGTCCTTCTGTAAATGGAAATCCTCCCCAAATGAGGATAATAAAAAGGAACACAAACTCTGGCAAAAGAAATGTAAGAAAATGATAAGGGAGGCAAAGAAAGACTTTGAGGAACGAATGGCTAGCAATATAAAGGGTAATAATAAAAGCTTCTTTAAATATGTTAGAAGTAGAAAACCTGCCAGAGAACCAGTTGGCCCTCTGGATGGTGAGGGAGGAAAAGGGGAGGTTAAGGAAGACTTGGACATTGCAGAGAAATTGAATGAGTTCTTTGCGTCTGTCTTCACGACAGAGGACCTTGAGCGGATTCCGCTGCCTGAGCCGCCCCTCTTGACTAAAGAATTAAATCAAATACAGGTTAAAAGAGAGGAGGTTTTAGGACTAATTGATAAATTGAGGATTAACAAGTCACCGGGCCCAGATGGCATCCACCCAAGGGTTATTAGGGAACTGAGAAATGAAATTGCAGATCTCTTAACGGTTATATGCAACTTGTCTCTTAAAACGGCCACAGTGCCGGGGGACTGGAGGATAGCAGATGTCACACCAATTTTTAAAAAAGGAAGGAGGGGGGACCCGGGAAACTACAGGCCAGTTAGCCTTACATCTGTCCCAGGGAAGATGGTGGAAAGCCTCATCCAAGAGAAAATCTTAAAACACATAAAAGAACAAACCTTGCTGAGAGAAAATCAGCATGGCTTCTGTAAGGGTAAATCTTGTCTGACAAACCTCTTAGAATTTTTTGAAAAGGTCAACAGGCACGTGGATTTGGGTGAACCGGTGGATATAGTCTATCTGGATTTTCAAAAGGCTTTTGACACAGTCCCTCACCAAAGGCTGCTGAGAAAATTGCACAGTCAGGGGATAAGAGGGCAGGTCCTCTTATGGATTGAGAACTGGTTGAGATCCCGGAAACAAAGAGTAGGTGTCAATGGGAAATTTTCGCAATGGAGAGAAGTGAAAAGCGGTGTGCCCCAGGGCTCGGTCCTGGGACCGGTGCTTTTCAATCTGTTCATAAATGACCTGGAGACAGGGATAAACAGTGAGGTGGCCAAGTTTGCAGATGACACAAAACTTTTCCGTGTGGTAAAAACCAGAGAAGATTGTGAAGAGCTCCAGAAGGATCTCTCCAAACTTGGGGAGTGGGCTGAGAAATGGCAAATGCGTTTTAATGTAACCAAATGTAAAGTAATGCATATTGGGGCAAAAAACCCAAACTTCATCTATCACCTCATGGGCTCTGAGTTATCCGTGACGGATCAGGAAAGAGATCTTGGTGTGTTGGTGGACAGCTCCATGAAGGTGTCTCCCCAATGTGTGGCAGCGGTGAAGAAGGCCAATTCCATGCTAGGGATTATCAAAAAGGGGATTGAAAATAAAACAGCCAACATTATAATGCCATTATACAAAACAATAGTAAGGCCCCACCTGGAGTATTGTGTACAATTCTGGTCACCGCATCTCAAGAAAGACATAGTGGAACTGGAAAAGGTGCAGAAGAGAGCGACTAAAATGATTACCGGGCTGGAGCACCTCCCTTATGAAGAAAGGCTAAAACATTTGGGCCTCTTTAGTCTGGAAAAAAGGCGCTTGAGGGGGGATATGATTGAGACGTACAAAATAATGCAGGGTATGAGTAAAGTGGATAGAGGGAAGCTCTTCTCTCTCTCCCAAAACACCAGAACTAGGGGACATACACTCAAATTGAGGGCTGGGAGAGTAAGAACAGACAAAAGAAAATATTTTTTCACCCAGCACGTTGTAAGTCTATGGAACTCCCTGCCACAGGATGTGGTGATGGCATCTGGCCTGGATGCCTTCAAAAGGGGATTGGACAGATTCCTGGAGGAAAAGTCCATCACAGGTTACAAACCATGATGGAGATGTGGAGTCTCCAGGCTTTGAACTGGGTTGCTTCGGGGGCCAGATGCAGGGGAGTGGTGTCGGGAGACAGATATCTAGTCTCATGCACTCCCAAACGCACCTGGTGGGGCCGCTGTGAGATACAGGAAGCTGGACTAGATGGGACTTTGGCCTGATCCAGCATGGCTCTTCTTATGAGAAGGATACTCAGGAGGTAGAGGGCTCGTGAGTCTAGTCACTGGCCAAGGCCACAAAATATCCCCTCCAGCTCTTCTGCTTGCAAGCTGGTCCCATAGGAGGAGGACTGAGCTTGCCTGACCCCAGTAGGCTCTGCTGTTCCATGTGCTGGAACAGACAGAGAAGTCCCGGGCCTCTGGCTGTTTTGGAAGGGGGCAGCATCCTGTTACTGCTTGGGCTGTTTGGTTGGAGTGATTGAGACACCCAGCCTCAGAGGTCTTATGCAGGCTTGCTTTTTCAGCCATCCCCACTGCTTCTTTCTCTTCCTTTTAATAATTCCCATGAGGATATAGTGTTATTTATTTATTATTACTACTTTGTTTTTTTTCTTGTGACATTTAGTACCCCTAAGAATTCAATGTCCAGGGCAACTGACCATGTGGGCACACATGCATCCACATAGAAACTATGTTTCTACGTTTTGGAGAGGGAAGTACAGTTTTATCACATGTAGAAGAGTAGAAGAACCATCCTCATGTTTCTGCCCCCTTAATCTGAAAAGGCTTTTGAGAGAATATGGAATCCAACCCGGGTGACTTTTATAAATGGAAAGTAGAAAGTCCTAAAACTCACAAATCTATGTTGGTTCTGTTGTAACTTTATCTAGAAAGTCAAGGGGAAGGGAGTTCAGATGGACCTTGATTAGGCTGGACATTTTATAATTCTGGTATTTTGTCTGAAGCCTGATCTGTAAAGGTATCAAAGGGTTGATAGACTCATAAGGTATGGAACCATATTGCAGTTGTTGTGAGAAAGGAAGGCCATTATTGTACACAAGTGTTTGTAACAAAAACATATTTTCTGCAAATGGAAACTCACATGTTAGGCAGCCTACTGATTTTCTATTCATAGGGATTTGGGTTTGCGCATAGAAGGTAGGATAAAAGCTTTCAAAAACAGGACTTCCCCCACCCCCATCATGAAAAGGCCCACATTGTTCTACAACCTTATTCTTGTCTTATTCTGTTGTGGGCAGAAGACTCCTAATGCCACCAACCTGCCATTAACAACATTTAATTCTGATTTTAAAAAAGCAAGCGGTAAAAACATGGGAGGGTTATAAATGGAGGATGTTGATGTTTGGACTTGGAATATGAAAATCCTTTAGGGTCAGCTTAATTGCGTTTCTAGTTCATCACAATACGCCTTCCCTTTGGCATACATCTAGGATACCATTCCATTATGCCTGCATTCCCAGTTCATTCCTGGCTCATAACAAATAATGAGATGCTTCTCTCCTTTTTGCAAGGGCATATGTACATATTAAAAACTCTATGTAGTTTCATATGCAACTAATCCATGTACTGTTTAACATTTATTGCACACTCCTGTTTACTAAAGTATACTTTTGTGTATTTTTCAACTGTCTGGATCATAACAGTACATTTAGCTTTTAATAAAAAGCCTAATCTTGGTGTACCTGCATAGTTCATGTATATGCTTTTATATGTTATCCTTTTTTCCCATTCTGTATCAACATTCTGCCTTATGCCAGTGAGATCTAACTTCTAATGAGCTGGGTCATGACTGAACCCTGAAACCTTAGTTGCATGTATGTGTTAGTTGCATCTCTCTGTGTGTGCCCACATGGATATGTAAACATAAACAGTTCTTTTAAGAACTACTCAGAACTTTCCTAAAGATGAAGTGTCAGAACCATAACCAGCAATTCTGACCTGTAGGATGAGCAGTACAAAATGTACCTTTAAATCAACATTATACTTCATGATGTGAAAATAATACAAGAAGCAATTACAACATTGAAGGTCTTGCAAGCATCTCCTCTCCTTCACATGGGGATTAGCAGCACTGTCAGAGCTCTGAAAACAAAAACAAATCAGAAATCTCTCTCTGTCTCTCATTCAGTGTACCAAATATGTTATAGTAATAGGCACAGTGGACCCCAGAGGCTTGGTCTACTGAGCTTTGGGTAGACTTTCTTCTAGCAGAAGAGGTTTGATGTATCTGTTATCCAGGTCTTAACAGACAATCTGTTATCTGTTGTCTTGCTGGAGGCTACAGCACCTTCCAAAACAGAAGGCCTGGTCTACTTGGCCTTAGGTAGACCTGCCCTCTGCTATCTCAGGCTAGTATAATAGCCATCTTTCCCTGCTCCTCCAGTCTGCCTGCAGGTTGAGTCTACCATTGTACTTTCCAATGGCCATAGACTAGGCCAATCATAGAAGGCTGGTTAGCAATGCCTCTCTCTCATGGCAGCTAGAGAAGGGGCATACCCGATAAATTGGCATGCTATGCCAAAGCCCTGGTTGCCCCACCTTAGTTATAGCCCTGCGAAATAGCTACAAAGTGGTTGCAATTTACTAGGTATAGTTATACCTGCTGGCTAGAGATGGGCATGACTTAGCGGTATTTTCGTTTTCGTTTTCGTTTTTTCGTTTTCGTTACGTAACGAAACGAAAACGAAAAATTTTGAAATTAGCTCACGAAAACGGAAACGGAACGGGACGGACCCTAGCCGAAAACGAAAACGAAAACGAAATTTTTTTTCTGAGTCGTGCCCATCTCTACTGCTGGCTTATAACCAGTTTAGGCCTTCAGTTGTGGAGCCAGAGATTGGAAGTTCAGTTCCCCACTGTGCCTCCATGAAAGGGGCTGAATTTGAT
>JAHTLZ010003518.1:199564-212779 GCA_023846285.1 Phrynocephalus versicolor | reverse complement strand
TTATTATTATTATTATTATTATTATTATTATTATTATTATTATTAATGCAGGACTCTCTTTCCCTGGCAGGGACAATGGGAACTTCTTGAACTGTTTGTCCTCTAATTTTGATTAAGTAGATCAAATAGAGGTGCATGGTATCTAATCACAGCAGGTATTCCATTTCTCATCACCAACTTGGAAAGATTCTAGGACAAGTCAGCTGTATCACCTTCCACAGAAATGGCTGTTTCACATCACCCTCTATGACTCTCTGTGGCCCAGTATTGCCCACCTTGGTTCTGGATAGGAACATTTACCTTGCATTGCTGGAAATGCCATGGTTGAAACCTGGGACTGTTTGCATGCAGAGCACGAGCTCCATCACTGAGTCATGGGAGACTCACACAAATGTCCACAGATATAAAGAGCCCTCTTTTCTAACAGTCAAACTGAATTAACAAACAAGCAAACACACACAACTGTGCACACATAGCTAGCCAGGTGAGGAAAAGGTCTACTGACACAGCTTTAAATCCAGCCAGGAATGCTCCTTTTGATAAGTAGGAGTAAACTGTCGGATGGAGTGGAATCTGTTTAAAGTTGATGGCAAAGTGAAATTGCTCAATAAAAGCAGTAAAGTTTGTATCTGATGGAGCAAAAACATGCAGGATACATTTCTCTTGCTTTTCATGCATCAAGGAAATGGGATACAGCAGATTTTTCTAATGAATGCATAAATTGTTGGCTGGTGAGATGATGCTGTGACAAGAATATTTGATGTTGGTAGGGCACTCTCATTGGAATTCAGAGGACATCACCCACATTACTACGTAGCTAAAGAAAACGGTGAACTGTGGATCAGTTTAAACCACCAGATGTCTCCGCTGGTATTTTGAGTGACCTTATTAGCCAGTTCATCTGAGTTTGCTCAATGGGGAAGATGAGGCTGCGAAAAGCAATTTACAATATCATACCAGAGACTCATCTTGAGAGAAAGCGGTACATAATTTGATTAGTACTTTCTTTTTGCCATTTTAGTAAAAAAGTCAAATCATGATGTGAACCTGAAGTAGAATGAGTATTTGAGGACCTGGAACTGGTTTCACTACTGAATCTCTGTAATTCTGGCACAGGTGCAGGTTGAGTGCCCCTGAACAATGCAGAGTTCCTTTCCAAAGAAAGGGAGAGAAGGGTTGATAACAACCATGAAAGCAACCAAAATAATTTCCAAGCTCTATACTGAGGTCATGCAATCACAGGCCAATGAAGCCACTTAGCACTGCTGCCTCTTGACACTTGTTTTTCATATGTATTCATTTCACTACTACATTCAGGACAGATTAAATTGATTTCCTGCCTGTTGCTCTTTGGAGAGGTGGAGCCGCCCACCGGCACCCTGTCCCTTTTACAGGGGATAATAGATGTCCCAAAGAACTGGCCATGCAAGCTAATATGATTATAAATACTTTACTGAGCACACATTATGCCAAGTGCTGCGCAGAGAAATGAACCTCAGGTGTCAGGTTATTTTTTTCCTGGCATACCAATGAAAACACAAAGTAATATTTCATAAGCAGCCAGTGCAGACATGGAAATATTCATTTTTCCTTCTATAGTTTTTTTTCTTGCCTACAATTCATCCTCTGTGTCTTGGTAAAGGTTTGTAAGATTACTCTCCATGAGGACTGGAAAATAAATTACCTTTCTAAATTAGCATAAACTGTTCATCCCCCCACCTCTTATCCCCTCGAGAATAATGCATTACAAAGTTAGAGCTGAATACTGAGTAGTGCTATCCATGCAGGACTTCTGGATAGAAGACCGCTTGGGCAGCATAGCACTGTAGTGCTGATTTACTGCATTTCCAAGGAAATGAAGTAATGCACATTAGCATCAAGTGAGTTCTCCCTTGGGAGAACAGTGCATGCGGAGTCTAGAGTTACATACATACTGTAACTGGACCACTGTTGCAGGCCCTGGATGCGAGTGTCAGCAAATTGCTGTAGATTCTGGATTTAGGTGCAGCTGAGGTTGTGCAACGATAGAACTGGAGCATAGATAAATTGGTATAAGAGTGAGTCTTGGATGCAAGCAAGTTTGTATGGGAAAAAGAAATGAGCATGAGTTGATGGAATAAAATAACTCAGCTGGAGTGGAGCAGGAATCGCACACAGGCAGGAAAACATCCCTGCAATATCAGTCTCCCTTTCCTTCCTAATTAAGTGTGTGTGTGTGTGTGTGTGTGTGTGTGTGTGATGCCTAATCTAACACTCAAATGATTACATCTCACCAGCTTATGCCCTTACCATGTACAACATGCAGGAGTCTTTGTCATTTATAGCATATTTTCAACCACCACTGGCATTTGTACCAGCTGATAATTTTAGAAATCTTAATTTGAATTTTGAATTCAGTATGTTTAAACTAAATCACACTCGTCTTACTCTGAGCATTTCTTAGGCAGCTTCATTGTGTCAGGTTCACTTTTTCATTTTTTAATAAAACCACTCTACATGCCATTGCCTAAACAAATGTCTTGGTTAATAGTGGTGTGTTATCTGACTCTTTAGAGTTTCTTTTGCCAGCCATTGCTAAAAAAATATGGAAGGTCAACATCTGCTATCAAGCATTATAATAAAGCTTCATTATCCCCAAAGAATTTGTAAATCTGTTCAAAATTCTTAATTTGCAGCCTCACAGATGCCTCTTTCCTAGTTTGGAATAAGTTAATTGGCAGTACTGTATAAAATATCTGTCCTCCCCATGTTCATCTTGGTTGGTGATGTGCATTTTCTTAACAGTCCATTAATTTTCCTTCAAATAAGGATCCAGACAGATGGTAGCTAATGCGTGTAAGAACATCTAGTGAATATAAAAGGCACTTTCAATGGATGTGAAGCAGATACAGCCCCTGACACATTTGAAGGGGCCACAGAGTGGTGGCAATCTCCGTACACCACCTTATAAGGTTTGTTAACCCTGACCCAAACTATCCTGATTTGGCCTATATCTTTTTTCAAATTTTGTGTTTATGGCTATGCCCCCCCAAAAAAGGTTGAGAATGGATAGATCAGGGGTTCCCAAAGTGTGCACTGTAGTACCCCATGGCCCTCACGGTTTCCCCTCAGCTCCCTGGTGAGCTGTCAAGCCAGCCGGGAGCAATGCAGGAGTTTCTCTTTGCTTTGGCCTGCACTGAGAATCTTGTGGAATTCGAAAAGTCCTTGTCCACTCTGCCTTTGGCTCATGATAGCCTAAACTGACAAAGAATTTAACCATTATTTTTATACATATTTTTTGCATCCCTGGTCAAATGTGACTGGCAAACAAAATAAACTTGCCAGTCAATAGCTGTTGAAGGGAGATGGTTTTGAGTGAGTTATGTAGGGTTTACAACTTCCTCTGTAGCAGCACTGTCAATAAAGCTTTGCCCACAGGCTCAAAGGTTTGAAACTGTTGGCGTAAGCACTATTTTGATCAGCAAATCTCTTTCAGGTTCATTAAAGTCAGGTATCATAGAAATACTCCCCCCCACCCACCCAAAAGTCTGCTGTCTTTGTTGCTGACTGCTCGGTCATCAACACAAATCGTTTCTGACAACTGACAAAATTCTTCTCTGAGGTGTGAAACAGCAGCACTACCCTGTTCTGCCAAATTACTGCCAGAACAGTAGGAAGTATGACTGATGGAGCTGGCTTCTTAGCCGTTTCAAATCAAAACCTTTACATGAAAAGTGGTGTTCCTTTGGGGGTAGCGGTAGATGATCTCAGGGCACAAAAATAGTAGAGCTCCTTGTCTCGCTTGGAAGCAGATTGCAATGAAATGTAAGGTGAACCGTTTGCTGTCAAAACTGGAAAGGGTTTCTCTGCTCTCTGCAGTCAAGACAGGTCACAGTAGTCAGTGATGCAGTTAGGACTGGACTTCTGAATGAAAACGATAACCAACAGACCCAGAATCAGTATCTGCACTGACATGGGAACATAGGAGCCCAACTGAGTTGATGTTTCTTGCTGTAACATCCTTCCTTCGCATATTAAAAACACCAACAAAAAATCGGCCAACCAAACAAACAAAAAAACCCATAAACTGTCAGAGTTGGAACTGTAAGGCAATCATGTGGATACAGATGGTGGTCAGTATCCTATTCAATATTTGTTTGTACAGAAACTCAACTGTGGCAGGAGTTACTGCTGTCCAATGAAGTGACAACTGCATCCCTGATCATTCGCAACTGGTATGTATGCACAATTGGTATGTCATTAGAATGGGTGCTTCTCCATTCATGTAACTACTGAATAGTATACTGACTAGTTACAATGCAGCTTTTATAATTACAATGGCAGTTCTTACAACAGTTTCAGCTGCTATAAAGGGTTATTTTTCACTTCAAAGCTCATATTATTCTTTTGTTACTGCCCCCCTCAAAAATGTCTAAGCAAATGTGTTTAGCTCTGAGGCAGCAAAAGCAGACTCCATCGTATTTTGACAGTCATGGTGAAGCCATTATTTAATTCACAGCCAAGCTATATGGGATGTTTAACCTGTCCTTAGAAGCTAGCAACCGGTCAATACTCCACATGTCACTCAAGCAGACCTCCAGACCTACATGACTAACCAAGCATACTAGCTTGGGATACAAATAAAAAGAAGCCTGTGCTTGTATCCCCAAGACTGAGCAGAAAACAAAGTAAGCTTATTTGCAAACTATGGGGTGTGTAAAAAGTTCCTGTTCTGACAATCAGATGTTCTCAGAATGGAAGAAAGTCCATCTTATAATCTATGTAGAATTTTAAAGAGTAGCAGGGAGAGGGGCATTATGTAGGCTCCCCCTCTCAAATGGCCTCTCATTCTGTACCTGGTAATTGACATGTTTTCATTCAAAGATCTGCACTGGCCCCTATAAACTTCCAGTTAGATGTGCTTGCTGCATTGATGGAATCATACACTCAAACAAGATGAAGATGCTTGCCTGCGCCACTACAGATACTCATGCAAAGATCTGCTTTGCTTCTGGGTGAGTTTGGGAAATAGAGAGTTATGTTTCTAGCATTTCCATATCTCCTTTTAGCTTTAGTCAGACTCAGGTATAATGCATGGAAGGGCTTAAATGTCCTTCAAAGCTTGGGAGTAATATGGAGAACTCTGTGGTTTAAGTATGGTTAAAAGCTCCACTGTCCCTTCTTGACAAGTGGCGGATTTAATGACACAGAGGATCTGCTTCAACTCTGCAGTTCTAAGTTTATCAAATTACTTTTAGTGTAGTGATATTATAACAAAAAGTAATCTACTACAGTACCTGGTATATCACTGAATTATAAATGTAGCAAGTCAAGTTTTGGGTATAGCTTTTGAGGTATTTTGAGCCATTATTTCATGTAAAGTATTACTTTAAAATACTGATCAGTGAACAATCTAATGAACAATCTAACCTTTAAATAAAGTGAAAGCAATAATGCTAACATGCTATTTCTTTAGGGTAGGTAATAATGAGTAGGAAAATGGTGTTAAAAAGTTGTGTTCCAAGCTCTGATTTTCCTTTGTCATCACATTACAAACAGGTATATATTCACTTCCATACCATTTGAAAAACCAGTCATGCCACATTAGCTTGATAATAACCTTCAGCCTACACACTAGCTTTAAAAAAAAGTCTTGCCTTAAATGGTTTCTTTCTCTTGCAAAATTAAAATGGTTATATGGTAAATAAGAGGCTTTCCTTTCCATTTGGTGCGCAGGCTTCCCCCTTTCACACATGCCTACCTCCCCCTGCCCTTGCTAGGGGAACAAGCCAAGTGTTCATATTAATGAATGGTGCAAAGATGAATAAAACTAACTGCTAGAGGCCTAATATTTGGGATAACCTAATTTAGTACAATAGGTTCTTGTTGCCATTCTTTTTAGACTGATCTAAATTAATGTAGAACTGCTGGATTTAATGTATAGCTGCTGGATAGCTCAATTGCTTAAATATCTGGCTGTGGAACCAAGATTTGGGAGTTCAATTCCCTGTTGTCCCTCCTTGATAGAGGCTGGACTTGATGAGTCATATAGGCTTCACATCCGTTTTGTCTCTGTTAGTGTTGCACTTAGGAGAGGAACAAAAAAGTTACTTCACGTCCATCGTGCAACTACTAAAATTTGTCTCAACCACGCCTCCAAAATGGGTGCTAAGCACAACAATTCTGTACCTGATGCTGGGGTAGGTTTTCCCTTGTCACTCTTTGTTCCCGCTTTCTGTTGTGAGACAAGACACCATGTAGTAACGACTGTCACACAACAAAACATTCATTTCTCTCAGAAAACTGTGTCCATTTTTTTTAATTTTGACTTTTCAGAAGTGAAATATCAAAAAAGAATTTTTAAGCCCCCCCCCCAGGGAAAAAGAAGGTAGACAAATTCAGTGTTTGTCACGTTACAAGACCGTGAACTAACACTTGTCACCAGACAAGTTATCACGACCATGGGAACACTGAAACAAGGACAAAACCACATGATCGCGACCAATGCTGTCATAGTACAAAACTAGTCGCGGAACAAAGAAGGATGTGAAGTAACCGCCATAGAGTCCATTCCAGCTATCCAGTTCTAAGAAGGGGAGTAATTGAGACCACCAGCAAAGGTAAAGGGGAGATTCTATCATTGCTACTGAATGGGGGAGAAAGTACTACCTTCATTCTCACCATGCTTGTTTGTTTGTTTAAGATACCACCTTCCTCACATGATATTAGTGATGGTGTCAGGTCTTGCTCTCCATTCATTATTATCAAATGATTGTATACAGCACTAGTAGGTATGATTAATTTAATATTCTAGGACACCAAAATCCTCTGCTTCCTCTTGCAGTGACTAAGTGCAGTTCTAAGTATGCAGCTCAGGATGCATGCTAATCCATGCCAGATCTCTGAAAACATCCACAGCCAAAGGAACTGAGACAAATCTTGAGCTGAACAGCCAAGAGAGTACAAAACACATCTCTTTCCTCACTCAGTTGAGAGGTGAGGAATATGTGAAAACATGGAACTCCAAAAAAGATACAGGGTAGCTTAAAATGTATGGATAATCTCTCCTTCCAAATGTTACCGAGTCCCTGAGTCTCCCTCTTGCTACCTGCTATATATTCAGAGAGCATATTCCAATCAATACTGCAGCTAAAGCATTACATTTTAAAATGCACTGCTGCCAATAACTTCCTTGCCAAACGTTTGTAAACAGTGACAGTGATTTAAGTATTTGCTGTTTTAACCACAGCGTCTTGTCTGTGGAGTATTAGTATCAAATTTAACTAAAAGCTGACATATAATAGATTGAGTATTTTTTAAAAAGATGGGTGTATAGTGACAGAACTCAGAAGCCACTTGGCTCAGTCATAGAGCTCTTTGTGTGTGTGTGTGTGTGTGTGTGTGTGTGTGTGTGTGTGTGTGTGTGTGTGTGTGTGTGTGCGTGTGTGTGTGCGTGCGTGCGTGCATGCGTGCACGTGTGTGCATGCATCTTCTAGAGTTGGCTGAATACCTCAGTGAGTTAGTGCATTGGCTACCTGGTTATGGTACCCCAGGCATAACTAGGGAGGGGTGCAAGGATGCATTTGCCCTGGGGCATGCAGCAGGAAGAGGAAGAAATGCACCATCCCACCAGCAGTCTTCCTTGGTGATCCTTAGTCGTGGGGAAAGGAGGAGAGGGAAACATGTGATTTTTTCCCCACACAGCACCTCCATCAATTGCTCCCCCTCCTCATTCCCCCCACCCCCGCTAAGTCTTGGTGATAGTTAGCTGGGGAAAGGAGGAGAGGAAAGCATGCAACAGAGGTGCTGCTTAGAAAAAATATCCCATCTCCTGCTTCCCTCTCCTCCTTTCCCTGGGCTAATGATCACCAAGCCTTACCTGAGGGAAAGGAGGAGGGGGAAGTGTGCTATAGAGGTGACACTTAAAACAAACATTGCCTGCTTTGCACTATCCATGCGCTGTGCGGTTTGCACAGGAGAGCCTTGTCCGGGAGACCCTCAAAGAGGGTGTGAGAAAGAGGGACCCTTCTCCCCTCCCCTGCTGTTCCCCCAGGATCGGGCACCCCATGTTTGGTGGGTGAGATGCAGTCGGGAGCAGGGGGGGTGCAAAAACTGACTTTGTCCCTGGGTGCTCCAAACACTAGCTACACCTCTGTATGGCACCAGTTGTCAGGAGTTTAATTTTCTGCTGTGCTTCCCAACAGAAGAACCAGCTTGTGCCTCTTTTAGCAAGTTGCACAGTGCTGAAATACCACCAGAAGGAGGAACTAGTAAATAGCTCCTGGTTACTTTTTTACCTAGTAAATGCTGGCAGGGGTTAACATGTGTTGCAACTGATGTGGCAGCACATAATTATTTATCTGGTGGAAGAGATGAACAAATGTCCTAGATGACCAGCCATTGGTTCAGGAGGCAGTCTGAGCAAGGCCTTTAGAAATGGTCTTTGTGCACCCATTTTGTATGAGTCATTGTGCTAACACATTGGCGTTGGTATTTGAGCTACAGCAAAAACCTCCAGTCGATGTGAGAGATGTATTTTTCTCCCATCTAGAAAAGTGCTTTGCAGCTCTGCTCCAACTTGCTGCATTGCAGGTAGTGCAATGGTGGTGTTTATTCCATAAGTACTGAGAAGCAATAAAAGTGTGTAAAGTGCTTGCATTCTGTGTACACAACTGCTCTCAAAAAAGGCAAACTGGTCACAAGAAACCAGCATCAGAAAGGAGAAAAGAAATGTGCTTCTCAGCATTCCATAAAACTGTATTTCTTAATAAACATGCAGGTCACTACTTGTGCTTCTGCAGATGTAAGCTAATCTATGAGTTCAGGGTGCAAATGCTGGAAAATAATTGTCTGACTTACCCTGTACTTGATCATGAAAACATGTTTAATAGCATTTAAGCAGACTTTTTTTTTCACAGAGTAGCTTCCTTTTTCAGTGCTAACATCCAAACCAAGGTTGTAAAGTATGTGACCACTTTTTTTTTGCTAAATTAGGAAGTGTCATGCATTAATTCTCCTGGCCACCTTTTCATTATTCGCATGGAGTGAAATTTCATTTCACATCTTGTTTTAAAAAAAGAATGCACTGAAATTGGCACATTTTTGTCACATGTGGGAGGGAAATGATTTGAGGGCTTTACAAATAAATTTGGGAGAAACAGAAGCTTGTCTACTCAAGCCCAGAACTTTAAGAACTTTATAGTGTTGAATTTGCAACTTTAGCAATTCATTATGTGAGAGCTGAATTTCGATCACCTTCTGTTTCTTTTATTGGTAACAGAAATCCCAAGTTTTACATCTATATGAAGATATGATTATTCACTGACTATAAACTTGAGAAATAAAAAGGTTGAACACAGAAAATATGAAGTCTACAGACGTTTCCATTCTTAACTCCTCTCCCTCCTGGTCTTCCTCTTCTTCCTACTAGCCTCTTCTTAATGGTGCTGTGTGGCACACTTGTTAAACTGCAGTAATGCAGCCCAAACTCTACTTATGGCCATGGTTCAATCCCAGGCAGCCAGCAATAAACAATGACTGATAAGATTTATCTTATCAGCTGAAAGTTCATTCAGCCTTCTATCCTTCTGAGACTGGTAAACAGAGTACCCATCTTTCGGGGTGGGGGAGGCAATGTATAGCCTGCATAATTAATTATTTTAAACTGCAGTTTAGACATGCAGTGGCTTACCTATAAGAAACACAAAATAAAATAAAGGAAAAAAAGACACTGTGACAGCTTAAAAACTAACTGCTATATTCTAAAGTAAGCTCACTTGGAACATGTCTACCTCATCAGACATAAGAATCAGAATAGAGAGACCACATGATAACACAAGGCTCTAAGATAAACGGACAGTGATCCTTGGTTGCATTTCACAGGTCATAATGATTTAAGATCCCTGATTGGTATTCACTTCTTTTGAACCTGTTTTTGTAAACAGCAACAATGATTAAAGGAAACAACAGCAATAACATGTGGTAATGCAGAGAATTTCAAACTTTACCTTTGAGCATATTCTCGAAGGCTTTCATGGCCGGGATGTGATAGCTGTTGTGAGTTTTTCGGGCTGTTTGGCCATGTTCTGAAAGTTTTTCTTCCTGATGTTTCACTAGACTTTGTGGCCGGCATCTTCAGAGGGCAAGGAGTTCAAGGAACTAGGAGTTCTCTCTGTGGTCTTGGGTATAGAATGAGTCTGATGAAATGTCAGGAAGAAAAACTTCCAGAACACAGCCAAACAGCCAGAAAAACACAACATTTACCCTTGAGCCTCGTTCTGAAAAGGGGAGACTTGTTGGGTTGGGAAGGAAAATAACAATAGACACAATTATCACATTATGGTAATGACTTAAAAACTTAGCTAACATTTATTCCATTGAGCTTTGTTTCCACCATGTGTATAAATTTTATCTTGGGTTCTTCCTTCTGAATTCATTCTTTGTAATTTTTCTTGTCCAGAACAGTAAATTTTATACGTTCTGAAGAGTGTTCTGTATATTGACTTTATTTGAGATAGATTTCTTTGTACAGAAATTTCTGATGTCTGATTTATGTCTATTAATTATGTGCATAGACATTGTACTCTTAGTTCCATATAGTGCATACAGGGATATACTGTATATTTGACTGGATTTCTCTCTCCTTATTTACCCTAATCTAGTCCATTACTGCCAATAGCCACTGGTCTAAGCACAGAATACTTCCCTTGGAATCTGATGGAAAATAGATAAAGGATTGGATATCATCAGCATGCTGATGGCACTAATCCCATACTGTATGGGCAACCTATCCTATGGGTTTCATGTAAGTGTTAGATAGATAGAGGACAGGACTGAACCTTGGGGCAGATATTCAGGATTGAACCCAATGGCCAGATAGGTGTTCCCCAGCAGCACTTTCTAACTTCAGCCATTCAGGAAGGACAAGAACCATTGCCAAACAGTACCTACCATTCTAGAAAAGTCACCCAGAAGGAATCCATGATTGATGATATGAAAAGCTGCTGAGAGAGCCATTCAGAACTAAGAGCTGTATCCCTGTCCATTTCTTGGCATAGGTCATTTACCAAGGTAACCAAAGCCTGTTTGTTCCATAAGAAGGGCTGAAGCTAGACTGAAATGAATCCAGGTGGTCCATTTCATTCAGAAACTTCTGGAGTTGGAGCTCCTTAGAATTTCCCTGTGTGTGGTCTTCCTGGTATGCAATGCACAGTCTTTATCTTACACTCCCAGGGCATACAACCATCTAAATTCCAGACAGAAAAGAAAAGGCTTTCATTTCAGAATTTGGAAAGATGTAAAGAAAGTGTAAATAAATTTCAATTTTCAGCTTCCTTGCTTTATCTCTTCTACCTCCCTGTGACTTTTCTGTGAAATGTACATGGAAAGGTACCCTGTTTCTTAAAGGCAAAACAATGCCTCCATTGCTGAGCAGCTAAAATGAATAATAAAATGTTCACTGCATTTTTATTTGTTGACATTTGTGCATTATTTTTATGATGAAAATGAAAGAATGAGTAAGCAAAGGAATTCACTTGGACCAGTTGTTCTATGACCCCAAATTTCATTTAAAAATTGAATTTATACCCTTAATTTGCATTCTGGACTATTGTACAACAAGGATAAGTGTGCTGCTTTATCAACCAGATCAGAGCAGATGGTCTTGTCCTTGGTTTTCACTGCAGCTTAGGGCTATTGCAGCTGACTGTCAATGCAGTGGGATGTTACACACACACCTATTCCTGGCTATGCCTCAAGGGGGCTCTGGGGTCTAGCCATACCTCACCAGGCTGCCTCTATATGAAAATGAAAACATCAAAGTAGCCTCTTTTAGCACTTTGCAAACTTGTGTGAGTCACGTGAAGCAATTTGTACATATTACATTTCCCACTAACAAAATGAAAGGTCTTATACTTATATTGACAAATATAGGGCTTGGAAAAGGTCAGAGCTAAGGAAGTTGTAGTCTACTTAGCCAAAACGAACTTTGTGAATCTAAAGGCTATGACAGCCACTATTTGGTACAAAATGTCCCTTGCTAATCCATTTAGATCAATGCATTTTCTCAAGACTTTGAGATTTCAGGCAGAAGGGAAGTCTCTGATTCTTTATTTCTCTGATCACTAGGCTGATAATTATGTATTCTTTCATGAACTTTTTCTTTTTATGTTGTTCTTTTTATGTAGAAGTCTTTATTTTTTGGGGAAAAGGGAAGTAAAGCATCCTAAATGTTTTAAGGTTTAAAGCAAAAAATGAAGTATATTTTAAAAGAATGAAAACAATTTAACATGATTTCTGGAGCTTTAGAAAAAAGAAAAGAAAAGACAAATTTTTGAAAGTCCAAGCAGTGTATGATATAGAACACTCAACAGAAACATGTTCTCTACATTAAGCCCTGTTTCCATTTTTAATTGCTTCAAAGAAACAGGATGGACTTTTGCTTCTTCAAACAAATCTTTATTGTTTTCCCTCTCCCTAGTCTGCTTTTAATGCTGATTAACACATTTGATTGCCTGATACTATATAAGACATCACGTGCAACCATCACAGCAGGATGTGTAATTAGGAGTTAGGAACATAAGTTCAGTACTGGCAGATTTTGACAAATATAGGGCTTGGAAAAAGGTTTTTGTTTTGTTTTGCTTTGCTTTGCTTTTTTGTTTTTGTTTTCACTTGGACAAAAACATCCAGGATTCTCCAGCCGGCAGGGTGACTATTCATGCTGGCTAAGGAATGTGATATGCAGAGTGTTTATGATCCAGATCTGTTCTGTCCCATAGAAAGGAGAGAAGGCTGAGTCAACCAGGAGCCTGCTGCCTGAAATTGAACCCCAGGTTGTGAACACAGTTACAGCTGCAGTACATGCATTTAACCACTGTACCACAAGGCAATGAACAGACAGTTCATCGATCTGTCGATCATACACATATTTAACAGAAAAGAAAACCCACAAAATTGTTATCATGACTTGTAGATTTCTGAGGGTTTTCCAGCAATTGGGGCCTAATATAAATCACAATGGCTAAAATCCGGTTGCAAAACAAATTAAATAGCACTAAAGCAGATCCATTTAATCAATGGGGATTTAGTGAGTCAGCTTCTCCATGAGTTCCATTGACTGAAATGAAGTCTACTCATTGTGACTTACTTTAGGATAGTAAATTGCAGCTAGAGTGTGCCCATTTGAATAAATGAAACAGCTGAAAGAGTTGAATCACAAAATTTCTACTGGTTCCA
>JAHTLZ010003518.1:177729-199554 GCA_023846285.1 Phrynocephalus versicolor | reverse complement strand
ACATACATACATACATACATACATACATACATACATACATACATACATACATACATACATACATACATACATACATACATACATACATACATACATCATTGCAGTGACAAATATGTTTCTAGCAACAAAGAGTATGGCTCCAAGCCTGACTTGTCAGTAGCATAAGTCCACCATTGCAAGGTAACAATAATATAGTTGACACAAGTGGTGAACTGGAGGCGGGGGGAAGCAGTTTGTATTTAAAGTGCTGCTAATCTCTCTCTCTCTCCCCCTCTCTCTGATTAATTAATTAATTATTATTATTGTCCTAATACATTTGTGCAGAGTAACACTGCTATTACATCGAAAACTACAAACTAGTGCAGCCTGCACAACCTGACACCCATGGGTGACTGGTCGCCTGCAGGGCCCTCAGAGGTCACCCATCAGGTCCCCGCCCATCTTCTGAACCACCGCCATTTTGGGTGGATTTTTTTTGTTTTGTTTAGGGGACTTAGTGGGTGGTAGATGGGTGGCTGAGGATGCAATGCTTCCATTGCCAGCACTGTGTGCCTTGGGGTGGGGTGGCAGGTTGCCAGCAGGGAGAGCGCATGCCCAGCATGGGGGCCCTTGGTGGGTGGGCAGGCTCAAATCTCCTTTTTAAAAAGGCACACCTTCCCCCCAATCGGGCAGGTTGGGGGTGAAAGCGTGCCTTTTTTTGAAGAGGAGATTTAAGCAGCCCAGGAATTTACCAAGGCAAGCAGGGGTGGTGGATTGGATCCACCACTGCTGCTTGCCTCAGTAAATTCATGGGCTGCTTGAATTTCCTTCTTTGAACCTCCCCCCTCCTCTCATTCACAGTGAAGGGGAGGAGGGGGAAGGCTCAACCCATTTGAATTTGGCACCACACCAGCGAGGGTGCTTGTTCCACGCCAAAATCAAATGGATCCAGTGTTCCCCCTCCTCCCATTCACCGAGAAGGGGAGGAGGGGGAAGGCTTAACCCGTTTGAATTTGGCGCTGCACCAGCAAGGGTGCTTGTGCAGTGCCAAATTCAAACATAGGGGGCAGGGCAGTGGCAGGGAGAGCATGTGTGCTCATGCGTGTGCTTGCCCACACTTGGTGGGGAGCCCGCAGGGATGTGCGGTGGGTGGGAGGGAGCCCGCAGGCTGTTCCAAGTCAGAGAGCCCTGAACTAGAGGAATGTGTGTGAGCTACCTTGGTTTGGGATGGGAACTTCAACATTGTGCCTCCCCCTCCAGATTTCTTGATCTAAATTGCAGAGCATTTCCTGCTCAGTTCTATGACCCTGGGAATGTGCTCTGAGGACTACAGTATTGCAGTCTTACCTGGAAGTCATGGCTTACTATAAGTTTGCTGTGATGGCTTCTCTTTGCATTGGGTGGTCCTTTTTCATTTCAAAATTAGCTTTTCCTGTTTCTTACAGTGGGGTGGGCAACTTGCAAATAATCGCTTCTGATGGCTCAAAAGGGGCCTCTTCAGACTGAGAACACCCCCAGGGCTCCCAAAATAACACCTAAATGGCAACAGAACACCCCCCCCCTCCAAGCTGGGTTTTGTGTCTGTGAATGGATTCTTTTCTGAATTTTCATTTCAGGGATAGGTGGTAATGGAAGGGTTCAGGGAGGCGATCTGGCCACATTCATGCTGGACTGGAGGCCAAACACAGTTAATGAGCCATACTTTGCCCACTCCTGTCCTTTTATGATTGGCAGCATCTATCACTGTTCCAATATTGAACAGCACTGTGCTTTTTAAACATCACTTTTAGGATGAAACCTGGCTATACTTCAGCCAAAGAGATGAGAAAAGACACATATAACCTTTGGCACAGCTGACACATTCCTTCTATTTACCTAAATGTTGTGAACTGGTTGTAGCATCCACCAATATAGCACAAAATACATTTTCTTCTTTTTGTTATGTGCCTCCAAGTTGGAACAGATTTACAGTGACCCTAATAGGATCTTCAAGGTAACTGAGATATTTAAGGAGTGGTTTTACCAATATACTTCCCCAGGTGAGTTAGCCAAGTGTGGATTTGAATCCAAGTTTCTTGAGTCCTAGATCATCACCCCTCCCATTGCACCACACAATATCAACATGTTCTGGTGTAGCACCTAAATATTATTACTGCTTATATCTCATATCTCATATATACAAATCCTCTTCTGATGCCAAGGCCATTTTAGGGGTGGGGTTGGGACTGAACCTTACAAGCAGTAGTAATTCTACTAAAAGTATTATAGCGAGAAATTAACTTTTCCTGTATTTTATCACAGCCCATATCCTATTTTCTGGCTTGTGATCGTGTTTTTGGGTTCAGCAGTCCTCACTGTTCTCAATTTCTCTCTAGCTTTTTCAAGAGTTTGGTGATAGGGCTCCCTGCACTGAATTGCTTTCATTGCAGAGCGGAAAAGGATAAACAGCTCCATGCAGGTAGAATGATGTTATAGAATCCATGGCTGAAGGGCACACAAGAACAGTCCAATATGCCGATTCATATGCTGTATTTACATCTCCCTCCCACCTTTCTAAATTGCTCACTCCTAATGTATACAGTTGACCGGAGCCTCTTGCAGTAGCCAAGCCAAACAAAAGATTGAGTCTGGCAGTCATCAGCTCTTTGAATCATTCATACATGCTTAAGCCATTTCTATTGCTTTGATGAGGCTAATTGCATCAATGAGAATGAGTAAGAGCATGGGCACCCACAAGTATTTTTCTCAGGGGGAAAAGGTGAAACTGTATGCGTAAAACTAATGTGAATACAGAGGTCTACAGTTTTGGGCAGTACTGTATAGTGACAAAGCAGTGGCAAGCTCCAACCACTAGATCTATAGATTTTGGAAACTTTTGCTATCAGTACCTAAGTAGGTAGTGCTGCTGTCTGCCAACAGGTACTGTATATCTGCTGTTGGACTAAAATCTTTCAACCCATGGTGGGAACTGCATTAGTCCAATGACTCTCTTCACACACATATACAGGAACACCTCGTGTCCAACATCATCTAAATTCTTTACCCAGTGCCATTCTTCTTGGGCTTAGCTCTCTGTCTGCTGTACTCCATTCCTAGGTTTAATTCTGGAATTTGCAACTCTCTTTTAACGCCCACTCAGTGCTCAGTGTCCATCCCATCCACACCTTTGACCTTTGTCTCTGCTTTTTCCCTTACCTACCTCTTACTTCCCAAAATTGCCCAACGGGCAAATTGGACCTCCACCCTGGATAATGAAACTGGGACAGTGGCACATCCTAGAAGGGGGAGGAGTTCCCCCTTCAGGTACCCATTAGCGGAAATCATCTCTTTCTTTAGTTTAAATTCACCCCAAAGTAGAGGTGTAACATGCTTGTTTTCAGTTTCTTAAGTGCATTTTCTTTGCACGTCTTTCCTGGATATAGTAAAGGGACTCAGTGGTATTAGTTGGTGAGGCACTAGGCATGCCTCAATGCTGTTTGCTATCATAGTGTTGACAGATGGAGATGCCAGACTACACTTAATATATTCTAGTATTTCTTTCTTTTTTATCAATGGGACACACAAAAGGAGAAAAGATCCATGAATAATGTAAATGAGATGCATGCTGATACAGAATAATTCTGAAAACAATAAAGCTTCATGGATGCAGGACAGCAGTATGGTTTACTAATATTCACTCTCTTTACAAAAATCAGTTTTCAGAAAGAAGAGAGAAGGAGAGAGCATGATCTCAATATTTATTTAACGCGTTTGATGGGATAATTCAACTCAGGGTGGAATGAACTCAACAAATACAGAACCTTCCTTCACTTCTTTGCTAGGGAATGCAAAATTTGTACCACAATGTCTGGGGCTGTCTAAAATACCATACAAATGAGTTGAAACAGAATACTCACACATGTTTATGTTAATTTAACATTGATGTTCATGCATTCTGGAGGAGCACAGCAGAAAAAAAGAGGGAAAACAAAGGCAAGAACGGATTAAGATGAACCTCTCCTCACACAGATTTTATGACCTGGTGTTTGTTCCAGTTTGTTCCAAAATCATATATTTATATATTTATATATTTATATATACAGTATATTAAAATCTAATTTTAATATATATCTTAAAATCTGATTATATTATATTATATTATATTATATTATTCTTACTACATAATCCTTTGCATGGTTATTCTGAAGTAAAGCCTCAAATATTTCAACAGGACTTACTTCCAAATAAGCAGATATAAGATTGCAGCCTTAATTAATTATTTTCTCTTCACCTCCACCAGTAAGTAATAAATCCTGAATCATCAGAAAAGAAATCCAAATTGTAAGCATCTTTAGCAAGGAAAGAAATAAATGTCCTTGATCAGCAGATGGAAGAGTGTACCAGGATGTCTTAATTGCATTCCATCATGCCTCAAATTTGACATTTAGCACGGATGTGGGTTTTTTAAATATGCAAGCCATGCTAGGACATAAACACGTTTTCTTACAGACTTAGAAAAAAGTGGGCTTCTGAATTTAGAGATTCACATTGGAATGTAGTTCAAAGGAGAAAAACAAATACTGGATGATAGGAATGTGTAAATAAATGGAAATAGCCTTGAGCAGGAGGCATGGCCTGATCATCATGAGTGATGATGTTCATGTTGCTCATAAAATCATGGATTTTGAAGGGCCTTAATAATAGGATTATGCTATAGGAAGAACTCTATAAATAACCTCTTTAAGGAGACGTTCTCATTCCAATCCCATGTACTTTTGAAAATGTAATCCCAATAATGTCTATGTACTGTTGGTAGGTTAATGGATCTCCAAATTATGGTGGGCAATATCTTTAGATAAAGCAAAGCCATATGATCTATAACAATGATCCTCAGCCTTGTGTTGCCAGATGTTCTTGGACTAACTTGGAAAATGGCAGTTTGTCCCAGTTTGTGGTTTGCCAAGGCTAATGAACCACGAAGCACAAATTCACCACCCATAAATCAGTTCATCACTCCATGTTTTTCTTTTGGGTAGCCCCTGAAGCCCAGGCAATCACCCATCTCTGGGAAATCACACAGATGGGGGTTACCGTGAGCTTCAGGATGGCATTTGACCCCCTGCTATTCAATAGTATTGTGATGGCATAGAACAGGGCTTGCTAGTGAAGTGATCCCCTCCCCCCTCCCCATATGATTGCATTTTGATTGCACAAATTGGGACTTTGCGATGTTTGAGTTTTTTTTGGTTTTTGTTTGTTTGTTTGCTTAGAAAAAGGATGGATGAGTAAAACAAATAAATTTTCTTCCCTTCATATTTGTAGGTCCTCCAAACCTGAAAAATATTAAGTGATGAATATTTGGCAAACTGGTGATATTAGTTGAATGTCACAATTGGTTTTTTATTCAATACTATCAACAGCCATCAGTGCTAGCTCTGCTGGTCAGGATTTCTGGGAGTTATAGTTCAAGAACATCTGGACACCGAAGATTGGGAACCAGTGATCTATAACAGATACCATGAAGATTAGGGGGTAGATAACTGTGAGATATAAAATTGGTTCCTCTACCCCCTGGAGAGTGTTTATCACTGCTCTGTGCCTATAGGTTTCCATGTGAACTGGAATGCTTCTTGTGAGCTTTTAGCTCAGGTAAAGCCCCTCTATAAGGGCAATGTGTACTGAGATCTTCTCTGTTCAGACTTCCATATTCAGTGGAATGTCATGCAAGAAGTCATGGTAGATGGAGAACATATTATCCTGGTATAGAACAGTAACTGTTATTGGCTTATTATTGCGTTTTGATTCCATATGTTCATACCACACCACATTCTTTTCTTTTAGACACTGTTGTGTTATATATTTCTCCCCTTTCTTTTTCGATTGGTTTTCCTGCTACCTAAGGGGGAGATATAAAAATCTCAGAGTAACTTTAACTTGAGGGTTTGGAGTGCATTTAAAAAGAATACACTTTGGTGATCTCTGCAGGGGACTGCATAAATGAATGGAGACCGTTTGGAAATTTAGTACCCTTTTATTTCCATCAAACTGTTGCTATCCATCTTGATATTGATCTGACTTTATTTTACTGGCAGCTGACTTAGTCAAAAATGGTTAGAGATGGGGGAGGCTGCATAAGGAGGAGCTAAGATAAGAATCAAATTGCTTGAATATTATCCCTTGGATAAACTTTACATCAGCATTTCAGCCATTTACTCTTTCATGTGAAAGCCAATAATAAAGAGTGGTGTTTCAGCAGAAGCTTCAGAAGAAGAATGGTGGGAATCAATTCTAGCTATATCATGTCCAAAATGCAATGTGCTAAAGTTCAGTGAAACAAAACAAAACAAAAATAGGTGGAAAAATAGATTTAGCTCAAGCATAGTATGGAACCTGTTTGTGCAAAGTTATATATATATAGATTTTGTACATATGTTCTGTATTCTGCCTCTTTGCTGCAGGTTCACATTGACAGAGCATAAAAAGAGCTATTATGAGCAATGGACAGGATCTGTCACATCAGGTCCTTTAGCTGAAAATTATTGTCATGGGAAATGACTGTACATAAACAAGATATTTCTGAATGTCCAGCACTATTAATATTTGGAACTATTTTTTCTCAATATTCTCACTGCACCTGGCTGATAAATTCATAATTGATTTGCGAATTTAACTCTGACTATATCTTATTGTTTGATAATGATCCCATCACTACAGTCTCTGTCAAACTGAAGGGAAACCTGTATGAATACTCTTAAAATAAGCTGCTAGCTGACGAATCACAACTGAATGCCATGTGACTGATGTTTCTATGTGCAGTTTTACATTATTGTATTGTTTGTTCTGTCTTCCTTATTAGCCAAAAAGAAATTGCAAATAGAGTGGAAACATTCTGTGGTTTTTTTCCTTGTTGTTTAAGGAGAACAAAAATAGACATCATATAACTTGAAATAAATTATTGCAGTGTAACATACTTCAGCTTTACTCATAATTTATTCCATGGGTGGCTCCTCCTGCCACCTTAGACCAGGCTTAAATACACAAGTGGGTTATAGGGAAAGGACCATGGATTAGTTCACAAGCTTTTCCTGGGAAAAGTGTTAAACATACATGTAAACATTAAAATCACCTAGTCAAATGTTCTGTGTAACTCAAAATCCTTTTTTCTGACAACAGCCAGTCTCAGATTATTAGGGGTTCCTCAGAAAGAATCTCCAGTGAAAGAGGAAGTGAATGAAAGATTCTTAATTTTCTGTCAGGATGCTGGCTATTTTATGGGGTATTCTGTAAATCAGACTGCCATAATGACCAACCTTTACCATGGCACGATAGGGGGAAAGCATGTACAGTTGAGGGAAAAGCTGCCACTTGGCAAAAGGGCAGAGGTTTTGCATGAAGGTGACTCTGATGAAATGCTTGACAATGCTAGAAAAAGACTGAAGAAACCTCTTCTGTGAAAAGCTGGAGAAGTACTGCCAGTCAGAAAGGACAATACAGAGCTAAATGGACCAATGATCTGCCACTGAGACACTCTCATGCCCTGTTTACAAAGAAACATCCTGTTGAACGCCTGATGGTTTAGATGTGTAAGGACTCTCCTTAGATGAGGAGAAAATTGCTTTGCTTGTTTCTGGATAAGTATATGGACGAGGAATTATCACTTTATTGCAGTGCTTGGTGTTTTCTCAGAATAAACACACAGCATTTATTTTTTAAAAAGCGCACCAAGTTCACAACTTGAAAAACAAAGCATGTCATTGTCTACCATGTGTTATTTCAATTTAAAATGGCCTTCTAGATGTGACATAGACTTCAGATTGATATATGTACTGCTATTTAACTTGTAATACAAACACGCCCTCTGGTAAACATGCCACATATAATTTTTTGGGGGGAGATGGGGGTGGAGTGGAGGGTTTTGTTTCCTTGGGAGAGTTAAGCTCATGTCAGTATTCCATTTCCTTTCAATTGTAAACATATCTGTGCTTGTAATCTATAATGTCTTCCAGCTGTAACACAAGTTTGACAGGTAGCGATAGATGTTATAGCCATAAGGAGATGAATCAGTTGAGAGATCCCTGTGGTAAAAATGGATTCACATTTGCTTTTGAGAGATGTGAAAGAAATTCTGTCAGGAAGTGCTGGAATTCTAAACTGAAGAAATATGTTTTTATATAGCTATTTTGTCAATGAAAAGTGGATAGAATTGATACATGATGCCCGTATTCGCACATGTTTTTGATAGATTCATATAATAAGTTTGCAAATTTAGGATACTGCTGATAAATTGCTATACAGCTGTAGTCCCTGAATTACAAAACCAATCTATTCCGTACAGAAATATTTTTGATGAAATATCCTTTTTATGCATTTGAAAATACCAAGGTACAAGTGAAAATAGATTAGTTCTGTAATTCAATTTAGGGTACTTCTATAGTATAGTGATTTATCAGAGATATCATGAAATATTGATTAATAACACCTGTAAAGCCTAGGCACTGTGAGACTGTTTGAGCTACAGTGTTGCTTGTTTAATCCCCACAATTAAAAACGGAGAAATTATTTCCATAATGCTAATGTTACCCTTGAATATAGATATTCGGATATGTCTGATTGCCATACTGCTTTTATTGTATTTGTATATGTATATCAATATAATGGCCATTGGCTATAATAAAAACTAATTTGAATTTGCTAATGAGAGTGCGAACTTAAAATAATATATCAGTAGATGAGCTGTGAAACATTTTTTTTTGCTTTTATTTATCAAAGTCTTACAAAGTCTAAAGACAACACAAAATTATCCATCTTATTTCTGTCCGACGTGTCCATATCTCCTGGACAGAAAATAGCAGGGATGTGAGAAGGCAAGAACTATACACATGGTCCATTTTCATCCTCTGAATCAAGTATAATGACTACCAGTACCAGTATGTCTGATTTTTTTTAAGCTTTGATAGCTGTTACTGGGGCCTTGTTAGGTCTCTGTAAATTTCCATAATCTTGTGATTTTGCTTGATATTTTGTCCAAAGCTCTGCAACTGCAAAATCTTGTCTTAGTAGCAAAATCTTCAAATAAAGTGATATTTTATTATTATTAATATTGAATATTAGTTAATCTTGATATTATATAAATAAGTGTACACCTTCTTTTTACTATACTACAGATTCAGTATCATCTCATGCTGATGAATTAGAAAACAACCACCAAACTACTTGCCATGACTGTGTCTTTCATTCACATATGTATTTTTTTAAGTGGCAGAAATAAACAAACATTTTAAGAATCTTACGGCTTAGAATGATGGCTGCAAAATTAATTGCATATCCACTGGGAGAAAATCTACCATAACATACAAACAGTATGGGGTGCATTGGGGGAAAGAGATTGGGGCTGAACCTTTCTTTCCATTTCCCACACATCAGAAGGAAACCACCCACTGAATCAGTTTTGCCTTTGAATCAAGATAATGACTAAATGCTACAGAGATAATTGGTGTCATGGCCATTTGTGCCGGCAGCTGTACTTCTGCATTTTTGAAAGCCATTATCAGTTAGGACTTTCGTAAACATAACAGCATATCCAGCAATGCCTCATTAAAGCCCCAAAGAAGAGAATTGCAGAAAACACACAGGGGTGGTTATGGTTAATGTTATCAAGACTCCTTTATTATTATTATTATTATTTTTTGCAGTAGGGTATCTCACATTTTTCTGGAGAAGCACACAAACATGAATTTCCACAAAAAAGAAAAGTTGTTAGCATTCAAGCAATGTCTGAACAGCATTATTCTACCCTGCTGAAGAAAATGTACTTGAGAAATCAACTAGGCAGAACTGTTTATCGTATAACACTATCTCATGGAACAACTGATACAATAATGTATGCATAAAATTGGTTTATTAATATTGTCTATATGTTTTTGGCAACATTTCATTTCTATATAAAGTTGTCTCAAAGTTCAAGCTTGGCTTAGAATAAAAATCTGCACCATAGAGATGTCTACGCTTCAAACAGAAAAATAAATTAAGAGGAAAGCAGTGGGTGCTTAGCTTATTATTTCTGTGTACGCGTCTAGTTCTGTGTACATATGTAAGGAAGCATTATCAAATGAACTCACCCTTGACCTTTCTCTGTCTACAGGTTCTTTCCTGCAGGTGTCCCCTGGCCTGACAATCTCCATCTATGCATATGCTGAGTCTTCCTATTTTTCTTAGTGTCTATCCTACTTGTTGGGGGGTTTCTACTATTCTGTTTTTTTTCCTTCCACTTTGCACAGTTATCGGCATGGACTCGGTGAAGCTGGGACAACTTCATGTCATTGTCAAGGGAGTTAATCTGGTGCTGTTTGGGTTGCCCCCTTGGTCAGGATCTGCTGACCTCCATGGTGAGACCCTTTTTAGCTAGAGTTTCCTTATTGGCATGCAAGATGTGTCCACATCATTGCAGTCGGTTTCACGCATTTTGTCAGTGATTGGTGTAATGCCGTATTTAGATTTAATGTCATAGTTGCAGAAATGATTGTTTCACTTGAGGTTGGGGAGGTCATCGTAGCATCTATGTCTCCATGACACCAAGGTAGTGTTCGACATCTTTAGTCGCTGGCCAGCAATTGATCTTTGACCTTAATTGGTCCCTGCTCTTTTTGTCACACATGAAGCTTGATGTTGTATGCCATTTTTGCCAGGCAGCATTGATACATGACGTGACTTCAAGGCTCAGACTCCTGGTGGTTGTGATTGCAGTACTGAGATATTTGAACTTCTCAGTTCTTGGTAGGTCAATACTATGAATTGAACTGTACCACATTCATTTGGGTCAGTCTTCAGATGCTCTGTCTTCCTCTAATTCAGGTTCAGGCTAAATATTGCCAGATTGTCACTCCATGCTTGGGCTTGGTGCTCAAGATCTGCCTTACTCTTCAATGTAATCATGACATTGCTAGTGTAAAGGAGTGTCCAGGGCCGGATTCTGCAGATCACAAGTGAATGCATCTGTAACCACAATGAAAAGAAGAGGGGAGAGTGCCAGTCCTTGTTGGACCCCAACTGTGATACAAAAATCATTTGATGTACCAACAGTGGACTGCACACTGTTCTTTGGTGACTCATAGACCAGTTTGACCCAACTAACAAGTTACTGCATGACATCGTAGTGCATACTAGATGACATCATGTGGGACTCAGTCAAACACTTTCTTGAGGTGAAGGAACACTGAATACACTGGTTTTCATTTCTCCCTGTGTTTTTCGAGTAGCAGCCAGGCAGCATGGATTGCACTGAACATTCCACAGTTCTTGATGAAGCCAGATTGATTGACACTTAGTTGGACTATGGTGCAAATTTGTGTGTTGATGACTCGCTCAAAGATTTTAAGAGTATGAGCAAGTAATCTAACTGGTCTGTAACTGATGCATTTGACAGGATTCCCCTTCCAGATTGGCACTCCCGTGCTATGTTGTCAGTCATTGGGTATCTTCTTCTCCAGCCCAATCTGGTTAAAGAACTCCATCAGCCAGTTGCAGGGGTTCCAGTGTTGTGACTTCTACAGTTCAGTTGGCACACCATCTGGTTCTGTGGCCTTGGTCATTTTCATCTGCTTCAGTTGCCACAGCAACTTCATCAGATGTGATAATTTGCATAGGCCCTATGACTGGAGGAACATATGGGATCAGTGAGTATGGGAACTCTTCCATGGAAACTATCTTGAAGTAATCCTACCAGCACTTTGTTGCTTTGACATGATTATTGATCAGCTCTCCATTCTCATCACTGACACCACAGAATCTCTCAACATCCTTTTATGAACAGGCTTTGTCATGCCAAGTTCAGCCCAGGCAGCTGTTTTAATCACCTATTTTGCTTTGGCCCATGTACTGTCTACTGTTGCAATGGGAGGCACTTGTATTTGTGAGATGGTTCTTGCCTCTCTTTTCCACCACTTGATTCTTGCTGGACTGATACATTCTGCTCTGTTTTCCTTGCACGGGTCAATGTGGATGTCACAGATAACAGATAGCTGGTGTTGAGGAGTGATCGTCTCATATGGGATGACTTTGGTGTCAAGCACTTGTCTTGCCTTCAGACAAGTATGAAGCTGAGCTGGATGAAGTGTTGCTACTGTAGTAGGTCACAAGGTGTGTTGGGCACTCGCAAAACCATGTGATGACAAGGACAAGGTTTTGAACATCAATGAAGAATTTTTTGCTGTCTGCACTACAAGTATCAAAACCATGCCCACCACGACAGCTGGAGCCATCCACCCTTGGTGTGATGTGGCCATTTAAATCTCCTGCAACGATAAGGTAGTCCTCAACTGGGATGACAATAGATTTCTCCTTGAGAATGTTCCAGAAGGACTCTTTGTCACTTTCAGGTCTGCTTATCTGTGGTGCATGTGTGCTGAAGCAATGGACACACCACTTTGTCGTTACAATTTCAATCTTCGTCAGTCGGTTGTCAAATCACCCACTTTCCACCACAGCATCATGAAACCAATGTGATATAGTAATACTGACACCGTTTCGTATCTTGGGTCTACCAAAATTCCTTTCTTATCTAAGAGTGCTTGAAACTTATTAGGTAGAAACTCTCCTCTGGAATCTGATTACAAACATGACACTCTGGTAGAGAAATTGTTTTCTACATAGCTCAACCATTTCTGAAAAGCTGTAAATGTTTCTTCTTTTGTTTTCAACAAATAATAATGTCCAAACCTTGTGTAATCACCAGAACTAAAGCATATTTGTAACCATGGCCACTATTGCACAGTTTCCTTACTCTCCATCTTGTCTCCTGAAGGGCTCATATATCAACTTGCCACTGTTTGAGTACAGTTGTGAGCTTGGTTGCTTTTCTGGTCAGTGTGCCAATATTGATGGTTGCGATATGGACTTGGACTGACTGACTTTCGTCATGATTCTGCCTTTGCATCGAGAACCTTTGCCATATTTCGTCCAGGCCGTGCTGCATCTGGGTGCGTCATTTCTGAAGTACAGTCTAGCAGTGGACAGATCCATTATTTGATGCAACTTTGATTTAATTGGCCAACCTGTCATGGGATCTGTCACCAATTTCATCCAAGTTCAGCTCACCCTGTTTGGGGCAGGGAGTTTCCAGTGGCACCATGCAGAAGGTTGGACATCACCACCTATGCATATACATCAGTATCTATTTCTATATCTGTATCAACTCAGGTGAAGTGGGAAAAAGTTTGACAGGGTGTATTTGAAAGGGAAAATCAAGATGTATGAAAGACCCATATCTTCTGTCAGATATTCATTTCTACAGGGCCACTTTTATTTTACTTCACCTAGTTCAAGTTTGGAAGCATGCCTTATGTTATCATGCAGATTTGCTCATTGACAGGCTGATACACCCAACAACCTGAGAAATGTCTCATGCCAATGTGATGTTAACAGGCATCGTGGACACATTAGCAGCCTAGACACCATGTATAGGCAAAAACAGGACCTAGCTTGTGTTCTTTCCCTCAAGTGAAGGTGGCTTGAGACTATTGAGGAGAAGCTATCTCCCCCCTGAAGTTTTAGTGTGGGCTGCCTTCCCTGTTGTTTCATGTCTCCAACCACTTGCCTCCTTATGTAGTCTCAGCTAATGGCTTTAGTTAATACCACAGTAAACACAATGTCATCCGTTCTGAGGGGGATGGCAGATAAACATATCCAACAACAATATTTTTCATAGATCAAATATTGTAACATCCTGTGAACACCACTGTAAGCCATCTGAGCCATTAGCTCAGAAATTCTTATACGCTGTAAACATTCACCCACTAACAATTTCTATATGGTATGTTACTGAATGTGGTGTAATTTCTCAGAAACCCTTGTGAGAGATTACATGGCCTTCAGTAACATATTTGGCCCCTCTTTAGATACCACCTGGTGGGACTTGGAGGAGGAATATCTGCCAAAGGCACCTCGTGGGTCACAGACCATATTGCTGAACATGTTTGCAAGGCTGCTGGAGATTTATTGGCGTTTACAAAGTGTACTATTGTGGATTTCTGTCTTCATCACATTCCCTTTTTCTGAGAATCTTTAGCAAAAAAAAAAAAATCCAAAAACCAACCAACCAACCAACCAACCAACCAACCAACCAACCAACCAACCAACCAACTAAACAAACAAACAAACAAACAAACAAACAAAAGCCCTTCCTGATTACCCCTGCTCTTGAGGATTTAGATCTATGCAGTCTAGCTAAAATTTTATGCTAGTAAAATTTCTCCTAAGCAGTAGATGTCAGAAGGCTAAAAAACTAGGAGCTGGGGAAAGAAGGGAAAGGAAAGTCAAAGGGTTTGAATCAATGTGCTGTAAGAACAAGGTTTGATGAGCATCTCTTCTCAGAAAGTGACTTTTTTTCAGGGTGGTGGTGATGGGGGAGAGGGATGGAAGGAGATTTGACTGCAAGTAAAGGGCTGAAATATTGGCCTTTGCAAATTGCCTAATCTGTTCAGAGAGAGGAACAATGTTGCCTGTTGTCTGAAATGAACAGCCCAAGAAATGCAAATTGTGCAAAGGTAACTTGGCAACTATTTTATTGACAACTCCTCTTAGTAGTTATGATGGGATGCTTAACAATTTCAATAAATTTGGAAATATCTTCAGCAGAAGGTAGGATTTGTTACTCAGGTGCAAAAGCAAGGTCCATGCTTTCTGCTGAGGGCAAAGAACAGGGAACAGAAAGTGGCTAAGGCAGGCTTGTTCTTAGGCTGGTATAGGTGTTAGATTTTCCAACTCTTTGTTAGAGGGCTTGCTTAATGCTCCATACCATACAGAGACTTTTAAATTCTAGTGTGAGTCTTTCATAACGAGTTGGCCTCTGGCTTCAGGCTTCTAATCTATATATTTGTAGCTTTTCCTCCTCTGCCTTCTATTCCCAGCAGTTTCTCAGTCTCTGAGGATACTCCTCCAGCTTTCCCCAACATTTTGGCTGACAGTGGCCAGAATAGAGAAAACTTGCTTATTCTTAGCTTTAACCACAATGCTCAGCCCTGTATGTTTGCCAGCCGCTCATCCTCCTCTTTAACCACCTTCCACAAGGTCCTGTGCAGCTGGGCCTGAGTCATCTCTGCCCCTTGTTTCAGTCAATTGAACAAGGTTCTTATGTCCTTGCTGAGATTCTAGGCTCTGCTTCAATTTTGTTTGAGAGTTTATGCTTTTGAGCAATTTCATGCTGTCATCCTTTTGGGTGCTCTCAGTCTTGCTGCTAGGTTTAGTGGTGGCAATTTTCTGCCTTTAAATCATCCCCTCTTCCTGTTCTGCAGCTCTAAAAGGCTTGCAAGGATGATCACCTGAACCTTATGGGGTTGTTGTGGTGGTGAGCTTTTAATTGCCCGAAAAGGTTATGGCCTTGCCATAGCTGGTGACATGACTGGTGTTCTGTGACATGATTTATGCCAATAGGATTTTGGACAGCAAGTCTTAAATAGTATTATTCCCATGGCATTAATATCAGTCTTTCAAATTTTGATTTCTAGTCACATTTGCATGATACTATTGCTATTTTTTATTTATAAAGAAAACAATTCAGAAACAGTTTCACACAAGAAATTTTTAAAAATATCTTTGATACTGGTTTAGAGCCACTAAGTATTAGGAAGAGTTTGTGTCACACTTGGACTGGAGGAATTCTCTACTTAAGAAAAGGTGGAGCTCCCAGGGGAAGATCAGATGAAATGCTTACTCCTGAATGCCAGACAGCATACCTCTTGAAAAGGGGACCCTAGGCATGAGGATTTGGGGCCTCTCTCCTTTCCTGAGGAGCAATGGAAGACCAGACAGGGCATGAAATTCAAAACTGACTACAAGTTTGCAGGAAAGAGTTCCCAATGAATTGGGTCTCTTTCAGGATTAAAAGGTTTCTGTGAAGGCAACCCTCTTTTCATGTGGAGACCGAAGTCTTCCTGGCCCACCTTGAGTCTTGGGTGCAGTTTTCAGCACTACTATATTAATTCTTGTTTTCTACATGCCCAGCTCTGTGAACATAGATTGTTCAACACAGGTTGTTAACAAAATTAAACTGACAAGATGGTGGGTTGGAGAGAGGAAAAAAAGCAAAGGACAAAGTGTTGTGGTACTTTAAAGATGATAGTTTGCAGCACTTCTGGATCAATATCCACTTCCTCCTCTTTGGAAGCAATTCAGCATAGGCTGAATTTGTGCCTGCCAACTCTTTTTGGACTCCTTGTTGTGGATCTGGACTGTTTATTGCTGTACTCTGTTTTCCTCTCCCTAGATTGTTATTATCTCTGCATGCAGACTATTGATGTTGGCCTGAATACCCTTTATTTAAAACAATGCTACTGGTAGGACATTATTGCCAGTGTATTTATGATCTACGGAACAAGCTTTTCAGAAGAGACATATTCTTAACTTGCTGCCCAGGCACCAGAGGAGATCTGTAGGCAAAAAGCAAGGCAGTCAGTATTGGAAGGAAATCATGAAAGTGCCCCAGAGCCCAAACACAAAGTCAATATTAGAAGTAAGATCAGAAGAGAATGCAGAGCTCCAAACACAAATTAATCAATTAAATTTTTTTACCATGTCTGTTTCATAAAAAAGACCCAAGGTGGCTTACATCATTAGAAACACAACATTAGAAGCTAAAAAGACTAAATTATAGAATTTTTTTTAAAAAATAGCATTATATTAAATGTTAGGTAAAATGTTACTAAAACAGATTTAGAATCATAAAATAATAGAATAGAATCATAGAATCATAGAGTTGGAAGAGACCTCAAGGGCTGTCCAGCCCAACCCCCTGCTATGCATCACAGTACTCCCGACAGATGGCCATCCAGCCTTTGCTTAAAAACCTCCAAAGAAGGAGATTCCACTACCCTCCATGGCAGCATATTCCACTGCTGGACAGCTCTAACTGCCAGGAAGTTCTTCCTAATGTTTATACTGAACCTCTTTCCCTGCAGTTTGAAACCATTTCCCCGAGTCTTAGTCTCTGAAACAATAGAAAATAAGCCAGTCTCCTCTTCAATATGACATCCTTTCAAATATTTAAACATGGCTATCATATCTCCTCTCAGCCTTCTTTTTGTAAGGATGAACATTCCCAGACCCCTAAGCCATTCCTCATAAGACATATGTTCCAGACCTTTAAACATCCTGGTTGCCGTCTTCTGGACCCTTTCAAGGTTGTCAACATCCTTTTTAAATTGATGCACACAAAACTGGATGCAGTACTCCAGGTGGGGTCTGACCAGAGCAGAGTAGAGTGGTGCGATCACTTCCCTTTCTCTAGAGTAGACACTATGGTTCTGTTGATCCAACCAAGAATCACATTGGCTTTCTTGGATGCTGCATCACACTGTTGACTCATGTTCAGTTTGTAGTCCACCCAGACTCCCAGATCCTTTTCACATGTACTATTCTCTAGCCAGTTGTCTCCCATCCTATATCTGTGCAATTCATTTTTTTACCTACATGCAGCACCCCACAATTCTCTCTGTAAAAACCCATTCCATTATATTAGTCAATAGAGATGGGCATGACTCAAAAAAATTTGAATTAGAGGAACTCAATTCACCAAAGGAATTAACTCACCAAACCCCCATTGATACAATGAGTCTACTCAAGTGAGATTTGCTACACTATGCAACAGGATTTGGGCAACTGTTTTTTAAATCAGGGTTTCTGATCTTTGTAATAAAGCACACTTATAGAATGCAACCCAACACATGCAAAAGTCAGGGATGATAGTCAGGGGATGGTATGTCTGGGTGTGTGCATTACTTTCATGTCCTTGTCTCCATAGTACATTTAGCCCTTAGTATGAGTAGGCAAATACTTGTGTATCATTGATGAAAGAGCAGAATCTAGGCACAGTATGTATTTCATTGCTGAGACGTGGGTGGAACTAGCTCTTAAACCCACTCAGAAGTTAAATTTTAAATCCCTAACTCTGTTAAGGAAGTGTTCAAAGCATTCCAATGAAACCCAGAAATATATATTTTTGGAGATTCAGTCTGTCCTTACAGCTGAATTAACTATTCTTTCCAAGCACAGCTCTGTCCTCATTCTCTTGCTCATCTCAAGGACTCACACCACAATCATTTCCAGAATGGAATGTGGGAAAGAAAACACAAACACAAAGAAAAAAGAATTACAGGATGTGGGTGAAATCTAAGCTAAATAGCTACCATGGGATGATGCACTCATCTTTTTTGTTTTTTTTTTTAATCTTTTTATCTTTTATCATTGTTCGCCGCCCAGAGTTCCCGTGTAGGGAAGATGGAGCGGGATATAAGCCCTTAAATAAATAAATAAATAAATAAATCTCAGAAGGTGGGGATGAAGGAAGCTAAATTATAGCAATGGACCAGGAACCTGTGGATCTTTATAGGGTGTTAAACAAGATCTTCCTTGACTTCTGAATGTTGGCCACAAAATTGGTACACAATGTTGTGGTACATGGTTGGAATTAATGGGAGTTATTGTCATGTCAAAAACAGATCAAAATCTGTCCCACTACTATCACCTTCTCTGGAGGCAAGGGTCTTGAAGGACACAACAGAATATTTAGGCATTTGAAAATGAAGCTTGAATATTGCTTTCTGAGATTTGGGAGAGCAGAGTTCACTGTCCCGAAATTAGGACAGGAAGCCTTACAGACACCAGAAATTCCATGTCCCTTTTGCTGTTTTGTTTTGTCTGGCCTGATATTGTTTGTCTACAAGTTATGGACTGTGAAGAGGCATGAAGAGAGTGTGGTTAGAAATCCCACCACTTTGTGGTACACTGGTTGACTTTTTGTAAATAAAGTTGAAACCACAGACAGGCTTTTTTTGTTGTTTAACCTGCTATTCTTGATTCTTAAGTTCAAAACCTGGTCATGTCATGGCTCTCTCTGTTCTCTGTTCATCTTCCATTTCCATATTCAACTAGACTTGCTTTAAGACACATTATCATTAGGGCTTGGACCATATTTTCACAAGCACTGAGGCAATTTGTTTGCATTAGAACTGGGAAGCAAACAAATCTAACTAGTTTGGACTCTTGGCTCCTCATGAACTGATGGAAACTGAGATGAGTCTTAAATATTCTCCTACCACCACCATTTGACATGGAGAATTACAGTGGAAAATGTTGAGTCTAACCCAAGGTGTAATATTGCCAATTTTAATATTAGTTTAATATTATTTTAACTTGGGAATATTTGTGTCCTACAACAATTCTGCCATATGCAGATAAGGTAGAGCATCTTTGGAGTTATTTTTGTTCAGTCTTTCTTATGAAAATGCAGAAATACCTTTTTCTTCTCCATTTTTAAATGCAAATTTTAAAGGTCAAAACAAAAACCACTCCAGCTCCAATGTAGATGGTGTAAGAGACTGAAGAAGCATGATTATTGATCCTAAACACCCTTACTAGTGAATAAGTCTCAGTGATCTCAGAAGGACTTGCTTCTGAATAACAAACTTTGGCTTATACATCATAACTGTTTGCATTAGACATACTTATGTGAAATATGATGCTTGGAAATAAATTATATTAATATTGTTATATGTAACTATAGTCTATTGGTGTATTTTATAATGTTTATTCTTTATATTTTGTTGAAAACTGTCCAGAGTAGCAATAAAATCAAATCAAGTTGTAAAAAAAAATAAATAAATAATAAATCAGATTAAATAAATAAATAAATAAATAAATAAATAAATCTTACATAGGTGTTGACTTTCCCAATCCCCATTGACTCAGTAGGTCCAACTGTGACTTACTACTGGATTTCAGCTTTCATGCAGAAAGTTTGATGGAAACCAGTGAAATACTTTTGAAATCAATGGTGTTTACTCAACAGAGGTCTAAACTTGACCACCATTTCAGATGAAAGTAGAAGTACTTCTTGTCAGAGGTTAGACAGAAAATGTTGGCACTTTGGGCACCATGTCCACTAACTCTGCCCTTAGATGTGGGTGTCAGCTCCCACTAAAATTAAGGAGCAGACTATCCTGCCCTCAATAAGACAGTTTCTGCTTTCAAAGAATAGTAAAGTCAACAGGCCTGGGAAATAGCATTGTCTTTTTTGATAGAATTCACAAGTAGGTTCACTTCTAGATTTTGGCATCATCTCAAAGTCTTTGTGCCCACTCTAGCTATTGCCCTGCTTTGCGCTCCATCCTGCTGTAGCCCCTTCCACATTCTGAAGTGAGCTAGAACAATAGAGAATTATATTTAAAATTGGAGGGATGTCATATTATGAAGAATGCTTTGGATGGCTGCCATGAGATATGTAAACAAAAGGATATATAGTGTTCTGTCCCCTGCCCCATGCTTGGGATACCTGCAATTATGTCTGTGTTGTTGATCCTCAACAACTGGATGGAGAAATCTGGAGTCCATTTATTCTAAGATTTTGGCCCATACTGGTATAATGTCTACTTGAAAAATACATCAACTCCATTGCTGAGACTGGAAAATACTACAAAATGCTGCTGGCAATCTGAAGACATATTGAAGGTACATAGATAAGGTTGGTAGTGCCTTTATGGCAGTGATTCCAAATTGTTGGTCCCCAGTTGTTTTTAGATTTCAACTTTCCGCACTTCCTGGCCAGTACATTTAGTGGTGAAGACATCTGGGAGTTTTAGTACAAGAACATCAGGTTGGGAATTACTGGTGGTAGGGTTCTGCCTCACATTTTTAGTGAGGTGCCCCCTATCTTGGTTTATAAGATACTCCTCATTAAAAGGATTCTGCTTGTATTAACATGATACCAATTTGAAAACCCATTTTTATTTTTAAACACTGCAGTAAACAAGTAAGTTCTGAACTGAAATAATGCTTAACAAAGTGTTATAATCAACTAAGTGTCTTTGATTTGCTGAGCATAATAGCTTGGGGAAAATATATGCACCCAGCTCTGGTGGATGATAATTCCTTCAGAGAAGATCACAATGTACATTGCTACCGTAGTGCCTTCTGTCATGTCCTGAAGAGAGTAGAAGCAGACTTTTTATTGCAACTAAGCTTGAGATTAAAAGCTACTTTAATAACTTTGTATTTGCAATTAATTTATAGTGTTTATTTTTATTTTTTAGATAACCTTATGTGAACCATTTCTGGCTTTGAAGTTCACTTTTGCAATTGCTTGTTTGTTATTTGTTTATCTTCCTATGAATTTCAAAATAGTTTCAGTGTTCAGTAAAAATTATTGGGTTGTGGCAATCCAATAACTTCAGCATGTTCAGAAACAACTTTTTTTCTACTAGAAACATTTGCCTTTCTTCAGAATCCTTGTTTTTTAAATGGGAAAGGATTCTTAATTTGTTTCATAATTAAATCTATTATCTATCACAAGGATTTGTTTTGATTTATTACTTTGGCAAATAGCTTTGTAAAGCATGAGCAGCTTCAGAATTTTGGGACAATGCATCCTGTCCCCTGCCTGGACCACAGGACATTGAATTATTAATCCTGAAGGACAACAACATTTGGTTTCTGTATGTGAACTGGCACACTTTGCATGGGGCCACAGAAGCCACTC
Source organism: Phrynocephalus versicolor (assembly GCA_023846285.1). Taxonomy (NCBI): domain Eukaryota; kingdom Metazoa; phylum Chordata; class Lepidosauria; order Squamata; family Agamidae; genus Phrynocephalus; species Phrynocephalus versicolor. The sequence goes on along the minus strand of JAHTLZ010003518.1, from coordinate 178,073 downwards.
TAGTGCTATTCATCATCTTGAAAGAGACTCTGGAACATCTTTTAACTTAACCATAATACATTTATGTACATGTCACCTCCACCATATCATATTATCTCTGTAGAGTAGACATGGGCACGGAGCGGCGAAATTGTCATTTCCGCTTTCGGTTTTTGTTTCCGTTACGTAACGGAAACGGTAACGATAATTACACCGCTCCAGCTCGAACCTGACCCGAAAAAAGAAAAACTGGGTTGGGTTTTTCGTTGTCATTAATGGCATTGCAGCGATCGCGCGATGCCATTGCCAAGCAGCACAGAAAAAAGTTTTAAAAAGTAAAAAAAAAAAAAAAAAAAAAAAAAAAA
>JAHTLZ010003518.1:129995-174590 GCA_023846285.1 Phrynocephalus versicolor | reverse complement strand
TAATAATAATAATAATAATAATAATAATAATAATAATAAACTGTCCTTAGGAGTGAGGTCATGCAAATAACCCAAGCTCAGTCTTCCATTTCTAAAAAAACAAATATTCCCATGATCACTAGTTTCTCCAGCTTTATATTAAAACACTTGATGTAAAAGTGTTTAAAGAGTTATTAGCTGTGTTTAAAGTAAAGCAAAGTGTTCTGCTTATATACTGCCCCATAGTGCTAAAAGCATTATTTGGGTGGTTTACAATTCAATTGTGCAGTTTGCACATTGCCCCAGCAAGCTGGGTATTCATTTTACTGACCTCAGAAGGATAGAAGGCTGAGGCAAGAATGAGCTGGCTATTTAGGATTAAACCCCAGGTCAAGAGCAGAGTTGCAGCTGTAGTAGTGGTTAAACCACTGTGCCACAGTGACTCCCAAGCTTGGGATCCCAAATGTTCTTTTGCTACATCTTCAAGAAGGCATGACTACTGTCTGTGTTGCCTAGCATTTCTGGAATTTGTACTTAAACAAACACTCAGGAGCCAATGTATATACTGTTAGTTTTCAATACAGGTGTGTGTTTGGTTCCTCATTTAGAGGAATTTATCTTCATAAATGTGTGCCTTCTCAGAGGGCATAGTGTTATTGCGAAAATATTATTTTTTAAAATTGCATTTGTATATCATTTTAGTTCACACAACCAGAAAAGCAATGCATCTAATGTTAACATGTTAAAATTAATGCATAATTTCCATGCTCCGGATTTGACCCTATGTGATATAGTGGTTCTACCAGCAAACAAAGAGCTTTTTATTCAGCAAGGCTTTTGGAAACTTGCTGGTTGCTGAGGAAGGAGCTTTTAATAGATCCAGGGGCCTTTTTATTGGTGTATTTTTGAATTACTTTTAATAGTGCTTCCATTTATATTAATATTACAGCCTATTTAAGTGGTGTTTCAGCCTTATAATATTTCATCTGTTTTCCTCTGGACTTGTTTAATTTTGTTGTGAGTTACCCTGAAAACTGGCCCTGGGAGAAAGATGGCATATATGAGTGAAATAAATAAATAACATACTGCAAGTAAATACTTTTGGGGCTGAATAAAAAGCAAAAGTGAGGTCACGGAATCACGAGAATATTTTCAGAATTAGGACCAGGGAGCAAGTTGAATCAGTGGGCAAGCCAGGCGTTAGAACCAAAAATAAATAAAACTAGAAGCATAAGGCACATGTTCTTTGTACCATTGCTTGTCTAGACATGTTCAATATAGCCTGATAACAAAGAAACATTCTGGAAGACATTTCATTGAGAGGCAGTGCTGTTCCGATGTTCCTGAATCCAGGTCCTGGGATTCTCTACAAATCCATTGGCATTGTTCTGGGAGTTCCACTTGACACCATCATTTACTCATATTTCCTTTATTTGGATTAGGGGTTGTCTTGGTGTCCCCATGCCTCTCTTGGGCCTACTTCTTCTTGCTAATATACAAAAAGAGGAGCTACTGTAGGGCTTCCTAGGAGTTGTGTTGCTATTGCACTTTAGCCTCTACAAAAAGCAACTTTGGAAGAAAGGAGAGAGAAGGGGGTTGGGGAAATGGCAAAAATAAACAAACATCAAGTCCATGTTAAGGGTCAAATAAAAGTTGAGAGGAAGCTGGAAAGCTGAAGATAATGTCTGTTAATGAAAATGATTTTGCAGAAGTTGCTTAAGGATCTTTTCAATAACCATGAAGTAAATGGCGTCACTGAAACACAGGGAGCTGGTTCATTGCAACAGTGCTCTACTGAGCTTAGAAAGTCTACACTGTGGGCACTGAACCTGGTTTTGAGAGTTGTAATGAAAGATGCTCAGGGAGTCCTATTTATTCATGGCACATAAACATGCAGAACAACAACCTGGTTCAAATGTGCTGTTTACTGTTAACCATAGCAACAAGTCTGAAGCTGTCTTTTCACTTGAGTTAACATGGAACTCATGGATTTCCTGCTGACCAAAACAAAAATATTCTCTGATGCTTTTGGCACATCTTGAGCTATGACTTAAGTCAAGATCCTTCATTAAATCAGAACATCAAGTAGACTAAATACACATAAATGAACTAGCTTACATAAACGAATATCTAAATGCTTCCTATTTACTGGTTAAATGAAATTATACCATTACTTTATTTTCTATGTCATTAAGTCTTTTTCATCTGGTTTTGCTTTAATAGCAGCAAATAAGGTATATCTCATATCTTCAGTATTGGACATGCCTTTTTCTCTTCCTCATTGTTGTTATATAGCTGTACAAGCCAGGACATTTTAAGTCAAAGTGTTTAATATGCTGATAAATGTGGCATGTAATATTTGAAATAAATCTGTATTTATTTTTGTATTCTAAATGGAAATGTCAAGGGTCTTTAAGAAATAAGCCATTCTAGTTATACAAGAGTAAACCACGCTAAACTCAATAGTGTTTTCTTTGACAGATGTGTATGGAATTGTCCCCTGCAATTATTGGATGACAGTTTCCCATAGTAAAGGTCTAACTTCCATAGTGCTCTGGACAACCTTTCTGCTGCATCACAGTCTACAGCGACCAATCACCTTTTCAACAAATCATCCCCACCTGTGGAGATCCTGTTTTTGTTTGGGCAGTCTGTGTGTACATATAAAATATCACAGGGCCCATGGGCTGAACTGAGTGGCTGAGGAAGTTTCATCTCACCAATAAAGGACTAGGCAGCTCACTTACTAAAGCCACGGTCTGCTGCTAATGAAAATACAGGACGGCACATAAACAGTGACTCTTGCACATCTAGTTTTTATTTTTATGCCTGCATTTGTGTTGATATCCCTAGGATGCAACTATTAGTTGTGTGTAGCTGAAAGAATTTGACCACAAACCCAGCAGAATATCAGGCATTATTAAGCATTGTTTGGATAGAGGCGTACTTACTATATGTTTATATTAAAAGAAATCATACTGAATTTAATGGTTTACTTCAGAATGCTTTTATATATAAAAGCATTCTAGGATATATTACAATGTCATATTTAATTTTTTAAAGTCAGAATATCAATACTGGTACAAAGACCCAAGGAACACATATCCTTCAAGAAGATAAAAAATCCAACAAGCTGTTCGGAAGGGAGCCATAATAAAGTAACATAGAAAGTGGGCTGAGAAACTGAGGGAACAATTTCATCAAATGTTTTGAGGAGAATGAGAAATTCTCTAACAATTTCTCAGAAGTAGAGGTTTATTATTAGCAATAGATGTAGCCAAGAGTCATTATTCCCAACCTTAAGAAATGTTATTTTCACTGTGCTGCAAGTGACAAAATAACCGCTTTTTGTCAGCCTGGCCACTATTTTGCTTCCTCGCAAGTTTCCTCTACCTAGAAGCATTGTAAGACATTAGAATGCTGGTGAGACAATGAGGTACATAATATAATATATAATGAAATATAAGTTTCCAAACGAATATTCATTGGCTGTTGGATGTATGGTACATTTGCATGCATTGATTTGGCTGGTGTTGTTTTAAGGCTCTGTTGTAGAAATTCCTCAAGAGACAGAAAACAGACACCAGATCTGGGTGAGGATGAGCAGGGGAGGTGGAAGTGGTGGAGGAAGGTGAAGGCAAGGGGTGGGTGAGAGAACTGGAGAGTTTTCAATGTAGAGGTGACAGGAGGGAATATGAGAGCTGCAGACAATTTTTTTTCCTTTTGGAACATTGTGGTGAAAGATAATAACAGTGGCAGTACAGAATATTACCTTTTTGTATTACATTACAATTTTTTGAAAATCATTGCACAAGGCAGACTTCTGTATTTAGGGGAATGAGAAAAAGAAACAATCTTTCTGAGGAAAATATCTTCTGAGAAATGCTAGCTCAATGTTTGTCACTCTTCAGAATACAGCACCTTCTTTACACCTTCAAAATGTTACCTGTGTTGTGTAAAAGACAGAACATTTCCTTAAGCCCTCTGGCAGGCATGTGAGAGGGTAGTGTTACTTCAGGCTCCAGGAAAAGGCTGACATTAAGTGTTGTGATATAATAGCCTATCATCCAAATAGCTTCCAGCCCAATGGAAGAGACTCAAAGGTCTTTGGAAATGGGCTTTCAGTACCATTGGTCAACAATAGTACTGCTGTTTTTCTTTTTCTTACCCTTCTCTTTGTTATTCTGTGGGTTCCCTGTGCTTTAATGGCAGTGTGGGATGCTGAGGATAGAGTATGGGACAACCAGCTTCACAAAGACCATGAAGATTCATTGAAAAACAAAACATGTATGTCAGCTGTCTAATAAGTAAGTGAAGTACAAGAATATGAATATTAAGTTAATAATTTCGTTCCATAGGAATAGAAAGTATTAACACTGAATTTACATTAACCATTTCTCTAACTTTATTTAAAGAACAAAATCCAAAAGTACCCTTGCCCACCCAGCCCGGAAATAAAGATATGAGACACATTTGTGAGATTAAAACTGGGCCACAATTTATTGATATAAATTTACTCAAATGTACTGTTAATATCCGACATGCAAGGAGTCCTGGAAAAGTGCAAGTGGTTCTGATATTTGATCCTGATTAATATTAGCAGGGCACTGCCCACTTGTTCAGCACCCTCCCAAAGATCTAGCGGTCTAGGCAGCCCTCATTTATTGCTCTTGGGCATATTTTATTAAAATTCCTGCTTGGGTATGCCTGATTACTAATCAATTCTTAATTAGCACTGAGACCTGCTGGCCTTCTACATCATGCTCATCACTAGAATTTAGCCTGTCTTCAAGTGCCACTTGCACTGCCTGCCAATTGTGACCAGAATTAATGGAACTCCCATATGTTGAAGAGAATGGGACAGGCAAAAACACACTCCCTCTCTAGGCCAATCTGAGATACAGTCCAAAATTCCCATCCGGCCCTTAATGTGATCAGCTAATCTCGTTTTCCTCTGTGGGTGGGAGGGCAGGAAGACGGGTTTGGACGAAGGAGGACTGGCCTCACATGGCTCACCCTTAAAAGCCCTCTTACCCTGGGCAGGCAACCATGTGAGGCTTGACCCCACGACCATGCTTGCCCCCCAAACGGGCAGGCAAAGTGGCCCCGTCCCACACTGGCGGTAGGTCAGAGCTGGTGTTCCTGTCAGAAATATAAAATGCTTCTTTTTCTTTTTTGTGGGTGGAAAAACCCCCACCCATTTGAAAGCTGAAGCTTGATGCAAACAATCCACCATAGAAGCAATTGCTTTAAAGAAAACATGTTTTCTTAGGGTTTCAGGTGATAAATCCCACATACTGAAAATGTTAATTTGAAAACACGGGTAGGTGCTGTCAAATGGCTTCCTACTCAAAGCAATGCTGCTGATTAGTGGCCTCCAGGAAGGGCTGTCACTAATAGCCATGCTTGGGTCTTGCCAAATCAAGGTTATGGTTGCCTTCATTAAATCAATCCCTCTCATGTTGAGTCTTCTTTTTTTCCCTACTCCCTTCCACTCCTCTCAACAGAGACAACATTCTACTGTAGAAATATGGGTCAAATGGTGAGCTAAAGCCAAAGTGGTCAAAATCTTGTGCCCAAGCAAGCTGATGATGTCAACAGCTATGGGCTTTTCTTGCTCAGACAAGTTTCCTATTTCATACACCTACAGAGAGAGAAGGAGGGTGAGAGTTTCTGAAGCTCCCTTGGGATCTCTTTGGACCTGGGGAAGCTTTCAAATGGCGAGGACCTTTAAGGACTGGACCTTTCCACCACCAGCCTTTCTCTCAATATCAGGATTCTCAGTGGTGATTTTTAGGCACAAAAACTCTATGCCCATCTCAAGGACTTGTTCAGGTCCAGAGGAATCCCGAGGGAGCCTAGGATGGGTAGGGGGATAAAAAAGTTTTAATGGCAATAAAAGCTGCCAGCTGATGACATCATCTGATTTTGGCCAATATTGCTCTGCAGAAACCAAGACAGAAAACTTTCTTTTAAAAAGGACACAAGTATTCTTTTCAAAACATTTTCTGAGATTCCCCAATTCTGGCACAAATTATTATTTTTTTTTTAAAAAATGTAACAGTGGTGATAACAACACTAGATGCCATCCTGAAGTGGCAAGAGTGAAAATGGAATGTGAAAACAGCTATTTAAAGGAAAATGCTTAACAATACAGAAAGCAAGATATCAAAAGGAAGGAAAATATTTGGTTGTTTTTAAAATTACTGTTAGGGATCTTTCAGAATGGTAACACTTTTTAAAGCAACCTGTAGCACACTGCTGTGATTTCATTGTCACATCTTTCTCTACGATTTAATGTTAGTCTCTGTCTGTTGTCTTTTTGGCTGTGTGCAAGTGGTTGTCCTTTCTGGAATTTACAGACAGCATGTATCACTTGTCTGTGATGTAGCTGGTGGGTGGTAGTCTCTCTAGCTAGGCAAAAGGATCGGGTCGAGATTTATTTTTATACATCTCAAGAGGCTGCAAAAGAAGGCTTTCCCCATCTTTTAAGAATGTGCTTCTTTAGACAACTGCAGGATGTTGAAATAAAAACGGTGTTCATGATATAAGATTATGAATTTCCTCCCACCTCCCTTGCCCTTAAAAGATGCTTGAAGCAAGAAATTTGACAGGGGAAACTGTTTCCAGATGTGATTGGCATGCAGAAAGTGAAGTGGAACAAAGAAAAAAACCCTTACTGCTAAATGTTTGTGTGCTGGGTATTTTAATAAGGTAAAATCAAGGTTGGCAATAATGTCAGTTTGAATCAGATGTTACAGTGGGTAATAAAATAGATGCTACTATTTATGTCATGCCGTAGGCAAATCCACTGAATAAATGGTTCATTCCAATCCAAGTGCCACTTATTATGGCTGTGTCAGATGTCCCTACCCAGAAGTAGTGTTTGAATGTGTAAGGGTCCCTTAATCAGCTCCACGCTTGATCTCTCCAGAATTGGTCAAATCATCTTTCTGTTAACATTATTTTTAAAGAAAAGAAGCTGTGGATGATGTGAGAATCCCTGCTTGATACACTGACACTATGTCTGCTTGTCAAAGAAGGAAATGGCAGACACTCCCAGAAATAGAGTTTACTCAATACTATAATGTCTCCTGGTTTGGTACACCATTTAACACCCAACTGCTCACCTGCACCATATAAGGCTATGGGAAAAGCTATCTTTCTGCAATTTAGAAAACACTTCATTTAGAGAGGACCCCTTCCTATGACAAGTAGCTCTCTTTTCGGCTCTTTGGGTTGAATGCCTGGTGAACTGGATAGCAAGCTTGTCGGTAGCTTTTTATGACCTCCTTTCAGCCAGTGTGATTTCTTCAGAAACGGTATCATTAGGCTGTGTAAGGCATTTCTGCCAGCAGCATGACCTTGTAGATCTGAGCAGAATATATTGCAGCTGCTCATGAACACCTGTGCCCATGTTATCCAGGAAAACCTATACCTGGTGGCCAACTGATATTGACCTTGAGCATTCCAAGCTAGGGAATCCACCTCAGACTGATGGACAAAGATAGCCAAGTGCTTGGTCCTTCAGCCAGAGTGCAACTGTATCCAGGACAGACCACCATTTTTGCAAACCTGAGTGCTAGCAACCTACAGAACCTCCATCTGGTAGAATTCTGTAACAGATTTTGGTCTTTACCAATCATATCATTTTAGTACCTGCATTTTGCAATGATGGTATTGGAAAAAGGACATTTTATTATTAGATATTGTTTTAATACATGCAAGTTTCTAATGCTTTCAAACAGGAGGGGTTTTGTTTTGCTGTAGGTGCAATCGTGGAACTAAACATTCCACAACCAGTCTATGTTGATAATGAGATATTCTCCTTAAGGTGTGCAACCACACTAAACAGTCACTGCAGTGAGAGCCTGTTCATTTTATTTTTTTGTATCTAATCCTCCCTTCCTCTGTCACAGTAAATCAACATTGCTAAGGATATTACATGGATACTGAGGTTTGTATAGGTATAGCAGACTTACTACCTGCATTAACAGGAGGCAGAAACCTCTATTCCTGTTTGCTATTTAGTGTGATTGGTTATGTGTTGGATGTCCAGTATAAGGATCATAGGATCATAGAGTTGCATAGCTGGAGGTGAACTCCCAAGATCACTGAGTCTAACTCTGCTAATGCAATGAATGCACAGCTAAATCATATTTGACATGGTAACATTTGTTTCAAAACCTTCAGTGTAGGGACATCCATGATCTTTGGAGATAGTCTGTACCATGTTTAAACATTTTTACTGTCAACATGGTTCCTTCTAATATTTAAACAAAATCTCTTCTCTTGTAATTTGGATCCATTCATTCTGGTCCTGCCACAGAAAACAAGCTTGCTTTATCCTCTGTGTGATGTCAGTAACCGAGTACAACTATCATAATCACCTCTTAGTCATTTCTTCTTCAGGGTAAACATACCAGGGTCCTCAACCATGGAGTTTGTCTTTTATAGCCTGCACCATTTTGAATAGCCTATTACTGACATATTCTGGCTTGTTGATATTCTTCTTAAGTGGTAGTGCCAAAAATGGAACAATTTTGGGGAGATCTGACCAAAGCAGAGTAGAATGGTAGTAGTAATTCCTTTGATAAAGACAGCATACTTTTGTTGGATGTAGCCCAGTATTGTGCTCTCTCTTTCTGGCTATTACACCATGCTGTTGACTCGTATTTAGCTTGTAGTCCATATAAACACTGAGATCCTTTTATATGTCTTACTGTTAAGGTAGCTGTTTCCCATCTTTTATTTGTGCATATGACTTTTCCTGACTAAATACAAAACATGACATGTTTTACTATTCAGATTCTTTTCCTTTAATTCTCCAGATAGCCTCATTGTTTGAATTCTTCCTTTAGTTCTCCAGTCTGTCAAGGTCATCTTGAACCATAATTCTGGTTAAAAATTCTGAAATATTCACTATATTTTCATGTTTGATGTCATCTATGAATTTGATGTGCACTCTGTTCCTTCATTCAAGTAATTTATAAAGATAATAAGCAACAGTGGGCTCCTACACATTTTTCAAAGACGACTGGCAAGTGACAACCTTATTGATTTGAATGTGCTTTGGTGTTGCTTATTTTTTTTGGTATGGTTTTTTATTATACTCACTTTTTAAAGCTCTAATATTATGTTTCAATAATGTAAGCCACCTTGGGTCTATTTTAAGGAGAAAGGTAGGGCAAAAATATTATAAACCAACCAACCAACCAACCAACTTTCAGCAATCATCATTTTGCTTTGTTCCATCAACCAGCTACAAAGTCATCTTACAGAACTGATATTTAGCCCACATTGTAGACTCTTGGCTACAATCAGAATATCATGTAATAACTTATCAAATACCTTGCTGAAATAATGATGAGCCTCGGAAGCACCTGTGGTGCCATGGTCATGTATCATATGAATTTGTACAAAGCCCCTGTGAGTGATAAAAACTATTTGGAATATTATCTTCTATAAGGCTTTTCTCCGAAATGCATTTTCCTGAAACAACAGGTCACAGTTGTATTTACAATGCCAGTTTCTAATTAAGCCAACACACATTAATATACAGACTCATAGTCACTATAAAAATATATTATAAAAATCATAATGTATACAAAATAGTGTGGTTCATTATAATCTTTCTCTACCCCTGAGGCTTCCTTCATGTTTCCATTTTGTTGCAGAGAAACTGAAGTCTTTGATCTATTTGCATCAAGGTCTTAAATGCAAATAAAATTAGCCTATTATCCTTGCCTGCTGGGTAAGATTTTCTAAAGCTGCCAGACTTTAAATCTTTGGCACTCCAGGTGTTCTTTAAAGGCTTTCATGATTGTTATCACAATCTGAAAAATTATGATAGAGCAAACATTGATTGAATACCTCCCCGTTCCTAGTTCTATCTTACAAGTCTCTATGAGTAATATTGATTTATTTCATTGAACCCAAGCACATCCAATCAGCCATGTATTTAGCTATGGCAACTTAGTTTTCAAGCTTCTGATGTTAAAGTTCCACTTAAGTTCCTGATGCTAGTGGTTTTTTTTAAAATATTCACTTTTACTATAAGGTGCTTGGATATTGTAGTGTATCTGGCACCAATTGCAGAGGCAATTGATACATGTACATTTTGAAAATTTATATATTTTATTTTATCAGGAAAAAAAAAATAAAGAAGACAAAGACATTGTTGCACCTTAAACAGTAACTGCTATAATTTAATGGGAATTTTCATGGACAAGCCTGCTTCCTTAGATGAAAGAATGGGACTACTTGGTGAATCTTTATATACAGTTAGAGGAAGATCAGATCACAATGTATGACACATTAATGCAGCACACCATGAAATTCCAAACAGTTCACATACTTTTTCTTGCAACTATTTATATAGGGACCTCAGACAATGAGGCTCTCTGTTTCTTGGCTTGAGTTACTCGACAATGACCTTCTGTTGATATTGTTTACCTCCCAAGAAGCATTGTTGTGTAAACAATAGCAATGATTGACACCTAATTTAATCCTATGCTATGGATTAAATGATTTTGACAAGGGAGTACAAGGAATACAGTAGTTGCCAAATTTGCAGAGGGCACAAAATTGGGTGGAGTAGCTAATACCCTGCAAGGCAGAAACAAAATTCAAAATGATCTTGAGGGGCTGGAACGCTGGGCTGAAACCAATAGAATGAAATTTAACAGGAATAATGGCAAAGTACTGCATCTAGGAAGAAGAAACCAAATGCAGAGGTACAAGATGGGGGACACCTCACTCAGCAATACTACATGCATTGGAACTGGAATTTTGGTAGATCATAAACTGAACATGAGCCAACAGTGTGGCCACAAAAAAGGCCAATGCTATTTTAGGCTGCATTAACCCTCATATAACAAACGTTTTGTTTAACTGACAATCCGCTTAAAGGAAAAAAAATTCCGGAGATAGGGGGAAATCGCTTAATAGAATTGCCTATGGGGCAAATCCATACAACAGAAAAATGGTCGTGATTAGGGAATAATCTGTTTTCAATGCATTCCTATGGGAAATTTGTACAAAGGAAATTTTGCTTAACAGAATTTCATTTAGAACAAATTAATTCCTTTATACAATGTACCACTGTATCTAAATTTTGTGAGATGCTTGTCCCACTCTATTCAGCACTGGGTAGGCCTCACCTAAAGAATTGTGTTCAGTTATGGACAATGCAATCCAAGAAAGATGCTGACAAATTGGAATAAGTTCAGAGGAAGGTGACAAGGATGATCAGGGGGCTGGAAACCAAGCCCTATAAGGAAAGACAGTTTAGCCTGGAAAAAAGAAGACTGACAGGTGATATGATAGCATTTTCAAATATTTAAAGGGCTGTCATATAGATGAGGGGAAGGATCTGATCTCGATCAGCCCAGAGCATAGGACACAACAATGGGTTCAAAATATGAGAACCTAGCTTTGGGCTAAATTTCAGGAAAAAGTTCCTACCGTTAGAGCAACATGGCAATGGAACCAATTATCTCAAGAGTGCACCAGAACTGGAAAGATTCAATAGAAATTTATATCACCACCTGGCAGATAGCCTTTGATTTGTATTCCTACATACTCCTGGGTTCCTCATAATGTGAGCCTTAGAAGCACATTTGGTAACGGATTCCTGTGGAATGGGGAGACAGGAGGTGTACATATGCATTTTAATTGCCACCATGAATATAACCCTCTCACATTACACCCCTATTAAAACAGCTCCACTGGCTGCCAATCAGCTATCAGACACAATTCAAAGTGCTGACCTTGACCTACAAAGCACTGTACGGCCTGGGTCCTAGCTACCTCAAAGATCGAATCTCACAGTATGAACTGAGTTGGGTGTTAACGTCATCAGGAGAGGCCTTTCTCTCCGTCCTGCCACCCTCACAGGTACATCTTATGGGCCTTCTTGACTGCTGCACCCAGACTCTGGAACTCCCTCCCACTAGAGGCCAGGACTGCGTCATCTCTGTTGTCCTTCCAGAAACAGGCAAAGACCTTTCTCTTCAGGCAAGCTTTCCCTGAATAATGGACTACCATTATGTGTCTTTTATGTGAATCTATATATTCTCATAGACTTTGTGTTTTTAACGGCTTATAACCTTGTTGCTTTAATGTAATGTTGTCTATTAATGCTGTAAGATGTCCCTAAATTCTTGTTCTCAATACTTGAACATGTCTTAATTGTATTGGACTGTATATTATCATATTTTAATTTCATTGGACTGTATATTATACCTCATTACTAGAGATTGGCACGAAACGAACAATTTTTCGTTTCCGCTTTCATTTTTTCATTTCGTTACGCAATGAAACGACAAACGAATTTTGTCTCTAAAATGAAACAAAACGAACAGAAACACCAGAAATTTTGTCGTCCATTTCGTTTTGTTACGCAATACATTGAACTGCTTTAAATGCTAAAAAAAATCACAAAAAATAGAAATAAATGGTAACGAAACGGTAATGAAATGAATGAAAATGAAAATATACTGGTGCCTTTTTATAGACTACTACTGTAAGTAGTTTCCGACAAAAAAATCTTGAAAATCTTATGAATGTAATTTTTCATTGCAGCTCACATGCAGCTCACATTGCACTGCAGGAGAAAAACAGTATAGCAGAAGAGTGTGAGTAAGTAGAGTTCTTTTTAATTTCTTACACAGTAGGGATATTTCCCCCCAGAAAATCTACTTTGGCCTTTCATGTTTTTATTTTTAAAGTAGTCAGATGGGAAGTATAATATGCTGTAATCCCTTTGAGTTTTTAATAGAAGTTAGTCATCATCTTGAGTTAAATGGGCTCAAGTCTATATCTGTTCCCCATCTCGTCTATAATTAATTCAAAGCAATCCAAGCAAATAAATAAATCAATACCTTTCATCTGTATCTTGTTGTAGTTAATCTTGTTCTAGGCTACCTTGAGTCCCAGTTGGGGCAGAAAGATGAAATGTACAAATAAATAAATAAATAAATAAATAAATAAATAAATAAATAAATAAGCTGATACATGTAATACATCCTTCTGGGTCAGCATAGCATACATTGTTAAATATGAACTGATAATTCACTTGCTGCTTACCATATAATCCCTTAAACATTCTTCTCTTTCAAAACTCTTTTACCTATTTTTCCACCCTAGTACGAGATTCAGTGTTTGGAATATTGTAAACATTTGATGATCTCAGGTAGGCATCCCCAGTACATAAAAGATCTGTTTTCTTATGAGGATAACATTCTTTCAGTCATTCCTCAGTAATTAGGGCTCCCTGGAAGGATCTCACACATACAGCACCTTTAAAAAAAAAAACACCCCACACAAACATGCAGTGGGAGCCCATACAGTAATGAGTAGGTGGCATAATTTCTCAAAGGCTAGACAGTGTAAATAGAAATGTTGGCTGATGAACTGAAAACCGAAAATCAAGGCTTTCAGGAGTAAGGCAGCATGAAGAAGTGGGCAAACTAGGTCAGAAGATAAACAAAATCTCCCTCTTTCCCTTCTCAAATATTGTGGCTGTTCCCTGCACAGAAGCTGGTCCAGAGCATTTCCATATCCAGAAATTTTCCATGGATGTTTTCCCTTTTAAAAAAAATCTACTCCTCTGGGTTCATAACCAGGCCATGATTAGAGGAGAAAATGCATCAATGTACTGGAAATAAGGCCAAATGGAATAAGCCTGTCCTGTAAGAAAACCTCAAATAAAATCTGTACACCACTGTAAGGGAGGTTTTTCAATATTCTTTAGCGTGTTATAAGCAAATGTGCAGATGAGCAAGCAGTGGGCATATGAACAACATTACCACTTTGGCCATAATACCACGATTCTACTTGTCAATGGAAAAACTATCTTGGCCACTTTTTTCTTTCTTACCATGACACCATCCTCCTTACCTCTGCTATTAGGATAGCTTGGTCAGACAAGGTGTGAGGGCCAGCTGATGGGTTCTTTCAATGCCAGAGAGGAGAGCTCACATAATGTCTGAGGGCTTGATGCTCATGATGACCTGGAGACAGGGCAAGGACGGGCTAGGAGGAAGTACAAACCCTCTTTGCACTGAGCCCGTGAGCTCTGGTGCCAACTGAAAATTGGTATCGGTGAGGGCCCAGGGCTTAAAGCCACCTCACCCACAAAAGTCAAACTTTCTCTTTCTACACTTGGGGTTAATTTTGTTGTACAATGTACAATGACAATAAAGTTATATCTATCTATCTATCTGATAAAAAATAGTTCTGGTTTAAATGTTTTTTAAAACATTTTAACAATACATGTATGTATTTTAATCCAATTTTTAACTCTATTCCACAGCTTTTGAGATTTCTCTATTTCGATATTATGCCCAAATTTTTCTGCCCATTGAACCATTATTTCTTTCACTTGCTCATCTTATTCTGAATATGTTTACCCCACCTTTCTCTTTCCATTTTCCAATATAAGAGAAATTTATATTTGTTCTTAATTAATCATCTGATGTCAACTTTATTTGGTCAAATAATATTTGTTATTTATAAAAATCATACATTTTAAAATCCCTTTCATATCTAGATTGTATTTGCATTAAGGGCCACCAAGATAAACCTGAACCCAAGTCAGTAAGGTCTTGTTTTGGTTTTAATCTCACTTCTATATCTAAAATATCCATATAGTTCTAAATATTCCCAAAGTTCAGGGCATTGGGGTGAACAAATGCTTCCATAGATGAAAACCATCTTGGTATTTTATATACATTTCCATTTTTAATTTTTTTAATTTTTTATTTTTCCCGTACCATAAGTAGCAATATACAGTAATATCTCATGAGATGATTGCCCCTTAGGATGAAAAAATTGTAGGATGTAATTTCCAGGGATAGGAAAAAATCGTAAGACAATTTTCCTTCCCATTACATTCGTCTTATGAGGTATTACTGATCCTCTCCCAGCCTATGAGGCTTGGAAGGGAAGCAGTGGTGGTGCCGTTGCTTGCCTTCCAAGCCTCACAGGCTGGGTGAATATCCATTTTAAAATGTCACGCCATGAGTGCTTTGGCCCCAGCCAGCACACTAGTGGTGGGACATTTTAAAAATCAGGCCAGTGGCTGCAGAGGGTTGCAGGTGGGTTTCAAATGGCTAGAGCTCTAGCCCTTTGAGACCCACCTCAGCATCATGGCTAGAGCTCTAGCCCTTTGAGAGCCACCAGCAGCATGGACATGCCTCCATTGGATCTGACCCGCCACTACAACTTGCATGGACCACATAAGAAGCGGCAGCAGCAGGTCAGATCAACCACCACCACTTGCACAGGCTGCTTGAAGAAGCAGGGATAGCAGGTCAGATCCTCCACCACCACCATCTTCGAGCAGCCCAGGCAAGTGGTGGTGGCGGATCTTCCTTGCACTCCCCACCCACCCCTAAGCTTTTCGGCGGCAGCGGCAGCAGTGGAGGCTTGTCTGCCCACCCCCCCCCCAAGCTATGTGGCGGCGGTGGCAACAGCACCCAAGGTCCTTGGCAGTGGCAGTTATCCACCCACCCACCCCCAAACCTCACCCACCTTTCCCCAAGCTCAAGATAGGTGGCAGCGGAGAAGGAGGCAGTCATGCGGCCCGGGAGAACCCAACCGCCCGCAAGGTAAGTGCCATGGCGGGGTTCCCTGGGGTGGTGGTGGCTGCCCATTTGATTTCCCATAGGAATGCATTGATAACCTATTAAATCCGTTCCCTCCGGAACAGATTAATTGGTTTTCAATGCATTCCTATGGGAAACCATGCCTTCTGAGACTTTTTTTTCATAAGACGAATTGACTTTTAGAACAAATTAAAAACATCTTACATGGTATTACTGTAGTGATTTTGGAAATATCTATGGGGGGAAATCCAAATTTCCTTCACCATCTTATTTCCTTATATTTAGGGGTTTTTGTCTTAGTATTTCTCTTTTCTCTTTTTTAGTCAGTTCTTGTTCTGTATCCTTTTTCCTATTTTCCCTTCATTTGGTTCTTTCGCCTCTTCTGATGTTATCTCTCTCTGTTTTCGAATTTCTTCTTCATTTATACCTGGGTCTTGTGTTTCTTCTTCAAAAAAAGCTTGTGTGTTCCTCATAAAATTATCTTGCTTTATGAAAAGAATCCAGTGTGTATCTCCTTGAATTCCCTTTAATCAGGATCGCTTCCTGATGATACTAGCCATTTAAAGTTCATTCCTCTTCCGTTCAATTTGATAATCAAGAACTGATATTGTTTCCTCGCCTCTCATTCTCCAAGGAATCTGTTTCAGCACCATAATCTCATTTTGTTTGTATTGCATTGGTTCTTCTCTAGCCCTTCTCAGAACTTCCAGTATGTCCGCCAAAATAGTTGTGATCAGTTCTGGAACATCTTCCTTCTTATCTTCCTGTATGCTTTGAAATCCAAGAATATGTGAAGCTCTTTCTATCTTCATTATTGCAATGGAGTATGTTAGGTTTTTATTAAACTGGAGCAATATCTAGTTTTCTTCTTTCTCTGGCGCAATATCTTTCTGATTCTTGAGTTAGCACTTTACAGCGAAGCTCACTCACTGGTTCAATAGGCCTGCTCTAGTTAAATTTTATAAGTGGGATTTAGCCATTATGTGTTTAATATCGAGTTAGTTTACCTCTTTTATCACATAAGGCCCAGAATCCTTTTGAGTTAAGAGCAAATGTGCAACCAGTGATAAGTATTTGCCAGCTGCCTTTCAGATACCAGGTTTTTCCTTAGTTGTGTAATTGAGTTCACAACCAAAAGTTGGCAAGCTGCAAAAACAAACAAAAAAAAATTTGCAACTCCTCTTGGATATGCAGATTTTGCAGTGATTCTGACCAAGGAGTACAAACTATTCAGCTTCTTTTCTAAATCCTCCTTAAAATTCATTTTTTCCATAAAAGCTTTACCTTAGACCCTTAATCTTGTAGCATTTATCCAAACTATGGTATATATAACTGCATCTCCTCACCTTCATCCCATCTTGTGATTACCTGTCCCTCTGCCTATTGTTCTCCTTCCATCATTTAAATTTAGAAAGCATACATAGTGATGGTTTAATAATAATAATTAGTCACCAGCTGTAATAAGATTCAGATTTTCTCTGTGGTGTTCAAAAAAGAGTATTTAAAGCTTTTAATCAGATAACACTCAGCTGGCAAGCAGGTTTCTAAAACTTGCAGCCCACAGATAACCATCAGGTAGAGTAAAGGAGGTGTTAAAAGAAAATGAGATGTGCTTGTTGATCTTTTCAGATAATCATGAATAAGAGAGATACGATCACTGGCTCTATTGGCTATATACCCATTCATTTAAGACCTCAGCTCATTTTATTTATTTACTTATTATTTATTTATTTTAGAGTATTTTTACCCCACCTTTCTCCTTGAAAAAGAACCCAAGGTGGCTTACAGTAATGAGTAGAGATGGGCACAAATAAAAAAAATGGTTTTTCGTTTGTCGTTTGTTATTTGGGGGGTCCGTTTCGGTTTGTTTCCATTTTTTGTGAATTTTTTTGAAAAATTCATTAATACATTAAACAAACAAACAAACAAACAAACAAAAACTAGTGAGGCTTACAAAACATAAAAGTAAAAGCAACCTGAAAAGAAGGACATCAGAACACAAACCAAAAGTCAGAAAGTAGATAAAATAGGCAGCTATACCTTCTTTGTAAATTAATTTATAATTTAAAATACTTGTAAAAAGAAAAGGTTTTGAATGGATACGGGGGGGGGAGGGGAGTGATTTTCTCCCCCTGAAGATTCTGCACCCCTTAAGCTAACAGGCTATACACAGATCTGACTAAAATTAAAATACTGTATATACTCAAATATAAGCCTAGTTTTTCAGCCCTAATTTCGGGTCAATACTTTTAGCCACTGAGGCAAGTCATCTGTGGCTAAAAGTCATTTTAAACATTGCATACTGTTTCTCATGATCCCCCTCTGCATCAAAAGGGAACGGCACACAATGTTTAAAATGACTTTTAGCCAGCCACTGACCCAAGCACTTGCATCAGTGGCAAAAAATTATTTTAAACATCACACACCACTCCCCCAGCTCACAAAGGAAGAGCTGCCAGGCCCTGCTGCGTTTCCCACCCTAGACATACTCGAGTCAATACATTTCCCCAGTTTTGGGGGGTTAAATTAGGGACCTCGACTTATACTCAGGTCGACTTATACTCGAGTATATACGGGTAATCAACATAGTCATAAAATAATCCAACATGTTGTGCATATCTTTTGTATTTCTCTCTACTTTCCCACTATCTCTTTTCCTCATCTCTCACATAGTTATGCTAGCTTAGCAAATTATAGCTTTAAAGGATTGCTCGCAAATTAACAAAATGAACGACAAAATGCATACAAAAGAACACAACAAAAGGGAAAGAACATTATTTTCCAGTGCATTTTGCAACATCTGTGTTGCAAGCTGTGTTCCAAGCAAAATGCAGTGTAATTCTCCTTAAAATTTGAAGTTGCAGGCTCAACAGCAGAACCCACTGACACAGAGAAAAGGCTGTTTGTATCGAACAAAGTACTGGAGGATCAGCTGTGCCAGGATAGTATGGAGAGCTTCCTACCACTTTCAATGCAGTATATATATTTTTTCTTTTAAATACCAAATCAAGTTTCTCCTAGATACAGATATAATACCATCTGGTGCAGTTCAGCCCATTTCTTTCATTCTTAAATTAGCATTAGGCTTTTGCATTTTCCCCAGATATGCTTAGTGGAATTGAGTGCCTTGTCTACAAATTGTAAATACAAGGAACTGCCTTTAAATACATCAAATGCTAGCATTAGGGTAACATTGTTAAAGAAAAAGTGGAGTTTTTATATACAGCTATGTAATTCTGTCCAAGCTGCAGAGGTAAGGTTTGCATTACCTCTATTTCATCTAGGCTTGTTAAGAGGAGAACAAGACAATACTCTTAATTAGGCCCCATTTTTATGGCATTTGTGTTACTGCTGTTATACAAGAACAGCAAATGATTGCCAAATGCAGATCAAAACAAAGTATATTTCCATCACTTTTTTTGTTTTCCCATGAGTTAACTAACATTGCAATTTAGCTCTGTAAAGCAGGACGGTCATGTGAAATATCCAGAAAACTAGAAATGCAAATATTTGTTTACTTCTTTCTCAGAGGCAATGATGAATATTTTTAAAGTTTTCCCTTGACTGAGTGAGGTTTCAAATTAAAGTAGTTTACCATTGATAATGATGTTATTCCTGCTGTGCTTTGGCGTGGGATACTGGGAAGTTATTGCTGAATTTTCAGTGTTTTAAATTATAATTTTGCAGTTCAGTTCAGTGCAGCACAATCCTTTCTCCCAAAAGGGGTTTTGTGATTAAAATATCTATTTTGAATGCATTCAGAATTATTGTGCATTTGTGCAGATTTTTTTTAAAATCACAGACTGCTAAAGTGGAATGGATGGACCTAGAATTCATCTGAAACTAACAAGGGCTGGAAGAAGACTGATCTCTCCATCCCTGTCATCAACCAGCCAAGGAGCTGAAGAAACAACAAACTGCCTAAGAATGGAAGCTGCTGAATTATTTTACTGTCATGGCAATGCAGGTGTGGGCTCATGGTTAACAGCCATGGGTACCTGACATTTGCATGTTCCAGCATTTTTAACTATGATGTCTTACTCAACAGCAGAGTAGTCAGTATTCAGCTGCCCAGGATGTGTTGGGAAGATACAGTGTGTAATTGTCGGCCACAGAATCATTGGACTCACTCAAAGAGAACATGCTAGCTTTACTAAAATCTGCTTTTTTGCCTTGGTGAATTGACTTTTCCTAAGCAGCCTGTATGCCATGGCTCCTTCTATGCATTATCTCACAGGACAGATCATATAAATGTAGTTTCCAGACACAGATTTATATTTCTTTTTGAGGAATCCTTTCTAATATAAACCATCTGGCCCAAACCTAGGTCATGAGCTCACCTACTCTGAATGTGACAATGTCTGGTTTGTACGTGGTGAGCTTATGTGTTTATTGATAGGAAGAATTGTTACAAGGCCATTTCAGCCTGGCCTTTAATAAACAAATCATTTATGGCAATGGGAACTGCCTAGTTTTAAGCTACTGAAAGTAGCAAGCAAAGGTAAACAGAGGGTGGTAGAAATAAATGTGTAACATTATTTTTCTGAGTGCCTTTCACATTTCTGTGGGTTTCTACACCCTGGAAAAGCAAACCTGTTCATATTTTCATTTCCTAAGAGGAGATATGAATTCTATTCCATGAGCAAAAGGACGTTTGTGTTACAGCTGGTGAGCCCTGGGCTATCTGAAACCACATAAATGAAACAAAAATAAAGATCTGGTTTGTGCTCCTCATAGTGTGAGGAGACACTCTGGACAGCTATATGGAAACTAGTAACTGAATAGTTCTTTTTTTCCAAATCACTTGCCACCTTTTCTATGTTGTTTCTGATCTACTTACATCACTTCTTTCTTCAACCATGGAATGTAAAAGGAGAAACGTTGCCTAGGTCAAACAAAAAGAACTACAGTGTGTAGAATGGATTCTAAAATAAAATCATGCTCTGGGTGGTGAGTATGCAGATCATTTCAATAGACAAACAATTATGTTGAATCTAATGTTTGGATCCAAATATGAGCAGGAGTTAACATGTTTGGCTCAGATTGCTACATGGCCTGACTTTTTCCCCTTTCCCCCATTTCTTGCATGAGATAAATGGTTGCTGCAAAATTGCTTTTTAAAAATAAGTTGGAATGAGTCAAAATGGCAGTCTAAAAAGCAATTCCAAACAAAATGGTGAAGTAAGCTTTCCCAGACTGTCTTTTTATAGAGATTAAAAATGTCTTAAATTGCAAGTTAGGCCTAAAAAAAAAAATATGTATTGAAATCTTATTTAATTTTAGCCAACTGCTACTCCTGCCCTCAGAAATTACAATTCTTTACCTCACTGGCCCGGTTTGGCTGGCAGGCAAAATTGCTTACAGTAGCAGGTGGAACACAAGGTCCTCTGTATGAATGCAATCATGAGGTAAATGTAGACAAGTCTTCAAAAGTTAACTGACAACTAGAGATGGGCACGACTAGGGAAAATGACGTTTTCGAGTTGTCGTGTGTCGGAGGCGGCCCGTGTCGGCTCGTTTCCGTTTTTCGCGAAACTTCGCAAAAAATAGTCGTTTTGTTTTTCATTTTTTCGTCTGTCGTTAAACTGGTTTAGGGGGGGTAGCGGGCTCCTGGAGGCACCTCTGTGGGGTGGGTGCCTCCTCTGGCCCGCTATGAAGGGAAAGCGGGCTCCTGGAGGCACCCGTGGGTGCCTCCTATCCTCACCCGCTAGGAAGGGAAAGCAGGCTCCTGGAGACCCCTCATGGCATGGGGGTCTCCTCTCCTCACCTGCTGCTGCAAAAGGGCATGCATAGCCATATGGATATGCATACCAGTTGCAGACTATGAGACCAGTGGACTGGCAGAACCCAGAGCCATAGGGAGATGCCTAAGGCTCTCACACCCGCTGTGTCTCACAAAGAAGGGGATCATACTTGCGTAGTGCAATGCAAGTAGATCTGGCTTAGGGGACAGCAGCTTAGCGCAAGGGCTAGGGTTAGGCTAGTTACTGGTGAGGTTAGGGTGGGATAGTGGGGTGCACCTCTGGGTGCCTATCTGACCCACTAAGAGGACAGTGTACTGTGGCGTATGGGTAAGGAATCAAGGATTAGGGTTAGGGTTAGGGGGCTAGGGCAGGGTTTAGTGGGCTTTTTGGCACATCCCAGAAGTCTCAGTGGCCAAGTGGCCATGCGATTGGTGGGATGGCTCCAAAAATTTGCATGGTCCACTCCCACATGGCCACTTGGCCAGCCCATCATTGCGCAGGTGTAAATAAAATAAAATAAAATAAAATCAATGGAGAGAGGACAGGGGAGGAGACATTTTGTTGCAAGAAAAACCCACTGCTACTGTAAAAATTCTGGCAGTTTTAGCAATAGCATTAGCAATTGTTGCATGTTTCTGTGGTGCTTGTGTGTTTTTGGACCACGATTTCAAAAAAAATATTGCAGTCGCCACCCCATTTTGGATCCCCCGCCCGCACCGCATGGCATGGCGACTCGAGTCCGGCTGCCCAGGACAGGACAGGAGGAGAGGGGGGGAGGCCAGGGACCCCCCTCCAGAAACCACCCCTCTGGTAGGTGCCCTGAGCCCTCACTCAGGCAGGCATATTTTTGCCTGCTTTTTGGCTGGGAAGGGGGGGAGTTTAAAACTTTTTTTCTGTGCCGCTTCTGCTTGAATTGCGGCGGCCGGCGGTGAGTCCGGTGCTGTTGCGATTTGAACTTGCGGCGAGCGACTACAACGAGGATTCCCCCCCCACCAGAGCAGCCCAGGAGGACAGGAGAGGGGGGGAGGCCGGGGACCCCCCTCCAGAAACCACCCCTCTGGTAGGTGCCCTCAGGCAGGCATATTTCCACCTGCATTTTGGCTGGGAATCGGTTTTTTTTTAAACTTTTAAAAACTTTTTTTCTGTGCCACTTGGCATCGCGGGATCGCCGCGATGCCAGGAACAACCACGACAAATCAGACCCAATTATTCTTTAGTTGGTTTGAGTTCGAGTTCTGGCGGAGTAATTCCCGTTACCGTTTCCGTTCTGTAACGGAAACGAGTAACGGAAACGGAAACGGGAATTCCGCTAAGTCGTGCCCATCTCTACTGACAACAATGAAGCTTCCTTATTAAGCCAAAAGCAGTTACATTGATTTTTGTTGTAATGACTAAAGGAGGTAAATAGTTAAACCAGAGGTGGGCAGATTTCGTGGGTCTGAGGAGGACTTTTGTTCCTTACAAGGCCCACCAGAAGCTCCACCTCCTGAAAAATGGCTAACTTGTTCACATTTCACCTAACCAGAACTGGATATGATCCAACTGAGTGGAAATGGTTAACGGCTCCCTTTAACCATTATAACAAGGCCTGAAAGGGCTACATATCCAGTTTATATATTTGTGATTTAGCAGAGAACAACTGCCTTTGGAGGATTCCAGAAATTGTGAATCTCACCTTTTGACCCGCTCAGTTCTTGTGGGAAGGGACAAGAAAAGACATGCCTGAGAAAATAGATAGGAGGCTGCATATGGCCCAAGGAATACATAATGCCCACCCTTCCTGAGGTAACAACTTCTTCTCCCTGCCTCTCAGTTTCCTTCTTTCCAAATACTGGATGCACAACCAATTTAGGAACAATTTATTTACTTGGGGAGATAAAAGTTATTGTATAAAAAAACCATATTGGGATGCAGCACTTGGCTTAAATATATGATTGAGTGTAAGCTTCTTTTTTAAAAGCTTATACCTCTGTATTATTTTATATTCACTCCCTTCTCTGAGTCTTCTTCTGATGCTCTTTAAAAGAACTACATTGTTACCGGTGAGATTCAGCAGGCAAAAACCAGTGCGTAAGAAATTCAATCATTTTACTACTGGAAAGTCCTTGATTGAGCTTGTTCTTATGCTTGCTTTAAAAATGCAACTCTGCTGCTTTTCTATAGAGTCTTATTTTCTGATAGCGCTTGGCTTGTTCCTCTGAAGATTTACTGCATATATAACCTAGGGTCCAAACAGGGTCTAGTTCTGTAGGTCACCCTCCCCCTGCCTGTTGCCTTCTACATGTTTTATACTACAGCTCTCTCCATCTCCATTCATCATATTGTCTGAGATGATGGAAAATTGTCTGAATATCAAGTGAGTGTCAAATTGGAGAAAACTGACATTGATTAATTAAATTCATACAACCCAGCAGGTTTCATTGGCCTAGAAGCCTCTGACACCTTTAGACCACTGAGATTCCCCATATCACAGTACTTGAAAACACAGCCTAGGCCCTATAGCAAATATTATGAAGAGCTTTACGTGATTGAATTCTGTCATAGTTAACAGTATGCTAACACTCATGTTATTACTTTAAAAAGTAAACTCACAATTTTGGTTTCTTTTCCTAAAGTATTTTAGGAAAATCTGAGCTCCCAAAGGGTGCCTCTATATTGTTAGTTGACTGTCTCCAAGAATTCTGTACATTTATTTATTTATTTATTTATTTATTTATTTATTTATTTATTTATTTGTAGGCTTATACCCCGCCCATCTTCCCAGGCGGGAACTCTGGGCGGCTAACAATAATAAAGAACACATAAAAACAGTAAAAAAAAAATCTCCGAGCAATAGAGAGACGGAGGGCGAGATGGCGGCAAAACGAGTATAAGGAAAAGGAAAAAAAACAACCTAACTAACATGGTCACCAAAGGCCTATTTGAAAAGGAAGGTCTTCAAGGCCTTCTTAAAGGCAGGCAGGGACTCCAGCAGGCGCAGCTCACTGGGAAGATGGTTCCAGAGTGACGGCCCCACCACAGAGAAGGCGCGGTTTCGCGTACGCGATTTCCGCGCCTCTCTGGGTGTGGCCACTCTCAGTGAGTGCGCCTGCGACGTATCTCCCTCTGGGAGATACGCTCCGCCAGGTACTCTCGTCCCAAGCCGTGGAGGGCTTTGAAAGTCAAAACCAAGACCTTGAACCTGATCCGGAAGACAACGGGCAGCCAATGCAGGCGGACCAGGACTGGGGTGATGTGCTCGTATCTACGGGCACCCACCACCAGCCTGGCCACCGCATTTTGCACCTGCTGTAACCTCCGGACCAGGGTCAAGGGCAACCCCACATAGAGGGCATTGCAATAGTCGATCCTCGAGATCACCAGAGCCTGCACGACTGTCCTTAGGGATGACTCATCAAGGTACTGACAGATCTGGGCAATCCTTAATACTTTTCTGTGGCAGTATGGAACCCTGTTTTCCCCCCAGGGCTTCCAAGTTCCAACCCTTGTTAAGAGACTATAAAATAACATACACTTGCGTGAATGTCAGTTTCATGCAGATATTCAAGTGCATCTCTGCCAATGAACACCAACTTCCCTTCCCTTTCATTTTCTTAAGATGTTTGAGGATCATTTTCAGGGTTCAAACAACCAATCCACAGCAAACTACTCACCATCTATTTCTTACTATTATTTCTTTAAAAAAAATCAAACTATTATTTCTTGAAAATCAAAAGTAGATTCATAAAAACAACTTACTGTATGTTCCAAGAATTTTTTTCTCAACAGACATGCCTTTTTATTATCATTGCCTTAGACTTTTGGACCCTTCTCCCCATTTTTTAATCCCTCGAAGTTTTGAAATTAAATATTGTAAACATCACCACTTTTTATAGGTGAGAAATAGCTATATCTTAGCAGAATGCATATTTCTAATCTTGGAGTACTAATAAATCCATACACAAGGAAACTTGGCAAGGATGCTGATAAAGCAATACCACAAAAACAAGATGATAAATGGACTTTTTAAAATTGTTCCATCTTGATACTTTAATAGCTGCTTTCTTAAAAAGAAGAAAAATAGTGTTTCCTAACATTTTGACATGTCTTGGAGATGTTCATGGTTTTGGAATGTATCTGGAATATAAATCTATCTATTAAAGCATTCGTGTGCTTTTCAGGCTATAATCTCTCTCTGTAAGTGTTTCTGCTTTGAACAATGAATGTGTGTTATGTAGAACCACTGTATATTCTGTATTTTTTTTAAAAAAATCCGTTCCACTCTCATGTTTTATTACTCAGATTAGCTCTGAGGCTAATCAAAGTCCATGACATATGTAGCAAAGTTCTCTTTTTCTTGGAGTGAATGAAAACATGAATGGAGAGCAGATTTCAACAACAGACTGTTCTAAGAGAATTTCCTCTTTGAAAACAGAGGACAGTGAAATAAGATTGATTCTGTGGAAATGCTGAGTTTGGTGCTTATGTGGAGGGTCTCCCATTGTCACAGTTAGGTCCCGTTCTGCACCCGGGCTTGCTCCGGAGGGCAGGGTAGCCTTGCCCCCCAGCAAGAATCCCGTGAGACACCTCAAACTCTCCCTAAGAGGAGGGGTGAGTATCATTCAATATTAGCCTGCCTCGCCAGGGACTCGGCCTCTTTTTTACCCTTATCACTGGAATTGGCTATTTGGTGGTGGAGGAGAGGTTGCCTATCCCATACTGGCTGAGGGAACGTGTCCTGTCAAATAGGTCAAAAGTTATGTTCTCTTTGTGAAAAGTGTTAACGTGTTCAGTCATGCTGGCGGGTAGGGCGGAGGCCAACAGTCGGCAAGTTGTTGTTACTAAATGTCATTCTAGCCCATCTAACTTCACGATGCTGTGGATCTTGAGATTACAGCGTTGTGGGAAGGATGTGCTGGTTATACTCCTTAGGCCAAGGGTTGCCAAATGACAGAGCTTAGGAGCCTGGGGAGTCTTTAGACATTTTACCGGCCCCTGTGTGCTGTCTTTTAGACTGCCCAATGTGGGGTATTAGACTCATCCAGGAATATAACATGGCAGTTGGGGAGGTTTTGGGTGACCTCAGTGGCCCAACCATTGCTCTGTACTGCCTCATCTCACCCCCCCCCCCCCAAATTGTTTTAAACTTCATGGCTGTTAATAAAATGTGGCCTGGTTTTACCCCATCACTAGTGTCTCACCTCTTATTTCGGGATGGGTGGGCAAAGGTTTTTGTTGCTACCACTTTGCTTAGGTTGACCTGACTAACAGGAGGACTACATCACCATTTTATCCCCTGTTTAATCACACTGTTGACCCAGTCAGATGTGATCCATTGTATAGTGACTACAGAAGATAAAGGTTAGCAGGAGCTGTTTTCAATTCCTATCTGTAGCTACTTGATTCAGTGGCAGAGCTACTCTCTCTCTCTCCCCCTCTCTCTTTTGTCTTGGGCTGGGGAAGGGGGTCAGATCCTGTGCACACTGAAGGATCATTTTAAATGAAATTGCACCCAGTGAAGTGTCCATTTTCAGTGTGGCCCTGCTTTACTATCTACCTGCACCCTTTGTCTGGAATTGCTTTTTCTCTTTCTGTTTAGTAGTCTGCTCTTGTAACTACTCAGCAGGTGATTCAATAGCCATGCAAGTGATAAACGCAAATTTAAAAAAAAGGAAGGTGGGGAGAAGGGAAAAACAGTAGGTTGTAAAAGAAAAGAGAGAAAAGAAAAAAAGAAAAGAAAAAGGGGTTGCATGGGAATCCATCCTGGAAAGATAAACAAGAGCATTATGATAAAGAGCTAATTGCAGACAGGTAACAATGGCAAATCCAAAAGAACACAGCCTCTGTCATTTGTATGTAGAGTCAAGGAACTGAGCAGCAAATGAAAATAATCCAGTTCTTTTAAAAATGTGGCTTATGTGGCATGTAAATAAATATAAAGCTGTATAAATACATAAATATTGTGTGTATGGTTCAAAACATCAGGATATGACTTGATTTTGCTTCACAATACTGCACCCACATTGTTAGGAGGACTTGACATAGCAAGGGCAACCAAATGTTAACAACACCAATGGTAGCAAAACAGGATGGTCTACAAAATTGCCCTTGTGGTCGCTACTATTCACAAAGGTGGTTACTTCATGTTCTACCTTCTTCCATGATTACATTTGTGGACACATGGTTTTGTCCCTGTTCAGTCCCTGTTTCCATTTACTCACGGTCATGATAACTTGTCTCGTGACAAGTGTTACTTCATGGCCTTGTTTCGTGACAAGATCTGTTTTTTTGAAAAAAATAAATAAAAATAAAGGGTGCACAACACCCCCTGTGTTTCATCTATTCAAAATGTCGATCCACAGCACTCAAAAGTACGAGAGAAATGGATGGACGCAAGTTCATGAGAGGAAGATTCACTTCGTTGCGTGACAGTTGTTACCTCACAGGACCTTGTCCTGGAACAAGAACAGAGACAAAAGAATTCCCCAGCCCAGCGACGGGTATGGCTTGTCATGCTCTGTTCCCGGTTCCGGGGGCGTGGCTGAGACAACTTTTTGCTGTCACGCTATGGACATGAAGTAAGGTTTTTTTTTTGTACCAGTCCCAACTGGGACAGCATGGAGGGACAAATGGGACGTGAAGTAACCGCCAAAAAGACATCAATCAGAAGAAAAACCCAGAAGCTGACTCCTTTCCTCCCTCATTAGGTAACCACTACTTATCCAAACGCAAAACAATCATCAGGCTGAGAAAGGAAGCACTGTCTCTCTTAATTGTCATTCTCCTTCTCCAATCCTCTCCATCTCAGTGTTGGCCAAAAACTGCATGACTCCATATGAAGCATGCTTTAGATACAAGAAGCAGTGATCTCGCAGTTGAGAATATATCACAATGTGGCTATACTCCTTGAGGTATGGATGTGATTTCTGAGCATTAGGAAAACTAACTCAACAAGGACCAGGTTTTCCATCTCTTCTCTTCCCTTCTTCACCACTTCTAGTAAATATCTTCAGACTCCAGTAAAAGAGATCAGCAGGATTGGTTGTGGTTTGGGCTCTCTTTTCTCTTCCCCCTACTCCACACATCAAACTCAGGCCCCTTCTCCAATAAATCTGGAGAGTTTGTAGGATGGCCACTGCTCCATCCCCCAAAATGACTACAAGCATCACCAAAAAGGAGGACATAAAGGAGGACATTTTTCAGCAATTTAGCATATGCTAATTGTGACTCTGCAAATATCCCCTAATCAGACATTGCTACTATGGTCTAAGCAGAAATACAATAAACTCACTATAAGGCAACAGAAAAAAGAAAAAAAAACTGCCTTAGGTCCTCTTGAGAAGAAAGGCAGGATAGAAATATTTTGCAGAAAGAAAGAAAGAAAGAAAGAAAGAAAGAAAGAAAGAAAGAAAGAAAGAAAGAAAGAAAGAAAGAAAGAAAGAAAGAGAAAGAAAGAAAGGGAATGGCAAGTGTATCTGTTTAACACCAGCAGCTATGTGGCATTTTCAAAATCTTTTTAAAAAGGAATTTACAAGCACAGAAGGACATACTGGCTATTTTTTAAAAATGAAAAGAAAACCACTAGGAAATCATGAACATCTCCAGATTTTGAAGAACTCGTGGAACACGCAGCTGCTACCATGCTTTTGCTGAAATAATGTGAGTTATGTAATTTGTGTGAACCCAAACTGAAGGCACCAGAAAATATCTCACTGTGGTCAGATGGTGAAAGGGGGTGAGGGGGGTTGGGTGGAGAATGCAGTTCCTCAGCTTTCCCTACCAGGATGAGGCAAGTTGTGATTTATTTTCCTTGTCTATGCAGTTATCATACGAGGAGGCTGAATCCTTTCTCCACTTGCAAACACAATGTTGTATCTCACTGGGGAGCCTTCTGGACAGCTGGAGTTCAACCTTCATAGATGGCCCTACTCCAGGGCCACCAGTGATGGCCAAGGACTGCTGGGTTCGGGGGAGAGGAAACAAGAAATGAATCATTACAAAGCAGCAACAAACTTTATGAGGTTGCCTGTGTTTGTCATAAAAAGCAACAGAAAGTATAAACAGTTGTTATTTTCCCTTCTCTGAAGATCTCTAGAGAACATCACGTCATTTGGAAACAGACCAAGAAAGTATTCATTTCCATTTTTGCTATTTTTGTCCTTTGCTGCTCATAAGGCACATTCCAATATAATGCATGAAAAGCAATGGTGCTGATTGTGTTATCTTGAGAAAAATACTTCCTGCTGAAGATCTGACCTGTGAAGATGCTAGAAAATGCCAATGCCAATGAATATCAATTGAGTTTCTATCTGTAGCTACTTACTAGTGAATTCTTCTATGCTTTTTGATAGTGACTTGCACAGTTATGGCATGTGAATTCCAATAAGAGAGCAATTTAAGTTACTGAAAACTGATGGCTATGTTGGATTTTGAGTTCTAAGGCTTGTAGGGTGTATTTACACCACATAGTTACAATCTAACAGTTTGATTCAGCTTTAACTGCCATGGCTTCATCCTATGGAAATCTTTAACTATGGAGTATGCCAAAGGACGTAGAATTCAGACAGAAAACTCTTAGTTACCCACCCTGGCCTACTACAGATCTAAGTACATCATGAAACTATGGATCCTAGGCTTCCATAGGATGGAGTCATGGCCACTTTGGGGGGGTGGGAATTCAAGCAGCTGTAAATATGTGATGTAGATTCAAACATTCAAAAACTCTCTGGTTTACAGTAATGGAATATTACTTTTTGTATCTATGATTCAAAATGCTAAGAAGCCTGAATGTTGACAAAGCTAATGTCAGCAGTCAAGATGGTCTACAGCAGTGATTCCCAACCTGGGGGTCGGGACCCCTTGGGGGGGGGTCAAAAACCATTTCATAGGGGTCAGCATGAACCAGTGAAGAAAAAGGCACAAACAGCTTGGGTCTGGAGGAGGAAGGGGGGGAGAGTGAGTTACAGCGTGATCAGTTGGAGGGGATGTCAGTCAATGGCACCGGAGGTTGCGATTGGCTGAGGTTGCCTTTAGAGGGAATTTCTCTATGGCACCTGCGGCAGTGGCCTGCCAAAGGGGTTTGTGGCCTCTTCCAAGCAGGGCAAGGCGACACCACAACATGAGGAACTGTATTAAAGGGTCATGGCATTAGGAAGGTTGGGAACCACTCGTCTACATGATACCCTCCAGAACTCACTTCCGTTAACAAAGGGATGCCAAATAAGAGAAAACCCCAGCACCTGGATCCTTTCCCTTCATTCTTGCACAAACACAAACCAGTTGTCATGGCTATTTTTTTGTTTTGTTTTAGAAGTTCTCTAGGTATTTTTTGCCTGGAGTGGTAGTAAATTCTTTTTATCTCTTGCTCCTGTGCTTCATCTCCTGCCTCTCCATGACTCTTCTTCTGTCCATCTCTCTCTCTCTTCCTTAATGTGGCTACTTGCTCTGTTTGTTACTTCATGGCTCCTCTCTTTCATTGTATGGCTTCTCTATCTTTCTCTCTTGCTCCCCATTCTCTCTCTCTCTCTCTCTCTCTCTTAATGGATTGACTCTGTCCTCATGGCTTCTCTTTCTCTGTGTAGTTTATCTCTCACACTCCCTATGCCCCCCTGCTCTTTGATCCTAATCTGCCCTGTTGCCCAGAAGTAAGATCCATTAGTTCCAACGAGACCTAAATATTTCCTACCATAAACATATGGGCAATTGCTATAGAAAACCACACAAAGCATATAGAGTCACTACACCCCTAGTTTTGCATTTGGTTGGCTTTCCATTCATTAGGTTAAAAGATAACTGAAATAGCATCTCTTATTGGCTAGACAGGGTATTTGTTGTTACATCAGCAAGATCATACTTGTTGAAGAGAATGCAGTGAAACTGAAAAACAAACTGCATTTTGGTTACTTTGAGTGATGATTAGAGATGGGCACAAAATGAAAAATGACTCACTGTTTTGTCATTTTGTAACTTTTGTAACATTATGAAATGAAACAAATTGTCACAAACTGAAACAAAATGATGTTTTAAGTTTGGGGGAAATTGAACCGAGGAGAGGCTGGCAGATCTAGTTTCAGGCAAGGGGCTGCAGTGAGAACAGGCATCTGTTTCCCATCTCTTTTGCTGCCACCAGCCAGCTGATTTTGACAGAACAAGAGAGAAGGGAAGGGAGCACTGCTTACTCCAATCTCTCTTGTGGCCCCCACCTCCCAGCTGAGTTTTGGGGACTGGTGGGGCTCTGGGGAGGGGGAACTGTCCCTCTTCCCCCCACAACCCCACCAGTCTCAAAAACCCAGCTGGGAGGTAGAGGTTGCAAGGGAGAATTGAGCAGCTGGGGGGGGATTCAAATGGAGTGCTCCGTTTTAATTTCCTGCTGGTTACTCCCAGCTGGATTTTTTGGACTGCTAGGGATGTGGGGAGAAAAGATGGACCCCCCTCCCCACAACCCAACCAATTCAAAACTGCCAGCTGGGAAACAGAGGCATCAAGGCAGAATGGAGCAGGCGGCAGGAAATTCAAATGGAGCACTGCTTGCTCCATTCTGCCTTGCAGCCTCTGCCTCCCAGCTGTTTTTTTTAACAGGTCTGGCCTTGGGGACAGCCTAATCTGTCAAAATAAAAACCCACCTTGGTGGTGGCAGCTTCTGAATAGTTTCATTGCTCATTTTGTTTTGTTACAAAACTTCTATTAAAAAGTCATTTAGTAACAAACATTATGTTTCCATTTTTTGCCCCAACATCTTGGAAGTTGGGAATGTAAAGAATGCTAAATCAACACGTACAGGTGATCTTGCTAGGATGACTAGGTGCAGGAGTATTTTAACTCAAGCTCACCCCTTTATACTCCTTACTGGCTGTGGAATAGTGTGTGTGTAGCTAAATTATGCATTTGGATATGCAAGGAAGAGAGTGGATTTCAGTGAGAATGGTAAGTGGTTGAAGGATCTTGTCGGTCAACCTCTGACACATCAGGGATGTTTGTACTTGCCAGAAGCATCACTGCATGAATAAATGTGCAATTCTTGTGATATATGCATCCATTAATCTCAGTGGTTTGTTGAGGGGGTTTATCTTCCCCATGCAAATACCCTTTATCCAAGGACATGTCCTATCTCAAAGAAATAATTGGACCCTTACTGCTCTACTGAATCTTTAACATGGACATCATTGCAGGCTTTAGCTAGCATGACTCCATTTATGTCCCCAATGATCTGTGGCTTTTTCTGCGACTTCAGCATTCCATAATGTATGAGCAGAAGCTACCAAGGAACCAGTGTATCCAGATATGATTCATTGCCCTGGACAATGAATGTTATTGTACAGTGGGGGTGCATTTCTACTACTTTGGGGTACTTTGCCATTTTTTTGTTTTATTTATTTCCACCTTTCACTGTGCTTCTTGGGTATGTTGATGAGGATCACAAATAATGGTGGATTTTTAGTGTGAATTTCATAGTTCACTATAGCTAGTTGCTATAGTCATAGCTGGAGGACTCACAACTAGCTTTCCTCAGACTGAGGAAGCTGTTTGGATGAGCAGCGAAATTTCAATCTCTCAAGTAAAGAAGTCCAGTTGCCATGACTCAACTTCCAGATAAACTCTCCTGGATAACTGAGAATCTTCAGAGACGTCCATTCCAGTACTGCCTGCAGGTAATAGCATCTGCTGCTGGTATTGTAAAGGACATGACTACTACACCTTGTACCCAGCTTGCTGGGGGGGCAATGTGTAGCCTGCACACTGTAATTAAAATTGTAAACCGCCCAGAGACCACTTGTAGTGGTATGGGGCGGTATATAAGCAGAACACTTTGTTGCCCCATCGCATATGCAGTTTTTAAAACAATGTTTACACAAGTGCCGAAATAAGGCTACCATCCCTTGGAAGAATGGAAAGTACAGATACATACACATCTATACACAATACACACTCACACATTTTGCTGTCTGAGACCTAGGAACAGGGTGGTCTAGATAGATTAGTTTTCATGCTGTGTTGTGTAGACAAGTCCCCAACAAGCACTGAGGTATCACTTTCTTCTCTGCTGATGATGGTGGTGGAGAAGAAGATGAAGTGGCTCTGGCAGCACCTGCCCATCGCACCCAAAAAGGTTGACTCCATGCTCCAGCAGTAAGAAGCCCTCAGTGAAGGATGTCATAGCGAGAGTGGTAGCATCAAGACATTTTCTACTCACTCTTTCCAGAGTACCCATCTCTAAGGAATGCAGCAGTAAGCTGAACACAGAAGAATTAGCCTCTTAAAATGGAGGGGATGCATTGATTAAATGCCTATTCTGCAGGCAAAACTGTGCTCACGACTTGGGGTTGAATCTCAGGTAGCTGGCTCATGGTTGACTCAGCCTTCCATCCTTCTGAGGTCGGTAAAATGAGTACCCAGCTTGCTGGTGGGGGCAATGTGTAGCCTGCATATTATAATTAAAAACTGTAAACCACCCAGAGACTACTCGAAGTGGTATGGGGTGGTATATAAGCAGACCACTTTGCTTTTTGCTTTTGTTATGGATGTTTCCCCCTTTTGCTACTGCTGCCATCACCATGACTGCAGCTGCTTCATTCACCAACATTTGAGAGAGAGAAAGTGGTGGCTGCCCTCACCACATGTTCACAAATGCTCATATATTCATGAGTGAGAGAGACCTTGATCTGATGGAATAGGGAGACATGCATTTATCGCACAAGCACATCACCATGTCTCTCAGGCTAACAGTAATGTGGGATCTCGAAGAAGATAAAATGCTGTCTCAGTACCACACATATAGAAGCTGGTTTGTGAACTTTGATAAAAACAATGAAATGATACTAATAATGGCAATGGGAATTTTCTTTTACTGAGGGTAGGAAAGGAAACCTAGAGTATCCACAGCATCCTTTCAACACATCACAGGCTTGAGGTCCTTGATACCTGTATTTCTCCTGAATCCTAAGTCTATTTATTATTTAAGATACAGAGATAGACATATTATCCTGTAGTGGCATGAAATGTTCATGTGAATGAAACTTCAAATACCACTGTTCAGGCCTCTTCCCAGAAACACAAAATCCCTGTGGATGTTCTTGCCCACTTCTGCTCCCACAGTAATTGGTACCTGAAGTTGCTGTCTCACTTTGCCTAACTAAGGGTCCTATGCAGCACATACATGTACAAACACACACACACACACACACACACACACACACACTTTCCTAAGCTTATGTCCCAACCCATGGATCTTATTCCCTATTGTAGTAATATATCACTTTTGTCTACGACTTGGAACAAATGTCATCCCTTCTGTCCTCTCCAATATATTTTAATTTTCCTGCTTCAGCAATTCTCTCTTTCACTGAAATTTCATATGAAAACATATTTTGTCTCCTGCCAACATCCAAAGGAATAGTAGTCATTTCCTCTTCACTGTGTAATTATTGTGTCTGTATTATCTGTAGTAGTTGAAAGAATTCTGCAGAAGAACTTCCGTGTAATGAATGACTGTGCTGTAGAGCAAGGGGGCAGGGAGAGGGAAGGCAGTTGCAAATGATGCCTCTGTCATGTATTTCCTATAAATACCACATGTCTCATGCCATACATTTCCTATAAATACCACAAATGTTGTCCTTTAGACAAGATTAAGTATTGGGAAAGAGTATGTAAGATAAATCAATAAATATTATTTTTGAGATATAGAAACACTGTCTAGATGCCCTAAGCACATCAGATCTCGCCTGATTTTGGAAGCTAAGCAGGGTCAGCTCTGGTTAGTACTTGGATGGGAGACAACTAGGGAATACCAGATGATATGTTTTGCATTTAAATCACTGTATTTTATACCTGTGTGCCAGCATGAGTGAGTTTTTAAACAAAATAAATGGTTTTCGTGTAGAAACCAGTTATGTGAATTTTTCACCAAAAATCCTCCTCTCCCATGCAAAACAGTCTTAATCTCATCCAGTTGGAAGAAAACTTCTCACACATGTTTGTTCCCATCTTTAAGAATGAAAGAAAGGATTCACATTCTTATAGTGCATGTGTATTTTCAAAATGAGCTTGGGAAATTTATATATTGATATCTAGTGAGTTACATATCTACAGGTATATCACTATTTTGAGAGCCTCATGGCATAGTGGTTGAACTGTAGAAATACAGTGGTGCCTCTGATAACGAATTTAATTCATTCTCAGAGGCAATTTGTTATCCGAAAAAATTGTTATCCGAAATGTGGTTCCCCATTGAAATGAATGGGAAACCAATTAATCCATTCCAGAAGTCTGAGAAAAGGCAAAAAAGCTGGGGGCGGGGTTTGAGACCTCTTTATAAAGTGCACTTTAAAGGCCTGCAGTGCTGGAACACCCCCTCCAGAATACCTCCCCTGCAGTGCAATGCAAACATGGCCAAGAGAAACTATGCAAGACTACCCCAGCCTATTCCTACCCAAAGTGCATTGGGGGGAAATGCAAACAGACAAACAAGCAGCAAGAGAAATCCAGCCTGTTCTTGCCTGCAGAGCAATGGAAAAGATTGCAAGCATGGACAGAAGAAAGCAGCATGACTACCCCAGCCTTTTCCTGCCAAAAATACAAAGAAAAGCAGTGCAAAGATTAATAAAAGCTAGCTCCCAACTTTTCAAGTTCGAAAGGTCCAAATCCCTCAGCAAAACATGTCCAGAATGGCTCAAAAAAGTGAAAACAATGCTCTAACTCCTCCCACCTCTCCATAAACTAGAGGGGAGCAATACATCCTGGGTACACTTTTTTGCAAGGCATTATAGACATTTGTTATCTGAGGCAGCCCATAGGGAACATTTGTTATCCGAGGCAGCCCTATACCCAGAAATTTCCATTTGTTATCCAAAAAAATTGTTATCAGAGGCATTCTTTATCTGAGATATTACTGTACAGTCATGTTCATGGTCAGCATCTGAGTCTGACAGTTGGCTTGAAGTCAACTCAACATTCCATCCTTCTGAGGTCAGTTAAATGAGTACCAGCTCATTTAGATGCCCTAACTGTGCCATCATCCTAAATACATCCAATCTCACATGATTTTGGAAGCTACTCGTAAGCAGGTCCAGGCCTGGCTAGTACTTGGATGGGTGACCACAAGGGATTACCAGGTGCTGTAGGCGCCTGGAGTAGGAACCGGCAAGCCAGTCCAGTATTCCTGCCAAGAAAACTCCATGGACATGGGGTCACAAAGGGTCGGTCACAACACACACACACACACACACACACACACACACACACACACACACACACACACACACACACACACACACACACACACACACACAGCTCAAACTGTACCACTATGGGGAGGTGTATAAGCAGCACACTTTGATTTTTGCTTGTAGACTACAGTGGTCAAGAGTACTGGGGGGGGTGGTGGTAAAAGGGACTTTAAAAGCCTCCTTTTCAAACTTTTCTTTCCAACAGGAATGAATATGAAGCTCAGCAGCATGTTCTACATTTGATGCAGTATATAATTTAGTCCTTGACAAGGCTAATTTCATAGAGTGGGTGAGGAAGAATAGCTTGGCAACATGGACAATAGCAAGCCGGCCAGCTATATGAATGGACAAGGATAATGAGCAATAATCTGGCAGCAAATATAATGATAATTTGCCCCAGGATCTGAATGAGGAATTATCTGGCAAAGTCGCTTGGAATTATGTATGGTACAGCAAACCATTCAGCCTATTGAACATTAGCTGAAATGCTGTGAGGTCCCAAGCAAAGAACTGTGCCATCATCCTACCACTGAGAAAATTAGGCACCTGGTTGGGTGAATGACAGCTCAATCCTTCCAACAGCTTCTCGGAAGTCAGTCCTGTTGAGTTCATTGTGAAATGAATAATTTACTGCATTCTTCTCCAGGATGTGCAAGGCATTGGGATTTTGCAAGACAAATGTGAACAAATCCCATTTCCCACCATAATGAAGTTGACGCTAGAAGAAATGGAGCTAATTTTCAGGTGGGCTGCTGGTGTTGCTGTAAGTTCCACTACAGGCAGCATCAATCGGTTAGCCTTCGGGAGAGTCAATTGATTCTGGAAGAACTTGACAAGTAGCCGACATATCTGTAGGTTTGTAAAATGTAGTAAATAAAATTCTGCCCTTGTCGTTTCCTGAAGGCTGGCTGCAGCTTCCTGTTATCCCTAGGGAGAAGAGAAGGCAGATGCAATGAATGAACTGAATTTAAGACCACGGCTTTGCTAAATGACCCAACTATCTCCAAATTGAGTTAACTGACTACCTACCCTCTCTCTTGGGGTGGCTGACTTGTCGCGGTGGTGGGCATGAAGAAACATTGTTTGTCTCTGCCTGCCTCCTTCAAGCAATCCCATGGCAGCTCTTCCAAATTGGTTTTAACTCACCAGTGCCAAGACACCATAAAGCAAGGAAGTGTTTCTAAAAACAGTGTCTGGCTTTCCCTTACCATTCAGTTTGTTTGTTTTTACCCTGCCTTTCTCTTAGAAAGGTGGTTTACGTCATTAAAACACAATATTAAAGCCAACAACGGCGAATATACAAATGCTAAAAAGGGATCAAACAGATGCCATAGGGAATAACAATATAAGCAACACCAAAACACATTTACAGAAAGCCCGCATGAAGAGAAAAGTCTTCTCCTGCTTGCAGGAGGACAGAAAAGATTGGGCCAGCCTAACATCTGGTGGAAGGGGCTTCCAAAATCTGGGAGCAGCTTTTCTCATTGCCTACCAAAAGATTTGTGTAGACAGTGGGATTGGGAGAATGCTTCTCTTGCTTCTCTTAACACTTAAACAGGCTCACAAAGAAAGTCTGTAGGGCTTCAACACCAGAAACCAGAATACGGAAAACCAAAATAAAATAAAGGATGCAGGTGTTTTCATGAAAGCAAAACAAACTGAGAGTCTTTATCCTTCATATTTCTATTCAGTATTTATTTTATTTACAGAATGTTTTAGTCACCCCACTACCAAGTGGTCATGCAGTATACTGTAGATAGCTAATGCTTCTTACTTAAAACTCATATTAGGTTATTGGAGGTTCCTGGTCTGCATCGGTAAAAAAAAAAAAAAACCTTCTTCAGCATTAAGATCAGAATCAGAGGTTCTGTTCATTTGTGCACACAGTGGTGGGCAAAAGATGGAGACTTTTCAGTGGTAGTCCACCTTGGACATATTTTTCATCCTCTCTCCTGTTAATTTTTAGATGGTGCTTTTAATTTTATTTTTCTGTATTTCTTTGATTGAGTGGTCCATTGTTCTGAGCTTATTTAATTGCCCAGGTTTCTGAAGCTATGAATACTCTGTATATATTGTGACACTCTGGGAGGTTTTTTTTTTTTTGTAATTTATAAAACAATGTGTGATTGTTGAACCAGTCCCCTAGCTTAAGGGCTCTCTCCACTCCTCATGATAATTCAGGAAGGGCAACATGCTGAGTGGCCAGGAGCTGTGGTGATAGACTGAAGAGTCTCGGTATCAGGTATCATTTGGCCTGTGGAGGCCAATCTTGGGAGAACAGAGCTCAGTAAATTCACCTTTTTGAACTATAATTTCCAGAACGATCTAGTGGGCTCCAGATGGGAATTTAGGCCAGTATTTGTTGTACATCACCCAGAGTAGCCTGGTAGCTAGATGGGTGGTATAGAAATATAATAAATAAATAAATAATCTTTAAAATCATTCCCCACACCTGATTTGGAACTTGATGCAGACTTCCCCTCATGTAACCCCTTGAAACAGAACAAATCACTAAAGCACAGTGAATGGAGCTATATTTTGAGATAACCAATGTTGAGATAACCAATTGATAAAGATCACCTCTGGTAAATGTACACAGCATGCAAAGGCATGGCTCTTTCTTATAGATTATGAGGCCCACGTTACTCACATTAGCAATGTGTCTTTTAGATTTGTTGCAGTCATTAACCTTGTCAGGCAGTTTGTCACTAAGTGGCCGTGATAAGCTGCAATGCTGTAGAAATTAGCAATATCGCTACACCGTAACAATGGACAGGCCCCGAAGGCCATTTTCTCCAGCACCTTCTTGCGTCAGTGCAGAACCATCCAGGTCACGGATGAACTTAGATGACAGGATGCTGCAAGGAGGGAGCAGGTGCTGTACAGGGAGGAGGGGCACTTGTAAATCCAAGGGCTGCATGATCTAAATGTGTGTCATGTCAAGGAACCTATGGCTGATTTCTTCGTAATTTAAAATTAATGTGCAGCTATGGGAAGCTGCTAAAGTGATCAGAGAAGCTCTGTGTAAGGGCATTTAATCCTGTCCCTGACACTGTTTCCCTAATTTTCCTCCCACCAGCTATTTATTTTGTGGAAGAAAAATGGTGCCACGTAAGCACTTAAGGAAGCCCTCCTTCTGACAACATGGTACTCATTACCTGGCTTGACACTCTGAATAACTTGAGGGTAGCAGTGGGTGAGGAGAATTGTACTTGATGTGCCTTGGCGTTATTCCTTTCACACACGTGCATGCTGCAGTATGCTTGTGGAATCTTGGGAGAACAGTATAACGTGGCTTTAATTTTAATGGCCCAGTGGCAGCATATATGGGGGTGCAGGTGGGGAGGGAGTATATATTTCATGCAGTCTGGTGTGGGCTCCCTGCCTACCCACTTCCAACAATCTGGCTCCCCTTTGGTTTCGTAAAGGACAAAATTCCATTCCTCAGTGTGGCTATGAAGGTTCAGCTCCCCATCCAATCAGCATACATAAATAAAATGAAAAGGGGATATCGTCTTGTCCCCCCCCCCCCCTTTAGGGGGAAAAGGCTTGGGCTGGTCTTACACTTGTGATGCAAAGTAAGGAGACATACTTCATCACCACTGGTGAATCTAGCCTCCAAGAAGATTCTCCTACAGCCAAGCACTTCCACGTCCTCTCCTTTTAATCCTTAGGGCTCTGATCCTTTTGCCCAGTTCTATGCAGCCCGTGGCTGAAGCAATACCTCTTGTATCTGGAGCATAAATCTTGGTTGCTTGGCAGCCTCATCTCCTGAGTTAACTTTTTCTGCAGCAGAATACGTAACGGGTTGCCAACCTAGAGCCAAAGACAGATTCAACTCCTATTCTGCTTGCCAGACTTCCCTAGGCTGTGCTCTTCTGACCCTTGGTGGGTTTTTCCCTCTCTCACTACAACATAACACACACATAAACCTCTCAACAATCTACAAGTTAATCTATTCAAAAGGAGAATGTGGGGGAGGGCAAGAGCAAAACAGGGAAAAGTTACATTTTTGGAACTACAGCACCAGCAGTAGTTAAATCTCAGAAGCCAGTTGGCAACACATTCAGAACATAACAAGCTCCTCATTGATGAGGGGCAATGGGAGATGGAGCTGGGTTTCTGAAGCTGGTTTAAAGTCATGTGATAGTCATGTGGTTTTGGGGTCAGTATGTATGTCTTGGGAAAACTTTTAATCTATTTTAAACTATGTTGTACATCAGTCTAAGGGGCTACATAGGTGTGGGGAGCCCACGTAGAGGCTCTGAACCCCAATAGGCTCTGGCAAAGTGCTGAAGCAAGCCAGGGACTGAAGTCACCCACCAAAAAGGCATGGCCAGGTGTGGAAAAGACCAGGCCTGAATGAACTCTAGATAACTCTGAGCTGGGCAGAGGTCACCCCCCCAACAGGCATGGCTCAGGAGGCCAGGGGAAACAGCTGGCCACCCAAGATATCATGTCTGATCAGGCGACATCTGGTCTGGAGGCATATGTGACCAGCCCAATGCCTCTTCCTCTCCCCTGTCAATGATTCCCCACTTAGATAAGGCTTCTGTACACCAGCTTACACGACCCCTGGTAAGTAGACCTGTCTCTACCCCTTGTTATCCTTGTTTACTGCAACCAATAAAAGTCTTGGGTCCCAGGTGAGAGACACACAGACACACACATAGAGACACACGCCTGGGACTCAAAGATGCTCAAAGCCAATCCATGTGTTGTGCAGTTCATAACGCTACACATGGGGTTTTAGAAATACTGCATTTGAGGCTTTAACTTGCACCCACTTGTCCTCATGCTGGCTGCCTCTCTCAGACATTTGCTGCTGCTGTGGTGTTATTTTTTTCATATTTGGTTTTTTAATTTCTTTCAAAATTAGATAACTCTACATTCTTACAAATACAAAAAAAACAAACAAACCCACTACCCCACAACAGGTTGGATTACAAGTTTTCACTTCAACTCAACACACAAGCATAAACACACGAACGGGGATGGAGAAGGAGAGGGAGCTATAGAACTGGCAGCTGCTGCAGGCCAGAGGGAAGGCACACCACTGAGTGGCAAAGAGAAATTGACCAGAAAAATTGATAAAATCGGCAGATTCAAAGCTTGCAAAAATGAGAATTATTTTCCCCACCAAACATTCTCTGATGGCTTCCTTTTCTGATATTTTTAAAAGCTCAACTATACTTTTGTTCTTTTGATTCCTTTTGGCTTTGACTGCAAGCAGTTGGAATGAAGGTGAGGGAGACAGCAGAGAGGTGAGCAGCCATGACTCTCACAGCCCCTGCCACCAGCATTATTTTTAATAATTGTTTTATTTTTTATTTCTTTAAAAGCCTGATATAAAAAACAAATAGAAAACAAAGCAAAAACCCCAACTAAATCTGTGCTTCCCTGTGTATTGTGTAGCTGTGTAGTCAGAATTTTAAGATTGATTCCAAACATGTGAAACCCATTGAAAAACAGGATTTTTAAAATATGTAACTATGGCCTTCTACCAGGCATGTCCAAACTTTGGCCCTCCTGATGTTTTGGACCACAACTCCCAGAATTCTAAGCTTAGATTGCCAATGGCAAAGGACTGTGGGAGTTGCAGTCCAAAACATCTGGAGGGCCAAAGTTTGGACATGCCTGCCTTATACAATGTCTCACAGGTGTCAACCACATATAAGATTTTGGCCAAAAATTAAAGAATAGGGGGAAGATGTTCCCCAAAAGATGTTTTCAGTCCAAGGCACAGGCTGCACGAAAGCCAGCACTACTCTTTTTTGGTTCCTAGAATAAGTGCTGTAGTTGCCTAATACAAATTCTCATGAGCACTGGCTCTAACACAGCATTCTGTGTTTTTAGTCCATTGAACTGTGGTGTCTTTGTATAGGAATAGAGATTGTTTGCTTAAGATGTTGACTTTTCTTATGCATACTCTAAATGGATGAAGGATATAGTATTTCTTAATTGTAGTTCAATTGTTGTTTCAAGCTGATTTCTTTAATGTTCGATGCCACAACATCAGATTTGTTAACATAAAGGATTATAGTGAACCTTTTAAGAAACATGCCTGGGGGGGGGGAGATTCAGAGAAACTGTTCCATAACTCCCAGAAAGACTGTTTACTTCTTTTTGAGTCAGTTTCATAACAAAAGGAGCTACATGTGAAAGCGAGGATCATTCTGAATTCATCTCCAAATAGAGAATGAAAATTTGAAAACAACTGAAGACTTTACCTTAAGTCTTCAGTAGTATAACCATTGGGCAAAACTGCTCAATTAGCATTTTAAGCAGCAGGCTTACAGGCTTGCTTACATTAGCATTAATTTCCACATGTTTCCCAGGACTGCATTTTCTCCTTTAAAACATTATGGTATTAAGGGATCCATTTCCATGTTGTTAAAAAAAGATGGAACATGGCCATCTCTTTGCTTCCAGTGATGTCAATGGATTTAAAAATTAAAGAGAACATTGCAGCTGATACATTTTCCCATGTAACTTGCTTTCGCTTAGCATTTACTTCTTTCCTAATGAATAACCAGAAAGCTACTTCATTAAAAAGAAAATCCAATTTGCTGTAGTCTAATTAATCTGTTTAGGAATTGCTAATGAATGTAACATGCAGATTCCCTTGGGGAAAATGCAGGTATTAATGATTAAATCAGAAATATTAAGTTTTAGATGTTTGTCCTAAAATATTTCATGATACGAATGAGAAGACATTTTCTATATCTCTCTGTGAAGAGCCCGTTTAGCTTCTGCATCTGTTGGAGTTGTTTGTGTCAGAGGAACTGGCTTGAGTCACATACCACATTTCTTGTGCAAGGTCCAAAGGGACGTGCATGTTAATATGTTGCACAGCA
Organism: Phrynocephalus versicolor; assembly: GCA_023846285.1. Taxonomy (NCBI): domain Eukaryota; kingdom Metazoa; phylum Chordata; class Lepidosauria; order Squamata; family Agamidae; genus Phrynocephalus; species Phrynocephalus versicolor. The sequence continues at coordinate 131,199 of JAHTLZ010003518.1, read as the reverse complement.
AAACTAAGCGGGAGTCTTTTAGGCACTTTAAAATTAATATAAGCTTTGGGTGGACTAGAGCCTCATGATACATCTGAGAAAGGGTGGTGTAGTCCATGAAAGCTTGTGCCAAATTACTTTTGAAAATGCAGCAAGATTTCTTGATGGTTTTCTTATCCTTGTATGCCATGCAATGTTTTGGAATCCTACCACTACCACCACATGAGACTCACATGCTCTGCATCGAGTCAAATCAATTTGTAGCTATAACATTTGGGGCAAGATCTAAGCAAGTCAAATGATCTTAGTTCATGCAAGGACCTAAATTTAAGTCTCATCATGCCACTCCACTGCTCTTCCTGGTTGGGTGGAATGAAAACAGGGGTTGAAGGGAGACTGGTTCCACACTTGGATAGAGGCACGTTTCCCACAGGTGTATCTAGGGGGGATGGAATGGTGTATTTGCCCCGGGGTGCACAGCAAGCTGGGGTGCCCGGAGGGGGAGCAGGAATAGGAAGGCATGCACCCTCCTGCCAGCAGAGGTTTCCCTGGCAACACCTCAAGTGGTGGCGTTCCTGCCCAAAGAGAGCAGATCCCAGGTAGGGGAGCAAGGAGTGTGGCAGTTGCACCTCAGCAGGAGGGGGGCAGAACCCGGTGAGTCTGGACTGGGCTGCCAGGTGCTGTGGAGCCAGGGTTCAGAGCCGGGAAGGAGGAGGCGGAGGGGGCAAAAGGATTATTGACGATATTAGCCAACAAGGGACAGGCTCTCCCCCTCCTTTCCCTAAACAAGCGGTTGTGCGTGTGGGCGCATGCTCCTTTTCCTTTGTTTCTCAGTAGCAGGGCAGGACAAAGGGATGGTCTCGCTATGGTATTGGGGAGAAGTTCCCCTCTGCCCCGATTGAGTCCCCTCTCTGTCTCCACCACCACCACCACCACCCCGATGGAGCCATGCACCTGGCTTTCCCTGTAGCGAGCAGCATGGATGCGCAGCCCAGGCTGGCTGGCTGGCTGGAACGGGCTGGCCAAATGTGCAGGACCTGCATGCAAGACAGCATCTGGCTTTTGGTCTGGCTGCCGAGTTTGTGAACTTGCTCACAGTGGGTTTCTGTTGGCGAGGAAAGTTTGGAAGGTTTGCGAGAGGGAGCAGAAAGCACTGAGTATGTGCCCGAGCAAGGGAGGTGTGTGTGTGTGTGTGTGTGTGTGTGTGTGTGTGTGTGTGTGTGTG
>JAHTLZ010003518.1:48649-128649 GCA_023846285.1 Phrynocephalus versicolor | reverse complement strand
TACTGTGCATCCCGGAAGAACCAGTCTGTATAGCTTTGGACAAACGGCACAGTCCCAGGGTGTCCCCAGATGACGGGCATGGTAAACCACTGTTTTGTAACTTTCTATCTAGAAAACTCTGAAATGGGTAATCATAAATCAGAATTGCCTTGATGGCACTCACTTACTATCGCTACTGTGCTGAATGCATTCCTAATCATAATATTTTTGCCCGACACTTGTTCCAAGGATCTCAGATAGGCACATCTTTTAGTAAGTATACTTTCCCAGAAAAGTTTGGAATGGAGTGAAAACATCCCCTTTCATCCGAAAGATGTCCTTTTGGAAAATGTTTGGAGAAGCTGGTATATTTAACAAAAGACAATAAAGATATGGACTTAATAAACTTTTATTTACTAATTCTTCTACTGCTCACTTTTGAAGAAAACCCCTCTCATTTTTAAAATAGACATTCATGCCATGGACATTCCTGCCTCTGTTGAGTTTGAGGTAGCAACATCTGGTTATTTTCCACTTCACACTTTGTTTTGTGCCAGGTCATTCCTTTCTACTCAATTCAATGCTTTCCCCATATGCTCTGGCTATGGGTCTAACAGGGCAAGCCTTTACATAACTGCTCAAATGAATGCAGGCTATATGGGTTATACAGATCTAACAGAGCAACAGCTGTTACCCATCATTTGTTTAACCTAGACAAGCAAAAGCAATTTCTTGGCTTGTTATATTGTAAGGGTGAAATGCCTGGTGTTTTAGTAAGAAAATCTCGGTACTTGGTGTGTCATATTCCTTTACAAACTGTATTTCACCTTTTATGAATGCTGGCTCAAGTCATATAAGGACAAACGGAGATGACTGACTTATCGATTTCTTTTTTTTTCTTTTTTCTTTTTTTAAATTAACATGGATTTTTATTTTGAAATCAAGTTAGGATATGAAGGTGACAAAAGGGATGAACCTACACGCCAATACAAGACTGCTTTAGAGTGGCTAAGCAAAGAAAATAATTAGATTTATGCAGCTACTTGGTTAGAAGGGTGACCAGCAGAATATAAAAGGAATTCCTATGAGGCCTAGGCAAGAATCCTGTTCAAAAATCCTGGAATACCACTGACTGCCTGAACTGCTAGGTGGACCAATTGTCTTGTTCTCTACCCTTGATGCCCTGGCTATTTGAAAACCATTCGGTTTTGTCCTTATTCTGTCCTAACACCCTGCCTCTTGTTCAGAGTAGCAGTGAGGTCACTCAAAGATTGTGGCATGCCCATTTCTTTGGAATCCTCCTCTTCATGTTAGAACCGCAGCACTGAATGCTCCCTAGGGGTCATCAAGTCCAGTCCCTCTCAAGCAGGCACAGTGAGGATTTGAATTCCCAGCCTCTGGTTCTACAGCCAGGTACCTAAACCACTGAGCTATCCAGAAGTTTTGGAATGATCCATAATTTTCATGTTCCCCGCAGTAAAGGGCATTACTGTGGTCTCTAAAGAGCAACTTTGTTTTCCTCTTTCTCTTGTTTGTATGTTTCAATAGTCAGTGCATATTCGAAATGGGACTTCTAATGGTTCTGCCTTTCCAAAATCCACCACAAACCTTGGCATTTCCCATTCCATGTCCAGAATCCTATTGGTTAGTCATGCCAGTGTAAGTGCAGTGGTGTAAACTGCAGTGCCAAACTACTGTCTGTTATCAAGTTGCTGCTTGTATCATTTGCCACTGACTGACTTGCAAGACTGGTTCATGTTGAAGGACATAGGTAGCAACTCGTTAACTAGCAGTTTACACCATTTAGCTTATGACAGCATACCTAACCAATAAGAACTTGCTCTAAACAACAGCAATGACTCTCAAGATCACTCTTGTTGGCACAGGTAGAAGGCAAGGGTATACAACTTCTGAACATTTGTACTCAAAAAAATTATGGCAAGGTAAAGCGAAAAAGTGTTCTGCTTATATATACTGCCCCATAGCACTTCAAGCACTCTCTGGGCGGTTTACAATTTTAATTACACAGGCTACACATTGCACCCCCAGCAAGCTGGGTACTCATTTTACTGACCTCGGAAGGATGGAAGGCTACCTGGAATTGAACTCCAGGTCGTGAACAAAGTTACAGCTGCAGTACAGGTATTGAACCACTGTGCCACGAGGCTAATTATTATCTATGTGGGACTACCAATGAAAAGTCTCAGGAAACTTCAATGGGTCCAAAATACAGCAGCCAGATTGCTGACTGCGGCAGGGTACAGAGATCACATTACACCCATATTAAAGCAGCTCCACTGGCTATCAATCAGCTATCGAGCACAATTCAAAGTGCTAACTTTAACCTACAAAGCTCTGTACAACCTGGGTCCTAACTACCTCAAAGATGGAATCTCACAGTATGAACCAACTCGGGTGTTAAGGTCATCACGAGAGGCCTTTCTCTCCACCACCACCCCTCACTGATGCATTTTGTGGGAACACATGAAAGGACCTTCTTGACTGTTGTGTATTTCCAGAAACAGGCAAAGACCTTTCTCTTCAGGTAAGCCTTCCCTGAATGATGGACTACCTATTATGTGACTTTTATATGAATCTACCATACATGATCACATAGACTTTTTGTTTATAGACTTTGTAATTGCATAAACACTAATTTTTTTTCAATGTTAGTTTCTCTCACTCATAACTTTTACATGGAATTTTTACTCTCTAACTGCTTGCATTCTCTTGTAGCTTTAACATAATGTTGTCTTTTAATGCTGCAAGATGCCCCTCAATTCCCGGCTCTCAATACTTGAATATGTATTAGTTAGTTGTACTGGACTGCATATTGTCCCTCATTACTGTAAGCCACCTTGGGTCCTTTTCCAAAGAGAAAGGTGGGGTAAAAATACTCTAAAATAAATAAAAATAAATAAATAAAAAAGAAAAAGTAAAGTAAAGTAAATAAAGAACAAAAGGAAGAAAGACTATATTGTAACAAACTAATTTCAACTGAAAACCAGTAAGACACAGCAGTGTGTTGTAAAATAGCAATCAAATAGAGAAAGTATTAATGAAGTGAGCTTATAAAAAGTTCAGCTCTGTACAATGATGGGACTTGAAGCATAGTTCTTTTAATATAATTTATTCTTAAAAGAAGGATAAGACCCAGATAATCAGTTTTCCTGATATGTTAACTGTTGTTCAAGAAACAACAGTTGACAGTCCTTCTGTAAACCTGTGCTGGCCACAAGTCATGTAAGCTTTTTTTTTTTTTTTTTGGAAAGGATTAACAATCATTTTTCACATCAGCAACTGGCTTCTTCTATCTTTCCATGCCTAAAGGAATAAAAGGGGCATTTACCAAAATAGGCTTATAGTCTCAGTAGTGGTCATCATATTATGGCATGCCAAAATTTTACTAAGTGAGAGTTACAGCTGCAACCCATGCTAATGCCCTTGAACTTCTCATTCAGAGGAAAGGGACCATCTGTCAAAACAAGTAGACTTGGAGGACAATTTAAGGTTTTTAAAAATGTTCACATGTCCCTGCCAGGGCATGATGGTAAATTATCTCATGGAGGTGCATTGAGGAGGTGGTCTAGAACTTCTTTGGGGTCATTTGATTGCGAATGTAGACCCAAGGGGAATCTTGGTAAAGGGCTAAGAACGAAATGAAGAAATAAATAAAAATCTGACCAACTCGCACAACAGCCCTGAACCAGGGTGAAAAATGCCTTACAGGTGCACAGCAGCTGAAGCTTTTGTTACAGCTCATATTGTGCATTGCATTGTGGGCTGCTTGCAACAAGAAGATTCATTCACCACCATTAAACCTCAGAACCACAGAAATTCCCTGAGTTTTCAACTGGTAGCCTGAGATCCATTTATATAAATTGTCATAGAAAAAAAATCTAGATCATTTCAACAGGTCTGGTTAGTGTTGATGGCTTTCTCTGTAGGTCCTGTGACCCCTCTATGTTGGAATTCTCCTATGTAAAGAAGTGGGAATGTTTGTTTTAAAAAAAATCTCTTTCAATAACAGTACCCAGTTTCAAAACCATTTTTGTACATTGTTTTTCATTACTCGTACATGATACACAGTATTTCTGACTAGTGGCAGAATCCTACTGTCTTTTATTCATGAGAAATCACATCTATAAGGATATAGCCACTTGTTTCCAATTGAGAGCCATAAAATGAGTGACACAGTGGGTTGAAATAAGTCCTACTTAGCTGGGGAACAAGTAGGATAGGGTAAAGTCTCTGGGGATTATTAAACAGTCAAAACCAATAAGAAATAAAGAGACAGGATTGAACAATGAAAAAAGTCTTTGTTAATTAACCTGCAGTTGACCTAAGCAAGATCCCCTTGCATTGTACTGCAATAGTTCACATTTTAAATCAGTTTCTGGACCACTTGATTGAAATAAACACCGAGAAGTGCTTACTGCTTTGAAAGGTAGTGAATAATATGGTTGAATCTCTGCAATGGCAAATCTTTATATTAGAAGCGATAACTAATAGAATGAAATGTGTTGAATTCTAAAGGTCAGGCAAGTACAAAATGAAAAAAAAATGAATAAAAAGAAAAGCTAGGGGAGCATTGCATGAATATTAAGTGACGATCCAAAATAAAGTTGGCTTTCTTAAAAAGCAAAATTGTGTTTATATATATTCAAAAAAAAAAAACCCCACATAAACTATGTTAATTTTATATGAATGTCCTTAAAATGGAGGTTGGGCCATGCGGCTCTTGCTCATTCCCTGCATTTTCAAAGTCTTAAAGGAAATAATTGAATAAATAGTCATGATCTCCATGCTTAGACACTGCTCAGCTATCCATTGAACAATGAAACCAAATGAACCCACCATTTTTCCTGGCATGCCAAGATATACTGAAGTTGTTTTCCTTTCCTTTTTAAAAGGTTTTCCAAAGCAAAACAGCTCCCATTCCAAAACACCAATCCAGTGAGGACTAAATATGCAGGGAAAAATAGGTTACAGCTAGTTTCAGTCCTCTAGGCTAGTATTGCCAACATTGATGGGTTGCATCTCTCTTCCTGGTGATTGTACTGTAAATCTTCAGATTGCTGTGGATTGAACCTGGAATCTTCTGGATGAAAAATAGGGATTCTACCCCTAAGCTATGACTCCATTTTTACCACGAGTCTGATGCAACACAACTTCAGGTCCTACTAGTACTTCTAAACAGATGCTGGGAGAACAAGCAATAGGAGCAGATGGCTCCGGGTGAGCTTTCCAGAGGTACCTGTCTCACTACTGCAGGAAACCAGAATGCCAGTCTAAAAGAATGTTTCTTTAATAGGCATGTAAATCCTGGTAAACATCTGCCTTTATTTAAAAGGCACTTTTCCTTGTCAGTAAACTTGCCCAGATGTCAGTTGACTGATTGTTGGATTATATTTGTATCCTTCCTTTTCGCCAGTAGGCTCAAGAAAACGTATATGGTTTTATTCTGTCTTATTTTATTCTCACAATAACTTTAGCTAGTAAAGTCAGAATGGCTGGCCTAGGGTTACCATGCCCAATTGGTAGGTTGAATCCACAATTCCTGTTATCTTACTTTAACACTGTTCCAAGTCTCAAGGTTTTGATCTATATCCACTTCTCTGTCCAAAGTCCAACATTCTTTAAATTGTTTAGCCCATTCACCTTGTCAAGATGTTCTGAGATGCAAGACCTAGAATTTGTTCCCTGAAAGACAATTTGCAACAGTCTTTAAAAAATTGAAGTGACTGTAAATCATCAAGAAGCAACTCTGTGCTTTAGCTATATAAATCGTAAACAGGTAGATTTAAAGGTATTGCCACAACCCTGACAGTCAAGTCAGGCATACTTCTAATATAATGTAATTGAATTGGATTTGTTGTGTTTGAAGATAATATTTCTCTATACAAACTGAAATATGATATCTAAGGGAGACTACTAATGCTAGGAAGAGAGAATCAATTTAAGTCTCTTTTCATTTCCTGAACCTATGGATATTTTATCGGCTAAAAGGCTGAGTTCAGAAAAAAATTTTTTTCTAAATGCCCATGTCAGTTGGCAATTCTGGGAGTTGTTTTCGTGAGCCTTCTTGAGTTCCTTTATGGAAGAAAAACACCACCACAGAAATTATACAAATAACTCATTGGTTGAAATTCAGTAGCACTTTGCAACTAGAGTAGGCCCATTGCATCAAGTGGGGATTTGATTAGTTAACACCTCTATAATTTCCATCGAATCAGTGGGTCTACTCTCGTTCCAGCTTACTACTGAATTTCAACCACTCAACCAAACTTTGGTTAAAACTACAATGCAGCATTTCCTGGCCTGTGGTACACATTTTGCCCTACCAGAATAGAAAAATTTGCTACTTTTCTTTATATCCTCATACTTGTATTCATATAAAGAAAACCTCTTGAGCTTTACAGACCAATCTTAAGACTTTCTATAGTAGTAAATATATGGTAAGATGAGATGATTTTTTTGCTTCATCCATGTGGTATGTCAACTGATGCCCAAAAATGTTTCCAGGTTTGCATTTGGGTTCTCTACACCTCCCAGATAAAACAGAAGTCAGAAACAGATCAGATACCAAGTTTGCAATTAGTAGACTGTGATAAAACATTAGCCCTAAAACTCATTTTCAAAGCTTTCTTGTCTGCACATCCACTTACTAACAAATTGGATGATTATTTCCTGGTGATCAATCACAAAATAAAAAGCAATCTATATTGCAACCTGTGGAGCTACAAAAGCAAATGTCCCATAACTCTTATGTGAGCTCAATTGCTAACAGTGGGCTTGGCATCTAAATTCTCTCTCTCTCTCTCTCTCTCTCTCTCTCTCTCTCTCTCTCTCTCTGTTCCTTCTCTAGCCATGTATTTAACTGATAATCATCTTTTTGCACTCCAGCTTATTGTTGATGGTTGTTGATGTTGCCCTATTTGGGCATTTCAGACTATAAAGAATAAACACCTGACCTTCCTGCAGCTAGCTGTTGAAATGAAATAGTTAATATGTTTCAAACATTGCCTTGCCATGCATTTCAGCTGGACGCCTTTCTTTCCTTCATAACTTCCAGTTATTGTCTCAGTAAATATAATCAGATCAACCTAAGAAACTCCTTATTTATTTCTTGTGAAATTCAACAGGTCAACAGTTAGCAAACACATCATATGTTGGTTCCTTTCCATTTGCTGACTGGAAGGTTGCTTTCAGAATTTCTAGTAATTATGTATTTGATACTTCTAATTTGGCTCTTTGGTTGAGTAGCATTTTTTTCTGCCTATAGATGTGGACATAAGTAGTTTTTCTATATAATTCACTATATAATGTTCATCATTAATAGTTTTTCTATATAATTTACTAGATAATGTTCATAAAGGGCAACTATTTTCCACATACGCATTAGCGGTAGAGACATCGTTTAGAATTAACCAAAGGACATAATTTTTTCATAGCAATTTATTTCTCTGATTGTTACTTGAACAGCCAGGAGTGAAAATGAGAAAATGACTTTGGGTTAAAGTAGAGGAATATACATTGGCCACAATTTAATATAATTGCAGCTTGCTCAAAAGTTTTCTAATTATTTTGCCTTTGGTATAAAAATTACTCCACATCTATTCTTGATGGATAGTTTTATGCTTTACTTTCAAGTTCTGGATTATTCAAAAAGCATATACCCTCTAGCACTTCTACTCTGACCTAAAAATGTTAGATTTATATTATTACTCTTAAACATGACTAATCAGGGACAAGAATAGCTCATAGTCTGAAGCAGAAGGACACTGAATCCAACATGTGCATCGGGGTGTATTCTTGTCATGAGCCACACTCGCTCAGAAACAGGTGCATTTGTTGGAGCTGAATTTGAGATAAATGGGTATAGGATTGGATCCTTAATAGGTGGGTCTCATTTATTGACAGGAAAATGTCTTGTGTTCATGCTAGTTAACTAACTGAGTACAGTGGATCCTCATATAACAAATGGTTTGTGTAATATAAATCTGTATAACATAACAAATTCCGGATATAGGGGAAATTTGCTTAACAGAATTGCCTGCGGGGCAAATCCATGCAACATAAAAATGGTTGAAATTAGGGATTACTCCATTTTCAATGCATTCCTATGGGAAATTTGTATAAAGGAAATTTATTTATTTATTTTATTTTTGTACTTATTGACCGCCTGATTTTCCCATAGGGAACTCTGGGCGGTGTACAGCACGTCACCAAAGCGACTACCTAACTATAACCCCAATACAGTGAAAACAAACATCATAAAAATACAAAATTTGTTTAACATAATTTCATTTGGAACGAATTAATTTCTTTATACAAGGTAACACTATACTGTGCAGTTCTAAGCTGACTGCAATCAGTGAAACTTCTATCTGGGTTCAGGACAAACGTTTGCTCCAAAATATTATTTCCCCATTGGTATGTAGACTGAGAGGTAAATCAGCTTCAATGCCCGTCCGTGAGTCTGACAGTTTTTTATGGATAACAGAATAAGTAACCGAGCAGAGTGGATGGTGTACACCAAAACATTGTGGAAAGAGCCTTTCACTCCCAGTCTGGCCATTAGCTATCTATGCCTATTGTTGCAAAGACAAAGAACATTGACAACAACAAACTGAACCCCACAAAGTGACAAAATGATTTCTAGCTCAGGCTTTTTCTCTGCAATTGGGTGCCTAAGAGGGGGCTGCTAGTTCCCTCCTCCCCTTCCAATATTGATATTGCTTGTTTTGATACTGAAAGCTGCCGTGGGCCATCATGTGGAGAAAGGTGGAGTATGAAATAATAAATTAAATACATATATAAATAAAACGTGTTTGGGTAACCGATGACTGGCTTAAATGGAAGAACATTTATCAGATGTTTTACGCTTTGTTTGTTCCTAACTGTGATACTTTTTTTCGGTGCTTCCTTCACTGTTCTTGTTCTCTCCTCAGCATTCTGCTTCTCTGCATTGTCTTGCTGTTTTGCCATCTCCATTGCATCCCTTGGCTGTTGCTGCATGACACTGTCCAGCCATCTCATTCTCTGCCATCGTCTTTTCCTTTTGCCTTCAATCTTTCCCAACATCAAGGACTATTCCAAAGACTCCTCTCTCCTCTGCTCAAAAGCATCAATTCTGCGGTGATCTACCTTCTTTATAGTCCAGCTCTCACTTCCATACATCACTACTGGGAAAACCATAGCTTTTTGTTACACAAATTTATATCAGGGACAATATGATTCTGGTGAACTGCAAATGGCCTTGTTCTGACTTATGCTTCTTTTTGGACGGAAGGCTAGTGCTGGTCATCTGTTTGTGAAGAATGCACTTTCTGTTCCTAAGAAGTCACAAGGAAAACATAATTATGCATGAGAGAATCCAGAGGATGGCTGTAAACACCAGTTAGCTGGACCACCTTACATATGAGAGAGAAATGAAACAGTGCGCTAAAAGTACACAGTGACCTGATTGTTGGAAAAGAGGTGATTCTGCTCTTGCTCACAATTAATGTCCTGCATGTCAGTCTCATTCTGGAATTTGGGAACTGGGTTAGGTTACACATTTAATCAATTTCCTCCTCCAGTGCCATCTTTCCAAACAACATATCTTTCAGTGGTATGTGCCTGAGAGATCAGACAATGATGCATTTATCTATTTAATTTATCTCCCGTTTTTCCTTTGAAGGTGCCCCAGATGATTTCCATCATCAATTTTAAAATAACAGATGGACTAAAAACCACAACAGTGTTAAAACATAGCTTAAAAGATTTTACATTAAAAGGAACACCAAATTAACATGACCTTGGGAAAAATGCACACAAACAAAATTCTGCTATTTCCCACGACGAAAAACTAATTTGCCAAATTCCAATGAAGTTCAAGATTTTGTTTCAACACACAGGTACCTTTTCTTCTTAAGTACGCTTGGCTTCTAGATAGGGAATCGGCCTCTCATTTAGCAAGTCCTTAGGGATTTCACACCAGCTGCAAAGTAAATCCATGTCTTTGTGAAAGATTTGAACTCAGTGCTACCTACATTGGATCTCCCATCATTCATTGCATAAATCCAAAGCTCACTATCATTCTTTTGTCATCTAGAACAGGGGCCAGCTAGTACAGCAGAGCTAGAGGCCAATTTCTTGCTCCAGGGATGCTGCAGTGGGTGCATGGACTGCTAACAATGTGATCAAAACAAAGCAAATGTAATCAAATAAGCGAGATGTTACTTCTGTTTTTGAAAAGTAAGATGGTATTAAACAATACAATAGGGGCTGCAAAATAATTAAAAGGTGTACGGGTGCTCCTAGAGCCTTTCAGGAATAAGATATATTTGTTCAGAAAATGGATGAAAACCATTTTTCCCCATGGGTGGGTGTTTGATGATGCCAGGATGGGCCTAAATACGTTTGAGGCTGCATTGCACACTTTGTCCACCCCGACCTATAGGAACAAATGCATATGCTCACTCTTAGAGAAATAGCACAAATACTGTGTATTTCCCGGAGAGAGGTAAAAAAACATGGCAAGATGTATCCCATTTCATAATACTCTCCCCAGTTTAGCAGAATAGAATATAATATGATCTTGATTATGATGACCATGCAGGGAGATGCCTCTACAGCATACTCACCCTAAGTGTGTGCTACCCAAAATGTAAAAGGTTGGAAAACTATAATAGCACTCTGAAACATTCATAACTGGGTAGTGGAAGAAGGAGATCTCCACTACAGCGTAGTGTGTGGCAGGGATTGTTTGCAGCAGCGACCTGGGCAGGGGCATGAAGAGCGCGATCATGTGATTCAAGAAATGCCCAGGTCTTCAAGTCTTTAAACAGGCTCGGCGTGGCTCCTTCGCTGTCTTTTGAGGCTGAAAAGTGCACACACACCCCAGCAGTTATGAGAATGAGCCTAGCTGGTCACTTTGGGGCTGGATGGGAATTTTTGATCATCACCCTGATTGGTTATTGGGTGGTGATGGGTTTTTTCCCCATCCCTTTCTCATTACTAGGCTAGGCAGGGATCATCCTGTTTTTGGTCACAACAGCAGGTAGTGCAAGGGTTGGCTAGGTGAGTTTCAGCATATATGGCCCAGTAAGGGCGCAAGGCAGCCTTATAAAACATATTTAGAGTTCTGGCTTAGTTAGATATCAATATAGGTTCTTTTAAAGTTTCATGGCTGCCTTGGGGGAATTTCCCTGGAGTTTGGAATTGGTGCTGAATAAGGACAACAGCACATTTCCTGTTAGAAGCTCACCTACCTTATTTTGGGGCCTCAGGTCAGTGTGATCTAGACCATATGCTTACTTGCACTATGGCAGCCCCCCTCTGTTATTTAATCTAAGATTACAATAAAGTTGTGGCCCTATTTAATTCCATATTTTGTGTCCCCCTCTGTTATTTAATCTAAGATTACAATAAAGCTGTGGCCCTATTTAATTCCATATTTTGTGTACGTGTTTTATTTTGGGTCTGGGCTGCAAAGACACACTAGGACTCCAAGCATCTTCTTACCTATGCTCAGTTATGTTTCAACATGCAATGATATGTATTTTTTTTAAAAAAACTCAAAGCTTGAGGCTCTCCATTCTGAACCCTGATTCCCCCCTCCCTTGAATTATGCAGCTGCAAAAAATACCTTGGCTGAAATCCAGTAATACATTTCAACTACGAGAGTAGACCCATTGAGTCAGTGGGGATTTGGTGAGTCAGCTCCTCTCTGAGTTCCATTGATTCAATGGGAATACTTTTATTGCATCTTAAGTTGTTTACGATGTATGGATGCTAATTCCAGTCTGTACTTAAGTAGAAAGAGGAGCTTGCAGTTCTTTGTTTCTGATATGCCATACCAATTAGGCATCTGAAAAAAGAAAAGAAAAAAAGTTTATTGGATTCAAAGAACTACCATCAACACGTATAATTATTGTTTAGTCAATTACCTCAGGCTTATTTAATGTCTTAAGTCAGTTCAAATTATCTGCATGGAGTGTCACTGAGAGATTTAATCTAATAGAGCACAGGTTTGTTTGGGGTTGTTTTTGTGTGATAGCCTTGCAATTTACCCAGCACAGTAGAATCTCTGCTATTTGAATTATACCTATTTCTTTCACATTTTCCCTGTGTTCCTCCTGCTACTATGCCAGTGCTGTGCAACCGTTCCTACACATTGCTTCTATTTATTTTCATTTCTTATTTTCTGGATGTTCCCCAGGTCATTTGGATAAACGATCATCTTTTTGTGCCAGGATGTAGACTTGTTGCTGAAAAATTCTTTCACTACTCTAGTAAATTTAATTTTTCTAGGAAGTGGAATTGCTTGCTCTAAAAGCATGTGGTTTTCCCATTATGTCTCTTGGAACTTGTAAAATGACTTTTAAAATTATGATAACCCAGGAAGCAATCGTACATGACTCCATCAATGTGTAGTATATCATGAATCTGGGCATGTTGCTCTTTTCTGTTTGTGATGAATTAATGTAATGCAGTTTCTAGTAGGGTGTATGACATTTGCAGCAAGCTGGATTTTTATTGAGCAAGGCAGAAATAATCCAATAGAAAACATTCATTGCAGAAAATGACCGGACAATGAATTGCATAATTCGAGCAGACTGAAGTGTCAAAATGTGTTTGTGTTTATAAACCAGAATTAAGCGGCCATATTGTACTCTGACTGATAAAAACCCTGTTTCCCTACAGGTGAAAACAATGAATAGTTAAGGAAAGAGGCCATGCCTACTGGTTCTGCTTCCACTATCATGTCCCCTGATGGCTCTGCAAGTCAGTGCTCCCTCCCTCATGTCTATGAACTCTGAAGCCTTTCCCACTCACAGGGCCATTTTGGTAGATCCCTTTTACAGTGGTTCCCTATGGGCTGGCCCTACCATTAGGGAGAGCAAAGCAGACAAATGTTGAAAGAAGTAGTGGTTGCCTCCCAGCTGCTCCTTCTGAGCTCTGTTTTCTCTCTTGACATGACACATAGCTTCTTCTTTGTCCTTTAATCTTGCATGCTGTCCGTAGGCATGAAGGAGAATGCTATCCGGTTGCCAACACTGAATGGAGAGAATTCCAACTGCTAGTCCATCCAGCTTCTACAGGTGGATTCAGGGCCAGCCCTATTAAGAGACAGTGAGGCAACTGCCTTAGGCAACAGATTGTTGACAGGTAGCAAGGACAGATTCCTTGGCAGTTCCTCTTGAGCCTGTTGCCCTCTCTTCTGAATCCTTAATGAGCTGTGTGAGATTACTCATGACAACAAGGTTGCCATAATGTTGACTGAGCTAATTAAGTGCTTTGGTAATTTTGGAGAAAAAAAAAAACAGAATGAGATGGCTGCCTCAGACAGCATTTTTTCAGTGTCCAAAAAAGAAATTACTTGCTTTGATGTTGTATATTTTTACTGACAGGCAGTGGGAGAAAGAGTTTCATATTTTCCTGTGTCCTATGTCCAAATCCCTTTGCTGGTTTCATTTGAAATGCACCTTGACTTGTGTGCATACATAGGAGCATGCATTGCTTCACCTCAGGAAGCAAAATGTTTTGGGCAAGTCTTACATGGAACAGAGGTGAGTGCTATCTGGTCTTTTCCTCAGGCACTAGAATGGTTTGCATGAGCCCTATTTCCTGCCCAATACATGGATGGAGGTGATGATGGTAGGAAATATGATTATGAGGCTGGAAGATAGGACCCAGCTCTTCTTGTCCAGGTGGTCTCATTGATATGAAAAGCCTGGAAACATTACATTTTGGAACCACAGTTTGAAGAGCTTTTCTCTGTGGTGTTGGCAAAAGCTATACTGAGGGATGTATATGTTGACTGTCTTGTTTATGCTGGAAGCACTATCTTTGTTTACCTGCAAAATATACCCACTGAAGCAATCTCTGGATGATACTGTACAGCCTACATTTTTCAAGTTATTGACGTCCATCAAAATCAACATTCAAGGTGGTGAATTACTGGTCAGTTTCTGCTCTCAGAGCCCAGGTGCTGCTAGTAAAATTATGTTGTTTCAACTTGTGGTGTCAATGGATCTATTCCAGAGCAGGAAGATTAAGTTAGTATTGCAGATGGCATCCCGGCTTGACTATGCCTCCACCACACACTTGGAAAAGACATTTATGAAACTCCTCTGGGCAGAGTGAATTATGAGTTATCTTTGCTAGTGAAAACAGAGAACGGCTCCCAGGTGCTCTGAAGGCTTATTTTTATTGGCCGCTGCACTCTAAAACAGCTGGAACAAATTTTGCCCTGTTTCATCCAGGCCCATCACTTTTTGGTATTTAAAAAAAAACCCAAAATGATATGAAACAGCACTAAATGGATTTCTCCAAATATTTAATCTAAAGTCATTAACTGGTTGTGTAGTAAAACGGCCAGACATATCTCCTTTATCACAAGATATCTTTTAAAATATCATCAGTAATAGAAAACATACAATGGGTTCATATCCGTAGGGAACATATATTAACAGATTATTAAAGTGAAGACTGTTGTGATTGGTAAGTTGCGTGTTTGTCTCTTGCAATATGCATTTCTAGGTAATGCTCAGAAAGACCTCTGAAACTGAATCACTAAAGCAGCCGTTCTCAAGCTATTTTTTAAAATTGGCCACAGCTATAAATACAATGTGAAAGAATATTTATTCATTTATTTATTGAATATTTTTACTGCAACTTTCTCCTTGGAAAAGGACCCAAGGCAGCTTACAATACTGAAGAAAAATATACAACCCAGAAGACATTTAAGACACTTTCCAGTTTAAGTACAATGAATTTCAAGAACCATCTTGCAACAGTGAAAGGCAGTATTAAAGCTAATACGGACTGAATCAGGATTGTATCAATCACATAACAAACTGCGTGTGAAGAAACAGAGTGGCGTGTGAAGAATTGTTTCGTTTCTGTGGCCTTTGAAATGTGCCAGGGAGTGGGGGTATATATCTGCTGTTGAGTATAGCTGCTCTACAGCATACCTCCCAGCCACCATAGAAGATCCGGAGGGAGATGGACCAAAGGTCTGAAATCAGCGGCAGGTTTCTGAACGCCCATGCTTCTCACTCACTTCTGTTTGCCAGGCAGGATGGTGCAGGGTCTTCCAGGTGTCTTTCAACCTCTGTGTTTGTACTTCTGAAAGTGGTACACTTCTGCTTGAGATAATTCAGCGCCAGTCTACAGAGCCCCAAACTGGTTTGCAAATTACTAGAAGCAAAGCTACTTGATTTCATGGAACATGCTTGATAGTCTCAGGATGAGATGACCTCACAAGGAATTTCCTCCACTGGGGAAGTTTTAGAGTTGTACTCCAACAAACAAACAAACAAACAAACAAACAAACAAACAAACAAACAAACAAACAAACAAACAAACAAACAAACAAACAAACAAAAATTCCAAAGTTCTGCTTTTAAAATTTTGACTCTCCAGGGCCTTTCCTGCATATTTTTAAACTTATAAAGTGGTAGTGTGGACTCTTAAATGTTAAGGCATCACTTATGTCCTCTAAAGGATTTTTGATATGTTTTTTTCGTGGGGTTTTGCTCCTCTTGCTGTGTTCCCACCCTTACGCACACCATTGCTCCTCTCTGCGGTGAGGGAGGGAGAAAAAAAGGGAGAAAAGAATGCAGCCTCACCTCCGTCTGCTGGTCGAAGCAGCCCCAGAAGCATTCCAGTTTCTTAAAGGGGCGGGGGGCAAAAAAACCAAACAGAAGGCAAGGCAGCCCAGCAGTCACTGCTTTACAATCCGCATCAGAAATTTTTTTACCTCCGGAGACCAGATACTTTTAAAATGTGCTGGGGTGCACTTAGGTGGGCGTGGTCATACTAAAATTTTTTAAAGTGTGCAGCTGGTGGGAAAACCATTTTAAGTTCCGCATCTGGGAGCCCTCTGCCTCGGATTTTAGGGGTCATGTAAAAGTGCCCTATGTCTTGCCAAAGCAGGTTCTCCTTGGTCTGTGCAGACTTGCTGGCTACCAGTTGTTCATCACTTGTCTGCTATAGTAGTGAGCCCTACAGTGATCCAGAAGAACCAACAAAGAGTCTTGTGCACCCTTGAAAATTCAGAGGTTCTGTTTGCCATAAGCTTCTGCAGACTACAGCCAGCTGCTTTAGAGGGTATATTAATCAAGTTGCTCTGAGACTAGTCAGTGCAGGACTGTTAGAGTTTTTTTTAAAGCAAAAGAATGTAAGATGAGGAAAGTGATCTTAAATAACTAGGTCATAAGAATGGAAAGTCTGACATTGATTCACAAAGTGGCTTTTACTAACCACTGTCTGTCTTTCTGCAGTTTTCTCTTTCCAAAAGGTTAAATCACTTACCTCCTAAGCCAGTTCTAAAGCAATGCAGTGTCTGAGCTCCGCTATGCTGCTAACCCTTTTCTTCTCCCAAATTCCTGCTGGAGACAGCATTTTGAAAATTCGTGCTTCACCATTCAAAAAACAGTTCCCTCCTCGTTCTCCCCTCTCATCCAACAGGTATCTATAGTATATTATAGCAGAAGTGACTCTCTTCTTAAGGTAAATTACCAGAAACAAAGTCTGTGATAAAGTAAAAACTAAATGCTATGTTTTGCCATTATTCTGACAGATAACTCCTTTCTCTTCTTTTGGTATTTTCATATTAAAATGTTAGCATATTGATTAAAACTATAATAATTAGAGATGGGCATGACCAGAAAAAATGACGTTTCGAGTTTTCGTTTGTCGGAACGGGTCCGTTTCGGGTCGTTTCCATTTGTCGTGAAATTTTTCAAAAATTTGTCATTTTGTTTGTCATTTGTTGTTTCCAATGCGATTTAGTGTGAAGAGCATAGGGGCGTCCCGCAATCAGGGCTGGCGCTAGGTGTTTTTGCGCCCTGGGTGGGGCGGGGGGCAGGTGGCAGGGGGGAGGTGCGGGCGGCGGTGGCAGTGGGCCATGTGCGGGCGGCGACAGCGGCAGCGTGGTGGCGCGGGCAGGCAGGCGAGTGGGCAGTTAGGATATCACTTAAGATAGAGGTTCTGTTCTTGGCTTGCACCCCAAATGTGTGTGTGTGCAAGCAAATTGAAGTTGGGAAAATGGAAAATAATGGTAGTATATAATATATATTTAAAATAAATCCACACCTCCCCCTCCCAGTCGAACCTCCCCCTTTACCCAATAAGAAAAAAAATCCTCACAAACTGCCAGGGGAGGGGGAGAATAAATTGCTGTCTACTGCTATTCCCTGCAGCAGACAAAGCTGCAGGGAATCAAAGAAATTATTTTCTAAATTCAATTCCCTCCCTGCCTGCCTAACTTAAATCTAAAGCCTCCAGCATCCCTCCAAATTCGAATAGCAGCAGCAGCCAGCCAGCCACACAGCCCTCCTCCACCCTCAACCATATCCAAGAGCAGACTGTGACTTTTGGAAGGTGCCTTGGCTTTTTATGCCCTCTGGCACATCCAGAAGTGTCAGTCAAAACCTGGCCATGCCATTGGTGGAATGGTTCAAAAAAATTGCATGGTCCCATCCCATGCCCAGCCCACATGGGCAGGTCTAAAAAAATAAAAAATAAAATAAAATATAATAAAACCAGTGCGACCTTTTACTGCTATAAAAAACCGACTGCTGCTACTATAAAAATTCAGGCATTTAAAATACCTAATTTTCACATGTTTCTGTTGTGCTTTGGTGGGTTTTTGGACCACGCTTTAAAAATAAATATTGTGGTCACCATTTTGGATCCCCCCCCCACCGCATGGCATGTAGACGATGAGGATGACCCCCCCCAGCCTGGTGCAAGCAGCCCAGGACAGGAGAGGGGGGGAAGGCTGGGGACCCCCCCCCAGAAACCACCCCTCTGGTAGGTGTCCTCAGGCAGGCATATTTTTGCCTGCTTTTTTGGCCGGGAGTCGGGGTTTCTTTTTTATTCTGTGCTGCTTGGCAATGGCATTGCGTGATCGCCGTGATGCCATTAATGACAACGAAAAACCCGACCCAATTTTTCTTTTTTCAGGTCGGGTTCGAGCTGGAGCGGTGTAATTATCGTTACTGTTTCCGTTACGTAAAGGAAACGAAAACCGAAAACGGAAACGACAATTTCGCTGAGTCGTGCCCATGTTTAATAATAATATAGAAGTATGTGAAACACTTGTCATATTGAGTCACTGTAATGGCAAAGGTGAAACATATAGTGAATTGTCTTTTAAGCAATTCTGAAATGGGGCTTCAAACCATTGTATTCTTTAGGTTTGAGATATTTCACACATGTCTTGTAGTTGCCACGCGTGACTATGCAAACCAGCCAGTCTTTTCCTGCCTGCCTATGTTCACCAAGAGGGGTACTTTGAACAGCCATATTATCAATGATGGACAAGCAACATGTGCTATGTGCACATAAATTTTTCCAGAGCTTGTGCATGTTACTTTTTGGGACTACAACTACCAGAATGCTTCAGCCATGATAGAATTTCCATACTCCATGTTTACTCTCTCTCTTCAGAAAGAAATATTGGATCCTTTAAAAGCTTTTTCTGTATGAAGCTTTTTCTGGGGTTCTTCAAAACATTTCTAGAATGCCTTGTTTTCCTTCACTAAGGAAAATGCACCCCATTGATTAAAATGCACTCTGATTGAAATAAGACAATTGAGTGCACAGAGAACTGTGAACAACGAAAGGAACAGTGACATTATTTAGTGTTAATTGTACAGCTGCACAAGGCAACATAGTATTAAAGCCAACATATGGCAAATTGAGTATTTCATGTGCCTCTGTATTGCTAGCCTTCTCCCACCTTCTTGTCTTACTGCCAAATCCTAAATGGTTCTGACAATTTCAAAGAAATTTATGTTTTCATTCTCTTACAGCCCTGCCAGGAGTTTGCAACTGGTAGACCAGGAAGGGAAAATTTAAGAAACAAAACCTAAGGGAGTCCTCTGTGAAATCAAGCAGAGATAAAGGAAATGTCTCGGTAAAAAGGGTCAAAAGATATGTTCTAGGAAAGAATACTAGCCGAAGAAAATGAAACGACTTCTCTGTACTGATCCCATGCGAAGCACGGAGAATATTGTTATTGTTGGACTGGACAGAGTAATGTCCGTAGCACTGCAATGTTTCCATGGAAACAAATTGTCAGACCATTTCCTTTATATTTTCTGAATTAGAGAAAACTGATCTGTAAAATTGGTGAGGTAGGGGCAAGGGAGCGAATAGCCACTCCTCTCAATGAAGTATTTTCTTTGTGGAGTGACAGATTTACTGTCTATTTGTTTCATTTTGTAATTCTCTTTTTATTGCTGATAACAGAGACAAGGATGTTTTATGGGGATGGGAGAGAGAACAGATTTTTGTTTTGTTTTGTTTTGGAGAATCTGACACTAGCCCCTGTCTGGTCTTAAACTGAACACATACTTACAAAGGTATCCAGTCACATGAAAGGTGTTCTTTCTTTCAAGAACACTCCATTCATTAATGGAAGGAGCTGTGGAAAAGAGCAAGACAGGGAGTTGTTTTTTGCTTGTGCAAATTCTTTACTGTTTTGAGACAGAAATTCAGTTCCAGCTTCCCAACCACCTTACAATTCCTCTGAGCATTTTAAATCCATTTCATATTGACTTTTCCCTACATGTCTTGGTTTCATTCTATGACTTTAGCTAGCAGTTACGCTATGTCTCAATCCATATTGAAAGGTTATGGGTCTGATCCTCTGGAAAAGCAGCAGAATGTCTGAAAACATTGTGCCAATTGGGTGGGAAACACAGAAGTTAAAAGGCAGAACAAGAACAACTTGGTTGAAATCAGTGAAAAACAAGAATAAGAATACTGAAAAACTCCAGTTTGTTACAGTCCACAGGAATTCATTGTGAAACAAATGAAAAATGAAATAAATGAAAGATTACAAATTAATAATGAAAATAAATGATGAAGTAATGATTTATTTTATTTTATTTTATTGGTGAGCCTCCAATAGAGGATGCTGGACTGGAAGGACTTTTGTTTTGTTCCAGCAGAAACCTTGTTTAGTATTTATATATACAAACATAGTTTGTGTATGTCATAATGGTTATCCAACCCACCCAGCCTGAACTAACTTTACACATAGTTTAATGTGAAAGTTGTTCATGTAGTGAGATGGATCAGGGGAGCCTCAACTCTGCTAGATATATCAAAATAGTTGCTAGAATTTGATTATAAATAAGATAATGCTGTGTTCTGGAGCACTGGAATAAGTCATTTTCAAAATGAGGGAGAAAAGAAAATCATACGTATTATATTAATTAAAAGAGTACAATAGAAGTTGAAAGAGGCAACTCATTGTTGTGTGCCTTGGCTTAACCATCTAGTCACAAGGCAACAGAGGTAAAATTTCACAGTATCAGCAAACTAGGTAGTTTGTGGGGTGCTCAGAAGAGCCTAGACAGGCCCATGTGGGGAAATGCCTGACTAAATTGCTTACCCAAGAAGCAAAATTTGATTGCAATAAGGCTAAAGGGCATTGCAGTGCTCTTGAATGGTTTTCTTTCATTTCAGTGAGGGTTGTTTACAATAGTGCTTATAGGCTACTGTTAGCTGGCTACTGTTTATAGGCTGTTATTTAGTGCAGTAGTATTATGGAATACTCCTGGGTTTACTGAAAGCCCTGGTTTACAACTGGCCAGGTTTAGTAATTGTAGTAAATAGACGTTTGTGGTGTAGAATCCTTCCCATTAATGCTAATTTCACTGTTTGGAACAGAACTACAGCATTCTTTTTTTATTAATTTGTATGGTGCCACTGGGAAAATTTTTAAAGGCCTATAAATTCTAGTTTAGAAACTCTCCAATTATGTTATCTGTTTAAGTAAATTCATACTCTGGGAATTTGTAATATGTTGCAGACTTGAATGAGCTGGATAGAGCAATTACTGTGCATAATTTTAGCCTTACAAAAATCCTGGCTCCTGGCACAATGGACACCATGGTTCTTTTGAGGGCTGATTACGCCAAGGCTCACTAAAAGGGTTTTTTTGTTCATTGACTCACTCAGGCTGCTGAGGGCTTCTTTGGAGCTGCCACAAGTACAGAGTGAATTGAGAGTGTTGTGAAAGGTGGTGCTGCAATTTTCAAACAAACTTTTTGGAACGTTCCAGTGAACTTTGGGAGGAAATTTCATGATGGAAATAACCTGTTCAAAGGATAATGGAAATGTGGACTATTTCGGATCCAGGGAGGGGGCTTATTCTATAGACACAAGGAAGAGGCCCTTTGCTTCATTTCCTGGACTTCTGTCTCCAAAATCTTACCCTGACAGCAGCACCAGGTTGTGCAAAGGTAGGAAAAATCTAGTGTGGCTACTTTGATCAAACTCTTCAGGCAATTCATTCACAGAGCCATAGAAAAGTACTTTACCAATATTTCCAGATAATCTGGCTGCAGTGACAAAAACATTTAACTTTCCAAAGCTCTACCTACCCCACCAAACTTCACAGGGTGATTCCTGTATATGTGGTATAAATACAGGAATCTTCCTTTCATTCCACTGGAAGTAGCCTTATATTGCCACTGAGGAAGGAGAGGTAGCTGCCGCACTTAGAATATTCTGGTATCCATCAAAAGCAAAGCAAAGTGGTCTGCTTATATACCGTCCCATACCACTTCAAGTAGTCTCTGCACAGTTTACAGTTTTAATTACAGTATGCAGGCTACACATTGCTCCCCTCAGCAAGCTGGGTACTCATTTTACCTACCTTGGAAGGATGGAAGGATGAATCAACCATGAGCCTGCTACTGGGATTGAACCCCAGGTTGTGAGCACAGTTTTAGCTGCAGTACAGCATTTATCCACTGTGCCACGAGGCTCTTATAAGAACAAGAGCAAGATTGTGGGAGAGAGACAGAGACAGGGCACATGAGGACAATGAAGGATTCAGACAAACTGGGACTGCTTTGGAGGAGCGCAACAAGGATGATCAAGAGACTGGAATCCAAGCCCTATGAGGAAAGACTAAAAGAAATGGGCATGTTTACCCATGAGAAAAATAAAAGAATGAGAGAAGATATAGTAATACTTTTCAAACAGTTGGACAAAGGAGGAGCAGAATCTGTTCCTGATCATTCTGGAGTAGAGAACATGTAATAATGGCCTCAAGTTACAGGGAAGCTAGATTTAGTCTGAATATCAGGAAAAACTTCTTAATTGTGACATTATGACAGTGGAACCAGAGGACTCCAATGCTGGAGTCATTCAAGGAAAAAAAATAGACACCCATCTGTCACATAAGCTTTGATTTGGATTCTTGCATTGATCTGGAGTTGGTTTTGATGGCCCTTCAAACTACACGATCCTATGATCTATGATTCTATGATCTATGATTTTATGATAATATCCTTTGATCTCCCCTGGTTTTGGGGAGATTCTTCCATTTGACACACAGAAAATGATACAGACAGTATATTCTTCTGTGAGTCATAGTTCCCTTGTCTGCTCCTGAAATTAGCTCAGCATAATTTGAAGAATGAAATGGCTGTGGAACATGTTAAAGAATCTCTAATCTGATCAGAGCAGAGCAAAGCAATAGCTTCCTTCCAGCCTCTCATCCTGTTAAGTTATTCATAGCTCTGCTCTCCAATAATGCTTTACATTTTCTCCCCAAGGTAGAGAGGATCTTTGAGGTATTGGTATATAATGAAGGCTTTTGTGTTTGGGTTGCATTTGGGAGTTATTCACTGTTCTCTGACAAAAGCAATTGCAGAAACGTGTGAGTTGTTGTGTTGTTTCTGTGCAGAAATGAAAGCAGGCAAAGAACAAGAGTTGTCAGGGCTGAATGGCAACTCCAGCTTGCTTTGTGCAGATCAAAAGGCTTCTTCGGAATCCAGCATTCCTGTCAGGCTTCAGAGCAGGAGGTGGTACACATGCAAAAACATGAGGACTACCAGGAAGTAAAACCATTTCCAGAAGAGACAGGGTTGGGGAGACTTCTAGACAAGCCTTTGACCCCCGGCCAATTTGTTGTACTTGCCATGGGAGAAGAGAGCAATACCAGTGGAAAGCTTCCAGGGCAATCTCAAATAAAGATGGAACACATTGTTACACACTGCCAGCTCTGGGAAACATCTTCTGGTGTGTCAGCTCCCAGTAGTCTATAGCTAGGATGTTACTGGTTGGGAGATTCTGGACGTTTTTAACCCCCAACTGTATCCTGCTCCCAGACAGAGTGAACTCTTGGCAAAGTGTTTGTAGGCTGGGGCACACGTAGCAAGAACAGAAATCTAAGGAATAGATGCTATTGTCTGTCAGGTTAGTCTTATGGGTACAGCATTCGAGAAGAGTTCAAAATTCAAGAAGAATTCAAAGCCAAAATTCAAGAACAATTCAAAATTCAAGGAAAGCAAAAGTAATTTTGACAAACTAACTAGGATAATCCTAGAAGTCAATTTAAGAAGTCCAAGCATCATAACCAACAAGAAGTCAGCAGCAGTGATCTGGATGCAAAGCAGACAGGGCCCAGAGCAAGAAGCAATGTTGTCCTCAACAAAACTCCTAGTTCTAGAGTACATAGCTGAGTCGCTGAGTTACTGGGAGTCTCACCTAGAAAACAAATGCAGGCCAGCTGAGAAAGGAATCTGTTGTAGTATTTGCCTTGCTGTTCTCCTTGGAAAGAAGAACTTTCCTTCAAGGACACCTTCTACTCTTGAAGAGGCCTGTTATCTGGTGGGAGATGCTCATTTTGTCTAGACTGAGGTTCCTACTTGGGCCTTTGCCTTTATCTGGTGGTATTCTTCTGGCCTGGGTAGTTGTTCAAACTTTGACTCAGGCACTGAGCTGTCTTCTGGTTGCTCCTGAGCCTCAGGATCTCCAAGATTCAGCTCCTCAGGTCTGAAGGATTCTTTCACATCTTAATTGCAGGAGTCACGGATGAAATGCCAAAGGTCAAAACACTGTTTAGTCTATTCTACATGTTTAATAGTACACTTTTCTTTAACTTTTTAAACCATGACTAAGACATCATTTATTTTCATTATTTATGTGTGGCACACACACAAGAGGGAGAATACCATTTTAATATGCATATTTTTATGTAATGCTTTAAATTGTTGTGCACAAACTCTTATATACATTTTCAGCATGGGCAACCTGTCCCAGCAGATTCAAGTAAATGTTAATAGAATGGGGGGGGGACAGGAGTGAACTATGGGGAACACCAAAGGCCAATGGAGTTGAACAGGATTCCCCCAACACCAACTTCTGATTTGGGTTGTCCTCAAAAAATCAGGAGGACTACAGATGGGCATGAACCATGAAAACAACGAATCAGGTCGGTTCATGGGTAGCAATGAACTATGAACCACCACAAACCATTAAAAATAACCCATTCACAATTTGTTTTTCTGGTTCATGCATGGGAAGAAGGAAACCTACTGTCTCTGCCTTCTCTGCTAATATGCTATCTTGTTGCAAAACAACATTGTTTTTCGAGAGCTCGGATTTGAAACCCAGTCCTGGACTTTGATGCAATTTAAACACCAACCACTCTTTTCCAACAACACAAAAGGCGACTCTACATATGGACATCACCAGATGGACAATACCGGAATCAGATTGATTATGTTCTCTGCAGCCAAAGATGGAGGAGCTCTATACAGTCAGCAAAAACAAGACCTGGTGCTGACTGTGGCTCAGATCATCAGCTTCTTATTTCGAAATTCAAACTTAAACTGAAGAAAGTAGGGAAGACCACTGGGCCAGTCAGGTATAATCTAAGTCAAATCCCTTATGAATACACAGTGGAAGTGAATAATAGATTTAAGGAACTAGATTTGGTGGACAGAACACCTGAGGAACTATGGATGGAGCCTTGTAACATTGTACAGGAGGCTGCAATGAAAACTATTAAAAATGCAAGAAAGCAAAGTGGTTGTCCAATGAGGCCCTACAAATAGCGGAGGAGAAAAGGGACGCAAAATGCAAGGTAGAAAGGGAAAGATACAGAAAATTGAATGCAGACTTCCAAAGAATAGCAAGGAGAGACAGGGCGGCCTTCTTGAAAGAACAGTGCAAAGAAATAGAGGAAAACAACAGAAAAGGAAAAACCAGAGATCTATTGAAGAAAATCGGAGATATTAAAGGGGCATTTCATGGAAAGATGGATATGATAAAGGACAAAAATAGTAGGGACCTAACTGAAGCAGAAGAGATCAAGAAGAGATGGCAAGAATATACAGAGGAATTATATCAGAAAGATCTGGATGTCCCTGATAACCAAGGTAGCGTAGCTGCTTACCTGGAGCCAGACATCCTGAAAAGTAAAGTCAAGTGGGCCTTAGAAAGCATTGCAAACAACAAGGCCAGTGGAGGTGATGGTATTCCAATTTAACTCTTTAAAATCTTAAAAGAGGATGCTGTAAAGGTGCTGCACACAATATGCCAGCAAATTTGGAAAACCCAGCAGTGGTCAGAGGACTGGAAAAAATTGGTCTACATCCCAACCCCAAAGAAAGGAAACGCCAAAGAATGCTCCAACTATCGCACAATTGCACTCATTTCACATGCTAGCAAGGTTACGCTCAAAATTCTACAAGGCAGGCTTCAGCAGTATGTGGAAAGAGAACTTCCAGACGTACAAGCTAGATCTCGAAGGGGCAGAGGAACTAGAGATCAAATTGCCAATATGCGCTGGATTATGGAGAAAGCCAGAGAGTTCCAGAAAAACATCTACTTCTGCTTCATCGACTATGCCAAAGCCTTTGACTGTGTGGACCACAACAAACTATGGCAAGTTCTTAAAGGAATGGAAGTGCCTGACCACCTTATCTGTCTCCTAAGAAATCTATATGTGGGACAAGCAGCAACCATCAGAACTGGATATGGAACAACTGACTGGTTTAGAATTGGGAAAGGAGTACGACAAGGCTGTATACTGTCACCTTGCCTATTTAACTTATATGCAGAGTACATCATGCGAAAGGCAGGTCTGGATGACTCAGAAGCCAGAATTAAGATTGCTGGAAGAAATATCAACAACCTCAGATACACAGATGATACTACTCTGATAGCAGAAAGTGAGGAGGAATTAAAGGACCTCTTAATGAGGATGAAAGAGGAGAGTGAAAAAATGGGCTGAAGCTCAACATCAAAAAAACTAAAATCATGGCTACCGGTCCCATCACCTCCTGGCAAATAGATGGGGAAGAAATGGAGGCAATGACAGAGTTTATTTTCCTGGGCTCCTTGATCACTTCAGATGGCGACTGCAGCAACAAAATAAAAAGACGCCTGCTTCTTGGGAAGAAAGCAATGGCAAACCTAGATAGCATCCTAAAGACCAGAGACATCACTTTGCCAACTAAGGTCCGGATAGTCAAAGCTATGGTTTTTCCAGTAGTGATGTATGGAAGTGAAAGCTGGACTATAAAGAAGGCTGATCGCCGCAGAATTGATGCTTTTGAGCTGTGGTGCTGGAGGAGAGTCTTGAGAGTCCCCTGGACTGGAAGGAGACCAAACCTATCCATCCTGAAAGAAATCAACTCCGAATGTTCACTGGAAGGACAGATTTTGAAGCTGAGGCTCCAGTACTTTGGCCACCTCATGAGGAGAGAGGACTCCTTGGAAAAGTCCCTGATGTTGGGAAAGATTGAAGGCAAAAGGAAAAGAGGATGGCAGAGAATGAGATGGTTGGACGGTGTCATTGATGCAACCAATATGGATTTGACAAAACTCCGGGAGGCAGTGTAAGATAGGAAGGCCTGGCGAGCTCTGGTCCATGGGGTCAGGAAGAGTCGGACACGACTGAATGACTGAACAACAACAACAACAAACAACAACCTTACTTCCTACCCCATCAGAAGAGTACTTGGCTGATATCATCTGGCCATGAAGAATCTCAATGCCTGACAAACTACATCTTTCACCAAGAATGTACTTTGGTATAGTGCTTTGATAAAGATGGCTTGCCATCAAAAACTCAGCTTGCATTTCTTGTTTTATTATTGACCTATAAAGGTATCAGCTAGCCTAGTTTTGCATTTGTTGCAAGGAGGCATTCTGCACTTCTCATACCTTCTCAGCCAGTCCCCCTCTAACTACTTTTATAAGAGTTCTAGCCTGAGTTCTATCAGATCTGCTCTGACTTTTTTGCAACAATTTCTCTAGTCTCTATTCTGATGGTTTCATTATCTCCAGCTCTTTAGTAAACCAGAGAGCTAGTTTGACTGCACTTAGAGGGAGGAGATGCTTTGGGGTGATCGAGTAAATGGCTCTGGTCATTTCCCCATTCCATACATTAGCCAAGGCCTTGAGAGAATCACCAGAGAAGATAGCTGGAAACTCTTTAAGAGTCATTATGAAAACTTTTCTCTTAGGAGTCTGCCAAGAGACATTTTAAGATGTGAGGTATCAGGAAAGCGTTTATTAATACCAGCAGGAAAATCAATACGTACATGATAAGGTGCAGTAAAGAAACCTGAAAAATAGAATGCATAGGGTAGCTTTACAGATGGCCACAAAAGCATCATAAAACAGCAATTAAAGCTAGTTTTCCTTTCAAGATTTTTCTCTCACATTTTTTTCTTTGAAGTTCTTTCCTTACATGATGTTTTGTAACAGTCCTGTTGCATCTGGTCTGTTCAAGTGATGGATTTGAAGATGTCTGTGTTAATTCCTTTACCTTCTTTGTGACAGGGATGCC
Organism: Phrynocephalus versicolor; assembly: GCA_023846285.1. Taxonomy (NCBI): domain Eukaryota; kingdom Metazoa; phylum Chordata; class Lepidosauria; order Squamata; family Agamidae; genus Phrynocephalus; species Phrynocephalus versicolor. The sequence continues at coordinate 101,060 of JAHTLZ010003518.1, read as the reverse complement.
TTCATGCCTTCACACTGCAAGAAATGGCAGTTTCACATAATACATTGAGCTTTGTTATCCTACAGTGTCAGAAAATATGTTGGCTATTTTAGTCCATTTATATAATTGCTAAAGTCTAACTCATATTGTTATATCTCAAAGGTTTCATGGAGACAGAATCTCTTCACCATCAGGAAACCATTTGGATCTATCAGTCTCCTAGGACAGCCTATTTTAATTAATGCCCACCTGACCCCTGTAGAGGTTCAGAGTTCCAATATGCCTAAACTAAACCTAGGTAGAGACCTGGCCAAGAGTTCTTCCATGTGGATGTGCCATGCTACCAAGTGCAGAAAACAAGGTCGAGTGTGTGCTCTATTAACATGAGTAGGGCCAGATACCACTTGGGACAGTCTTGTGGGCCTCATGGTAAACTTCAAGTGTGGAACTGGTCTCTGCATGGGTGTTGAAATCATCTAGCACAACAAGCTGAGGTGATTTCAGCAGCACACACAAGACCAGTCCAGATCAGTGAGTTCGGGTAGGCAGATTGTTGTGCGTTAAGATAGGGACTGCTATTACAGAAACCCTATTCTGTCCCAAGCAAAAGTAATCAAGCTGGGAGGGACAGCTGCCTTGCCATTTGCACATTTGGGACTGAGTACCACACCAGTGCTCTACTTGGCTTCTTTCTGCCAGTGACTATTCTGAGATGGACTCTGAGAAGAGAATCCACAGGTGGTTGCCACTGAAAACATTTAACATCATTTTCAGGCATCTTGGAGAAAACAAAAAGCAAACTGACTTAACAAGCATCTGGTGAATTCTGCTAACGCTGAAATCTTTGTCTAAAAATCATAACTACCTCCCCTTGAAGCCTCTAATGAACCTCTGAGGAATCTCTGGGAAAGCTGCAAAATTGGGAGGCCAGAGTTAATATGCATATTTCAATCATAGAAAAATAAATAAAAATGTAGTAGGTTAGAACAATACATGAAGTCTAAGAAGAGAAGGCATACCTCAGAAAATGTCAGATAAAAGTTGACCACTTTCAATGGTGAGGAGTGTCAATGTTCCATGCATTGGAACATATGATAGTTCATTCTTCTAACTATGAGCAAAACTACAATAAAACAATATAATGAATTATCTGAGGTTTCAAATCTCTCTATGTGTATACCAGATTTTTAATTATCACTTGTGAATCCCTGAATACCTTCTTAGAGTTAAATAATGTAGTAACTGAAATATATAGCTTATTCAGGAAAATATTAAACAGAAAATAAATGGCAGTAATAGTCTTATAAACAAAAGAGAGAGATACCTGTAGGGAGAACCATAACATTTAAAAGAAATTCATCTTCCAGAAGGTAGAAAAAGAAACAAGGGGATCAGCAGTCCAAGAGCTGGTCCTTCACAATGAAGAACTAGTCGATAAAGTAGAAATGCTAGAAACTAGTCAACTAAATAATGGGAACGTTGGGTGCAAGTGACTATGCCTACTTGGAAATCCTTAGACTGAGGAAAGGGGAAAAAACCAAGGAAGGTACAATGCACACTCTGCACGTGACAAAACCTGATTTCAATGAATTCAAAGAAATACTAAGTTGAGCTCATATTGGTCAAATATACTTTAAAACAAAAGGCGTTCCTGGTGGATGGAAGTTTCTAAAAAGCATAACCGGACAAAAATCCTACGAGAAGGCATAAAAACAAGAGGCCAGCAACATAGAATGGCTACACATGCTTTCAGATTAATTAATTAATTAAAACTATTTCTATCCCATATTTCTCCCCAAAAGGACCCAAGGTGGATGAAAGATGAGCTGGAAGATTAAAAAGGCATACAGTAAATAGAGAGAGGAGAAAATTGCAAACATAGTGTACGAATGACCAGCCCGTATTTGTAGGAGGAAAGTCATCATAATGGATAAAGCCGAATGAAAGCTCAGGTTGGAAAGAAAGGTTAAACATCAGAAAACAACAAAGGGGGAGGGGTTGGAATCCACCTATACTTAGAGTGGATGGCAGAACAAGAATGTGGTAGGTCCACTCTGTGGAAAGGGTGGAAAAATTTCCCAGTCTTTCCCAAAAGGTAAACAGTGATAAACTGATCACAAGTAGAATATAAGAAGACGTGATGGGGCTGCCGTCTGAGACAGCTAAAGTGGTGGTAGAAACGCTGTGTGTGTGTGTAATATTGGAAGCATTATGGGCTAATTTTCAGGTTGGGCAACAACTCAGGGACCTCAGTCCCAAGGGCACATAGCCCACAAGCCATTTAAGTATGTTCTGTTTGGCCAGTTTGGTTTTTTAAATGGTTTTGAAATATATATTTTTCATTTACTTTTGAACTAAACATAACATAATTTTAATAGATGATATTACTTGATTAACTGCAATATAATTTACTGATGTAATGTAGGGCATTTCTTAATCTCTAAATATATTAATAAAATTTTGCATTAATTATATCAGTTCCTTCCCAGACCCTTTCTTAGCCTCACATCCCTAATAGAGTGCTGAGGTTATTTATACTTATATAGTAATTAAGCTTTTTTTTAAAGAGGAAAATACTTGGTTTCACCAACATAAGTATAGTAATATTCTACCCTGCATCGATGAGACCTGCCTAAAATATTGTGTCTACTTCTGGGCTTCATTGTTTAAGAAGAAAATTGGCAAGCTGTAATGTGTTAAGGGGAGAGTGGGCATGAGAATAAACGATATTGAAACCAATGATTAGGAGGAACTGTTGAGGGAAATGGGTACTTGGATAGGTTTAGTCAGAGCAGAGAAGACTGAAAAGCAACATGATAGCCGTTTTCAGATAGATGACAAGCTGTTATATGAAGGATGGACCACCAGACTTTTTTCTATAACTCCAGAGGTTAGTACCTGAAATAGTGAATTTGAGTTATGAAAAAGGAAACTTCACCTTAATGGTAACAAGTGCTTCTTGGCAGTAAGAGCTGTTCAACAGTGGGATGCTCTGCCTCGAAAACTTAGTTTAGATAATCACCTCCCATGGATGCTTTAGCTTTGGATATCCCGCTTTGGCAGGATGTTGAACCTAATGACACTTGCAGTTCCTTCCAGCTGCCAAATTTGACAATGTTATGTGTTCACGTCTAAATTCCACTCATTACATGGGTCTATTTTACATGGATTTAGTACAGAATGTTTCTTTAAAAATTATTTTCTGTGGAATTTTGGTGCAGATCTAGTAACTTTGCCAGGTTCAACATCTTCCCCCCAGAGACTGCCAAAAGATACATTTCAAAGGGATCACGCAGATACATTTTGTCACTCCTGCAGATGCTTATACAACAGATGCCCACCTTCCCTTTATACTCTGTACTAGATATGAGGGGAAAGGTAGCACTGTGTCCAGTTCTAGAATGAAGGTGCCCTTAGTACTGTGCCATAAGACTGAGAAGTGGTATAATAGTAGCTATCTTTAAATATTTTAAGGGTGGTAATCTGCAAAATGAAGCAAGCTTTGCTTTCTGCGACAACAGAAACAAATAGATTGAAATTACAATAAAGGAAATTTGACGGAGAATTACAGGGAACTTTGTGAGAGTTGCTTGATCATGGAATAAATCACCTTGGAAGATGGTGAACCCTCCTTCCTTAGAGGTTTCAAAATGTGAAATGAACAAATATTGCATGCCATCTGTCAGAGATGTTTCAGCTGGGGATTTACTGCTTCATGGGGTGGTGGTGGCTGGTCTTTATGAGCCCCTCTTTCTGTCCTGCAATTCATTGGTTCTGTAGTTTCAATCATTAAGCACTAAAATTTTCAGTGGGTTTTCCCCCACTCTAGAAACAATCATGAAAGAAAGAGTGAATGAAAGAAAGAAAGAAATTGCACTCTTCAGAATAAAATCAGCTAGATAGGAAGCTACTCTTCCTGTTTATTTCTAAACATTTCTTTACCGACCGGATTTAGTTCCTGTGTCTCAACAATACGCAGCAGCTCTTGATGACAAGCAATTTGAAAAAAAAAAAAAAGCATGACTCACAAGGAAGCCTCAAAAGACAGCACCCCAGCAACCGCTGGCTGTTTCTGAAAATAGGCAGGCATTGTTGCTGCCACAGGCTAGCAGAAACGGTGCATGTTAGGAACCAGCGGATTGAGGTTGTGGTAACTGCTGCTTCTAGGGCAGGCAACCTGGCAAAATACTCATTGTTTCTGATCAACGAACCCTTACTCCCCAGGAGCGCCCAGCACACGCCTTCCAGATAATTGAACTTTAATTTATTTAAATGCAATGGAAAACCATACGAAGGGGAACAGAAAGCTAATTTAAAATGGCACCAAAAGCTATCAATATGTTAACAGGTGCCTTCATCTTTTCACACTCTATTGCTGGGGGTGGGAGGGGGGGGGGGGGAGACAGCATTGGAAAGGTGTATCTTCTAGCAATGCAAAAAGCCAGAGCTTCCAGTATCTTACATTCAATCCTCCACAACCCAAATAAGCCTGCGATGGGAAAAAATGAACATGTCATTTGAAAATTCAGATCATCTTACACTGCAGTAGTGCTTGTGGGAGACAAATGAACAAATGAGGTGCAGTTCTGAATGCTTTGGGAAATGTGGGTGCAAATTAAAATGGGACTGGATGTGTTTTCTTGACATGGTTAAAAACTGTGGGCTCATAACCCTTTCCAAGGTTTCCTAGGTAGAGAATACTCTGATGTGATTTACCATTCCCTTTTTCTGGGGACACCCTGGGATTGTGCAGATTGCCCAAGGCCACATAGGCTGGCTCTTCACCCAGGAGCCACCGGGGGTGGGGGTGGGGGTGAATTCCCAGTCTCTGATTCCCAGTTCTCTGAGCCATCCATCCAACATGGTATGGTTCAGCCATTAAAAGTATACCAATGCTTTAGAAATGCACTTTTAGAAGTGCTTAAATTCAAGGGCAAACATATGACAGCATTAAATAGAATCCTGAAACAGTGTTATGGGGTATAGCTCCTAAGATAACTAAATTTAAGGAATTCAATGGGAAGAAAATTTTAATCTCTCCTCCCCAACAGAAGTAAATTGCACCATGCCCCCTAAACCATGGTTGTGCAGCATGTGGTCTGTGCTTTTGAGCTGCGCCATAACAACATATGTCTCAGAAACTGTTAGGGCCTAAAGCTTGTCTGTAGAGTCAGGGGGCTCCCAAGAGGTGAGTTTAGTAAAAAAAAATCTGAATACAATTCCCATAATTTCTTACCAAATCCCCCCCTCTCTCTTCTTACCAAATCTATCTCTTTATTCCAATAAAGGAGCTTTTCAAAAGCTCCAAGAAGGGTGCCTGGCTGGCAAGCTCTTTCAAGTAAGAGAAGGATATCTAAAATCAGGTTTCAGTCCAAAAATACACTATAAAACAAAATACATGCTTTCTCATTTCTGCCTCTCCCAGCTTCCTGCCCTGTCTCATCAAATACTCCTCAATAAGATTCCCCTCATCTCATGGAGTGGTGTTTTTGGATGTTGGAAAGGACTGCACTGGTGGTAGTGGGGATAATAAGCTGTGCTTCTGTTAATTTTGCTTAAGCGTACTTCTCTTATCATCAGACAATCAGTATGTTCAGCTAAACAGACAAAGCCCTACCTGTTTGGAAACCTCTCTTATGCCCTCGTGCAAGGCAAGGTCAATTCTTTCCATATTGAAATGTTTGAAGAGCAAGGGAGAGACCTGCTTCCAGGCGTTCCTTGAATATCTAATATCACACTTCTGCTCTCAAATATTGACCTCCTATTATAGACCTTCCAGGCTTCATCTATTAAAATGCACACAATTTCTTTGGCTTGGCTCCCCGCCAAATACAAACAGATCTAATTTGGTTCTGCATTTATAAAACTCCAGAGGAGATTGAAAACCCAGTGCCGACTCAAACATGCTTTAAATTGTGTTTGAGCCAATGAAGAGGAGAAAGTTAATGCATGTTGTGAATGTAACTGAACAGCAGGGGTTTTTTTTGGTTAATTCTTTTTAGGCTACTCCACTAAGAGGGAGATATGTAAGTTATAGTAATTTAGACTCATAAACACAAATTTTGATGCAATTATCATAGTTTAATTTTTTTAAAAAACTTTTTTTTTTGAAAACTGTGACTGGGTCACATATATGCCTGCTCAGTCTTTTCTCTAATTTATGATGGGAAACATCAAGTCCTTTCCTTTTATATGGTTCTTTTCTGTAAACTGGAGTGGATTAAGCAGCAGATCAGAACTTCAAACAGAGCAGAACCTGGAAATATACCTTTAAGATAGATCTCTTTAAGAAGAACAGATATATAGATCTGCTGCAGCCAATCATGAATGAACAGTGATAGAATGATGCTCCAGGATGTACTTCTAAGCCAGTTGATTGTTGAAATGAACTTGACAGGAATCTAGTTAGTTGGGTAAAACCTAACTAACTAGATAACAAGGCAAACCAGGGCTGGTACAAGATTTACTATAAAAATCAGGCAGGTAGCACTGTCTTAGTGGTAGAGGCTATCCATATGGTCAGTGGATCTTAAGATACATCAGCTAATCATAGGTAAAGCAGGGGTAACAGGCAGAAGTTAGGGTCAAAAAGGTGGGGTATTCACACATATGCACACAGGAATGCGGAGGCAGGCAGAGAGGCAGACTCAATCCCTGCCTAACACTCATTACATACATTTACTGCAGAATTTGACAGAGCAACTGAACAAGGTGCCTTGTCTCTAAACTGAAGACATGCTTACCTAATGTGCTTGCCCCCTGTGCCTGGTTCATTCTCTCATTTTCCTTTCTGTCCCCCCAGGGCTAAGAGGCTGGAGCCTAAGCAGGAGGAAAACATAAATGTTACCACTCCACCTCTAGTAAGAAGGCAAGCAGGAATGGGGTACATGAACCTGACATGAGGCAGTGACCCATCTAACTTAATGGACCAGCCTTTGCTATATAGCATGCTGTGGAGAAATATTTGCTGGGTGGAGTGCTAGCAGACAGTGTGCTGGCAGCTGAGAGTCAAAAGTGGTCTCTCGTGTCTTTCTGCACACATAGAACCTTTATGCATTTTCTCTTCTTGCCAGCCAACATTATAATGCCATTATACAAAACAATAATAAGGCCGCACCTGGAGTATTGTGTACAATTCTGGTCACCGCATCTCAAGAAAGACATAGTGGAACTGGAAAAGGTGCAGAAGAGAGCGACTAAAATGATTACTGGGCTGGGGCGCCTCCCTTATGAGGAAAGGCTAAAACATTTGGGGCTCTTTAGTCTGGAAAAAAGGCGCCTGAGGGGGGATATGATTGAGACGTACAAAATAATGCAGGGCATGAGTAAAGTGGATAGAGGGAAGCTCTTCTCCCTCTCACAAAATACCAGAAGTAGGGGACATCCACTCAAATTGAGGGCTGGGAGAGTAAGAACAGACAAAAGAAAATATTTTTTCACCCAGCGCGTTGTTAGTCTATGGAACTCCCTGCCACAGAATGTGGTGATGGCATCTGGCCTGGATGCCTTCAAAAAGGGATTGGACAGATTCCTGGAGGAAAAGTCTATCACGGGTTACAAACCATGGTGGAGGAGATGTGTAATTCCCCAGGCTTAAAACCAGGGTACTTCAAGGGCCAGATGCAGGGGAGTGCTATTAGGAGACAGATACCTAGTCTCATGCGCTCCCAGATGCATCTGGTGGGGCCACTGTGAGATACAGGAAGCTGGACTAGATGGGCCTTTGGCCTGATCCAGCATGGCTCTTCTTATGTTCTTATGTTCAGATTGACAAAACCCTTCAGTCTTGAAATAAACATTCTCTCTTCCTTAAACTCATTAAAATATACTGTATATATACAAGAAGAGGTTAGTGTTTTTAAGTGTGTGTACTAAGGGGAAGGAAATGGGGCCAGTTCCTGTTTACAAGTGTATATACACTCTTATAGAGTATCCAGAGTTACTTCATTATTTGGAATGAGTTGTATTAGATGACCTATACTGACCCGCTACCATTTTTAAAAGAAGTAAATCATTTGGGTGAAGAACACCCTGAAATTTCCTTTTGACTTACAGGAAAGGTAAAAACATCATCAGCCAAGGCTAGCTTTATTTAGCTATTGCAGCAACAGCAAAAAATGTTGAAGGTTACGCCACCAGTGCACCAGCAACTTCCACGTCCTAGCTGAAATCTTCATGCTAGTCTTTCTTCTCTTTTAGGATGAGTGAAACAGGCTCTGGATGTGGATGGATAATGTGGGGTAAATGCTAAGTGGATCTTCTTCAAGGCCTACCCCAAGGCTTTGTGCTTCCCAAGACATTGGCAAAAGGGGTCTGCATCTATGCCATCCCTCATTAAAAAGTGATCTGCACTTTTTGCATTTCAAATGTATTTATTTCTTTATAATATTTTTGCCCACATTTCTCCTCAAAAGAACCTGAAGCAGCTTGCAAAAATTAAGACAATACTAAAAAGCCAAAAACAATGAGTATACATATATTTAAAATAAAATAAAAAATAAACCAGTATTATAGTAAAAATAATAAAATCAATACTAAATACACATTCAAATGCTACAGAGCACAATTCATTAAAAACAAAACAAAAAACAACACCCTCTTGCTGGTGGTCACTAAGGAAAAGCCTGCATTTTGCCTACTTGCCAAAGGACAGCAAAGATGGGGCCAGTCTGGCCTCCTGTGGGAGGAAGATCCAGAGTCTGGGAGCAGCAACAGAGGAGGCCCTCTCCTGCATCCCACCAAATGCTCATGTGAAGGTGAGAGAAAGGCCTCTCCTGATGATCTTAATTCCAGGGCAAAATGTGTTCTGTTTATATAGAGCCCCAGAGTGCTTAAAGCACTCTCTAGGCACTTTACAATTTATTTATACAGGCTACACATCTCCCCCCCCCATAAGCTGGGTGCTCATTTTACTGACCTTGGAAGGATGGAAGGCTGAGTGAACCTTGAGCCTGCTATCTGGAACTGTGAGCACAGTTATAGCTGCAGTACAGCAATGAAACACTGCACCACAAGGCTCTTCTACAAGTGCAGTCTTTAGAGAGATGTGGTCTTTTAGATACATTCCATTATTGTTCACAATTTTTAGGGAAGAGGGCTGTGGTTGAAGTCTTAAGGGATTGTTGTGCTATCCAGGTGACAGACTGGATGTGACAGATCCTGGGCTTAGCAATTTTGTTGTTGTTGTGTGCAATAACTTTTTCACCCCTACACTTAATGGGCTCCAGGGCTCACCAATGCAGCATGAAGTCACCTGCTTCCTTCGTGTGCAGTCCTCTTTCACACCAGGAAAAACAGCTGGAGTTGCCAATAAAAAAGCAAAAAGCAGAGTGTGTTATTTACATACCACCCCATAGTACTTAAACCACCCTTTGGGTGGTTACAGTTTAATTATTCAAGATACAAATTGCCCTCCCCTCCCCTCACCCCCCAGCGAACGTTCTACTCGTTTTACTGACCTCAGAAGGCTGGACCTCTGAGTCAATCTTGAGCCGGCTACCTGGGATTAAACTCCAGGTCATGAACACTGTTTTGGCAGCAATACAGCAGTTTAACCACTTCTGCTACTTGAAGTACTGACTGCACAGTACATATTGAGAAGGTGGTCTTGATCTTATTCAACCTCATGTTTGATTCCTAGGTTCTGGTAGACTGATATGTAACTAAAAGCACAACCGTACAGAGCCGCAGTAAGAAAAGTTTGGTCTCCTTAGGAAGTTTGCTTTCTAACTAATTTGTGCTTTTAAACTCTTCATTGTTTCTTCTTTCTTTGGTGTGGTCCAAGAAGCACTTGATCTTTCATAAGTTGCAATTTTGACTCCCATAGTTTACATCCTGGAGTAAGAATTAAAATAATTGCTGGCTAGAACAGGAGATGTTGTCTGATGTTTTGACCTCAGAACTGCAATTAGCTCAAGAGACTTTTGAGTTGAAATATTTGCAGGATGCCATGTCCAAGGACTTCTGCATTGTGGCCTTCAGCCAATTATCCTTTTAAAGGTCCCTGCTCCAGTAATAACTCTACTCCCCTGGTTGTTTTTAAAGATCTGGGCTCCAGCAATAACCTTGCTCCCCTAACTACCCTCCAGAACATTCTGGACCACCCTAATTTAGAAATCCCCTTACCACTCAAATCTAAACCTTCTAAAAATACCCACAGTTCTTGGTTTCAACAAGTATCAACTTAATTTGTAAATATCTGATCTCCATGCATTGTGAGAAACTGACTGACATCTGCTTCAGCTGAACAGGAAATTGCTGAGACACTCGAAACAAACATGTGCAGTCAAGATTACTAGGTACAGTCAAGTTCACTGCTTTGACAGGAGGAAGACAGAATTGAGGCATTTCAAAACAAATGCATCGCAGGAGAAACAACTCTTTCTGAATGGTTTTGCTATCCAAGTGAAGCAATTTGTAAGGCTAATCTTAAGTAGGGGAAGAAAGTGGAAGACGATCCACCCTTTCTAAACTTCTTTTGTTGACCACAGAGGATATTTAGGATTGACTTTACTGTCTTTTTCCTACAAGCAAACACACACTTTGTTGAGCTTTAAAAGTATCTATTTGAGTGGATTCCCATGGGAGGGCAAATAACTACACCTGACTTAGGTTGACATAAGTGAAGGACCTGATCCAGGGAAATGGGAGACCTTGGATCATTGTAGTTTATCAGTGCTTACAAGACAACTGAAGACATGATGATGATTCTGGGAAATAACTGCTTTTGCCCTCACATCCTGTTTTGGAGTTTTTCATAATCATCTGTTTGGCCACAATGTGAAAAACAAAATGTTGAACTTGATATTGATCACCCTTTAGTCCGATCCTGCAATGATCTTATCTTCTCCCGGTGGTGTGAAATCATCTTTTAATACTGCACTCTGGTTCCATTTAACTTGTAACCATGGTTTAGATCCATATCCATATGTAAACATTTAACAGTGGTCCAGGAAAGCCAACCATATTTAAGAGTCATGCCTGCATAGGGCCAAAGTGGGGATTTCTTTTCATTTTATCTATTCGTCTTGTGATTTGAACTGGAGGAAACAGACAATTTGAGAGCCATTAAATAGCAGTAAATCGTTCTGCCAAGATATAGGGGAGCAGGAAGAAAGATTGCAACTGAACCGGACAGCTTAGTTTCATAGTTAGCAATCCTAATCTGTCCAGAAATAATTAAACCCCAAAGTGAAGAGAATAGAGACAGATGTTCTCAGACCTGTACACCAGAAATTTTGCCATTGATTGCTACAGTTTTGCATACGAAAAGAAATCCTCTGTAGTTTGTAGTAGGATTTAATTTTTAGGCAAAAAGAAGTGCCTCACAGAAAAGCACAGACTTGAAAAGGAACAAATTGCGTGCAGAAACCAGCATGATTAAAGGCTCTTTTAAGTAACAAAAAAAAATTAATGAGTTTTATACTTTGTAGAGTTTAAATCCCCCCTACAACAGAAAGGTTATTAGAGTGTATAACAAACCATTAATACACTGGTAGATTATTTTCTTTCTAAAAAAATGGCTATTTTGATATTTCTTATCATTTTCAATATTGAAAGTAACACACTGAAATCAGCAAACAGAAAAGTCCTAAGAAAAAGAGACTTCTGCCAATATTTTCAATGTCTAGAATTTATCATCTGAAAGCTGTGCACTCTGGTACTCTCTCCAGTGGAAGAATTGCCCAAGAAGCCACCTCCTGTTGCCTACCCTAGACATACAGTGGGTCAGTTCTGCTGACTAGCCCTGATCCGTCTGCTGCTCTCTGTGGGAGCTGAGTTTCACTCAATTCTTTCCATTCCCCAAGCACCTTCAGAGAGGGCTGGTAGTCCCAGATGGAAGGCCGTTAGCACAATGGGGAGACTTCTACAACAATGAAGTGAGTTACAAGAAGCCCAAGTGCTGTCACTATGCTCTAAAACTCCCAGGTTACCTCAGGCAGAGGCAGCATCCTAAATCTTTTAGCTTATCACATTTCGAGTGTAAATCTTGGACCAATCACGGTCTACAATTAATTCAACTGCCGACGTAGCAAGACTGCTAAGTTAGGGGTCACCCATCATTTTTTCTACAAAGTGTTACATTCTTTTGCAGGCAAAGGTGTATCATGGCTTGGAGAGTGTGGGGTAGAGGAATTGATCCTGGTCTTTTGAGGTGAAAACTCTTATATTCCAGACACAAAATCTGTGCTTGCAGCTACCTGTTGACAATAGGTAGGTCTGAAGTCACAGCATGGTGGGAGCAAAAAGCAGGCAAGATTTTTCTCTTTTTCTTCCACACCAGTCTCTCTCTCTCTCACACACACACACACACCCACACACCCACACCCACACCTGTCTTCCTTCCTAACTAGTAGGCTGTCAAAGAGGGCAAAATTCACTTCCCTGAGGTCTGAACAGATTGCTGAAAGTTTTTGAATTCGAAATGAGTGTAAAGCCATATCTAGTCCCTGGGCTGGAGGCTGTCCACCTCTCATCTAAACAGGTACATGAATTATTGTGGGCTGTCAAATCATTTATATTAGAGATAGGCACAAAATGAACCTCAAACCAAAAACCCTGATGAACTGGTTGGTTTGTGGTTGGTTTCACGAACCATTTCAGGGTCCCATTTTGCTGAAGCAAAAAATAAAATAAAATACCAAACTTTTGTTCTTTTTGTTTTTTCATTTGCTTCAGCAAAAGGGGATGCCAGCTCATATTCTTCCAACTGCTCCCTGTCATCTGCACCTACCTGCTCCTACCTGAGGATGCCAGCCGTAGAGTCAGTGGGCCTGGGAAGTTAGGCTGCTGCCTGTGAGAATTTGCCTATGACGCAGGTGTTAGGTGGGCTTCCCTGCCAGGTGTCTCCCACTACCTCTGAGCATGTGCGTGTTGCTGCAGTGACAGCAGAGAAGGTGGAGTCTGCAGAGGCAGATAGGGTTCCTCCAGGCACAAACTAGAAAAATGAACCATGAGCTGGTTTGCTTTTCTGGTGGTTCATGATGGTTGATGGTTAGCTATGAACCATCATGAACCACCAGTTTTCCAGTTCATATCATTTCTATCTCAACTAAGCTTTCATTTGTCTAGGAACCAAAGGAAATCTTCAGTGAGGCAGTTTATTTTAATATATCTGCTAATGGCTTACATTCTGTATGGTAAATAAGAAGCTATAAAACAATTCTCAAGAAGGATGACAGGAAAGAAATGGAAATACAAACTAACGACTATCCAGAACATTCTGTAACAACCCATCATTCAGTTACAGGGGTTGTAAGATAGCAGAATTGTCAAGAGCCATGTGGGACTTAATTAAACTTTCTAAAGAAGTCACCTTGGAGGAAAAGAGAGCCATTTGTTCCCAGAAAGCAATTCTGTACAGAGGTTTATACATTTTCCCCTAAGCAATGCATATATTTTAAATGAGCCTTCTCAAACTGAAGTTATCTTTAGAATGAATAACTACTGAAAGAGAGACTGATGTACTTCTTGATCTTGCTGCTGAAATAGAAACATGTGCATTCCTGACCTTGGTTCTTATTTTCAAAATTTACATCCTTACATCAAAATTAAAGTTATCTTCAAAAAAAAAATAATAATAATGACAATTCCTGAACTTTCTGTTTTGTGGTACTCTCTGTCTCTCTCTCTCTGTGGTGTCATTACAGTCATGACTGACTCTTCGTGACCCCATGTCCATGGAGGTTTCTTGGCAGGAATACTGGAGCAGTTTGCCAGTTCCTACTCAAGGAGCCTACAGCACCTGGTATTCCCTGGTGGTCTCCCATAGCTTCAGAAATCAGGCAAGATCAGATGTGCTTAGGGCTATCACCTATTAAAGGTATCTTTCACAGAAATGGAAAAGGGTTTCAGAAATGAAATTTTCCCAGTTCAGAACATTCCAATCCATTAAAACATCTTGCAATTCCTCCCATTTTTAATTGAAAGCCAAGAAAAATGAAAGAAGGCTAACTGATAACTTCCTTCTCCCTCCCCGCTAAGTACTCCCTTTAACTACATTTATCATCCAAGCTACCCTGAGTACATCCGATCTTGCCTGATCTTGGAAGCTAAGCAGGGTTGGGTCTGGCTAGTACTTGGATGGGTTACCCCTCTCTCAAGCCACCTATCTTCTCCACCCATAGGAACTGACACCAAAACGCAAAAGGAGCAATATGGTATATGTGGTCCAAGGCAGCAAGGAGTATGCAGACCTCTACACTGGAGAAATTAAACAGCCATTAAACAGGAGGATGGCCCAACATAGTAGGGGCAACAGCTCGGGACCAGAATCAGCAGCACACCTCCACTTGAAGGACAAAGGGCACTCATTCAAAGATGAGGACGTACACATATTAGACAGAGAAGACAGGTGGTTTGAGAGAGGGGTCAGCGAAGCCTTTCATGTGAGTATTGAAAACCCCTCTCTCAACAGATGTGGGGGGCTCAGGCAGAGTCTATCTGCTACTTATCAGGCAGTGATTTCAACAATCCCCAGACAAATCAAAAATACTTCACACCTCAACCACCAGGGCCATAGCTAACGACCCATACTTTATGAGTTTCAGCACCTTAGGCCATTTTCCACCTAATGGCCTATTAATGCTATTGTCCACCTAACAAGCCTACTCTGGCCATTGTTCATCTTATGAGCCAATTTCAGGCCAGGGTGACATGAGGTCAAAATGAATGATAAAGTGAAGGACTTGCAACTAGGTTTCCTCAGACTGTCAAAGTTGTTTAGGTGAGCAATGAAATGTTTCAATCTCTCAAGAAAAGAAGTCCAGTTGCTATTTACTCAACTTCCAGATAAACTCACCTGGATGACTGAGAATCTTCACAGACAAACCCCTCCATGTTGGCTCAAGTGAGTATACCATCTCAATTGATGCAAATGCATTTGATTCCAAAAAGGTAGAGGCCCCAGCAGCAGAGGTAAACTATGGATAGGCAGGGAAAAATCTGCATTGTCTTGCACTCACAGGCAAAGGTGGCATTCAGATTTTGTAACAGCTCAGTTGCTACTTTACCTCCTCTGTTTCATGTTACACAGATGAGAAAGGGAAGGAGAGGAGTTAACTGGCAAACAAGGTGAATGGCAACATTCCAGGCCACCAGCTCATTCTCTAATCCAAGCAAGAAAACAAGCAAGAAAAGAACATTTTTCAATCATTAGAGTATAAATATCAGTGGACAACTAGATGTGATGCTTATTTATGACTGAATGATTCCTTCCCTCGTCTACCTTTATCCACATCTTTGATGTCTCCTGTAGCCTTGCTTTGTTCATATGCTTGAGGGCAGAGCTTTCATTGACAGGAACCACTTTGCAAAACAGCGTCTCTCCTGAATATTTAGATAAAAGTTCAAGCTTGGGTTCTAAGGCAAGTGTGCTTAAGGAAGTTCACATAAGGCAAGTGTGCCAGCTTCTCCTCCACCTGCTTCCTCTGGTGTCTCCCAACCCCAAACCTGTTTGGAGCAAGAGGGTACCTAATAAGGAATGGGGTATCACTAGGCTCGGGTCCTAAGATACATTCACCGAAAGAAGTTTTCAGATGAATATTTTCTACAATCCTCTCCCCT
Source organism: Phrynocephalus versicolor (assembly GCA_023846285.1). Lineage (NCBI taxonomy): Eukaryota > Metazoa > Chordata > Lepidosauria > Squamata > Agamidae > Phrynocephalus > Phrynocephalus versicolor. The sequence goes on along the minus strand of JAHTLZ010003518.1, from coordinate 85,517 downwards.
CAGCAACCAAAAAACTTTCCAGAGAAGTTCTGGAGAGGCTGAACAGGTCTGAAGCTTCTGTAGAATTCTTCCCTGTTGAGTTAGGTTTCTCATCCATGAAAAGAAGTTATGGGATATGAACTGGGTGGTGGTGGTGGGATATTTATTTATTTATTTATTTATTTATTTATTTATTTATTTAGCCCCTCTAGCAAATAGCTACTCTTTTACATTTCCTTTCCTTCTGTCAAAATTGTCAGGGGCCTCGCAAGCAAGAAGCCCAGTGCAAAAAGCTTGGAAATTTTCTTGGAATTTCCACACAAAGGACTGCCCATAAGATCATATGCCCTTACAGTCAACCCGTCAGCTGCAATTGAATTATTGGAATATTTCTGTCTTTTGTGTTGGGCTCTTTGCACATTTTTATAGATGGAACGGGAAGGTGTGGGGGTAGAAGCTGCCTCCCTCATAACTTTATTCAACACAATGTGTCATAATAATTGCCTCCCCCCCACCCCCGTTGAAATCATTAAGAACATATTGAGGGTATGTAGTTACCCTGGGGATGATCTTGAAATGTCTCCTAAAGCAATGCAAGCAAGGCGGGATTGCTTGTTTTAATCATATACAAAGCAAATGGAAACTTAGAAAAGTGCATACATATATAAGTTGAATAAATAATTCCTAGAAAAGCAATAATCTTTTAAACTAAAAACAAAAATAATCTTATCTTGTAAAATAAATCCCTTTCTTCTTGAACAAAAATAATTAAAGCTTATTTTTTCCCCCAAGCTATGATTTTTGTCACTGCGACTTGCATGTCAGCCCCAGTAGCCCTGTTGCCTTAGGTCTACTTGAAACACAGCTACTAGAATAACTGCCACCGGCCCTTGCTCCAGCTGCACCAGCTTCTTTCCTCCTCTCATCCACCACTTCAAACAGGCTATTTATAGTCAGTCACCTTCCAGACGTTTCATCTCGCTGCCACATAGTCCCCAGATATCAGATATATGCATCTGTTGAACTATCCTGTCCTGATTTTCAACTTTTTACGGATTCCACCTCTCAGTAGAGGAGAAAAGAGCCTTGGAACCTCTATTCCATGCCAGAACCTGGAAGCTGAATACATGAATGGACAATGCCGAGACATTTACCACACATTCTCCATGTGTGGTAAATGTTCTATACACAAGATGATACAGGGAATAGTACAGAGGGCTGTATTCCTCTTATGTCTGTCACTTGAGCTCTTCCAAAATCCTGGATCAGATATTGCTGAAAGGAAGAGAGTGGGGAAACAGGGACACTGGAAATCAGTTGGTAATTTTGCTCTAACCCAATTGTACATACCTGAGTTTAGATGTCTACTCAAAAATAGGGACCACAGCCATGTATCGGCATGTATCACAGGGTAGCTTCTTTGGACTCTCCCCTGTAACTCCGCAGAATTTGGAGATGTTTGGGGGTCAGGGGGTTGAGTTATTCAAATGCAAAGAAGCCCCTCCCACAAGAAAATCATTTCTAATTGAATTGGGAAGTGCTTAATTGCTCTCCCATGGGGGGGGGGCAATGAAGTGCTTTTAAGTCAATTAGAAATGATTTTTCTCCTGGGAGGAACCCTGTTTGGAGTTTAATAACTTAGCCACCTAAACCCCAAACCTCTCCCCTCTTAGGGGGCTTAAAAGAACAAGTCCAAAGAAGCTACACTGTGATGTTGGTACCTCTAGGATGAATTGTTTCATTCCTAGAGGAAAAATGGTGTTTTATTTTATTTTGTAACAAAATACATCCTACAGTTTCATTTTGTAACAAAACAATTTGTTTCATAACAAAACGATGAAACAGCATTTCGTTTTTCATTTTGTGCCCATCTCTTACAATCAACACATAGCATCCAAAAATGTGACATCATTTCCAATGAAAATGTATACGAAAAGCAAGTTATTTTTAATCATAGCTGTCAACTGTTAACAAATGAGTGTGCCGCATAAACCTGTGCAATATTCTGTTTCCTTCCTCCTACTTTAGGGCCAAGATACATTTCAACAGGATAAGGAAATGCAGCTTCAATACAAACATTAGTCATGGCACTTATCCACTTATAGTATTAGGTGGAAGGTATAAAGTAAGAGCAAAGTAGAGAATACTGCTTGGAACCTTCCAGTGATTTAGCCCATTTGCACAATAATCTCCCCCAGGAGAAAATCCATCAAGATGCCCCACAGAGTTGGTTTAAATCCTGTCAGTATTTTGTGACTGCCTTGGGAGTACATTGGGTTGCCACCTGCAATAGATGGTGGCGTTGGCATGAAGTAGAAACATTGACTATATCCTGGGGCTGGAGGTTTGCACTTCGTATTCAATGTATCATGTCATGTATGATGAATTTAAAATGTGTGTATCTTATTTTGCCTTTCCCTTGTATTTTTATCAGTATTTTCTGCAATATATATATATATATGTTGAAGCCCACTGGCTGCTTCCCCAGGTACATTCTCACAGGAAAACCTAATTGCTCCCTTACCATGGCATCTTCCACCTTTCAGGGGCAACTGTTGTGGAACCATAAACTTTGCTATTGGCATAAAATACTGAACATGTATCCCTTGGGGATACTTTCCAAATGCTACCTGACCCCGGGCAGGTGCCATGTAATTCCTGCTGCTTCCAAGTTGATTGCATGGGGGTGCTCTAATAAAAACCCAAATGGTAGGTTGTGCTATATTTAACACAAAAATGAACATCTAGTCGAGGATGAAACATTCTTTGAACTTCTCCACGGTCCCACTGCCCCCACCAAATGCTCACTTAGAATATTACTACAGCAGTTTTCAGCTTGAAATGCTAGTCTGTGAACATGAAAGCATTAAAGGGAGCCCTCTGGCAAGCAATATTTAGGATAACCAAATGACACATTGGGAATTTGGGAGTGATGAAAAATGTGAGGTAGTTGGCCTCTAATTAGGGTCATGTGAACCAAATATTGTGGCTTTCTTTCAGGCTTGGGATGCCAGATTTGGTGGTTTTAAACTGGCTTGAACTACTATGCTAGATGCTGTATTGCATTGCCACACTCTGCAACTTTAAACTATTTCAGGTATTTTGTTGAGCTCATTATGTGCAGGAGAAGGAAGGAAGGATGGCTCCACCATTTGCACTATAAGCTAAAAGCCTTCTGCCAAGACCCTACATGCAGAGATTGGAGATATTAGATAAACATTGTTTGTTGCTTCTCATTTCTTTTTATGGAACTTGGAGAAACCACATCAGTTAGAAACCACTTACTTTTCAGTACCAAAGGATAAGCTCTTTAATGTGCCATGTGTGGAAATACTAACCATGTGCAGTCAATGTGGGGGGACATACAGAATCAGACTTCTGTGGTTTTACTATAAAGGCTGTCTTCAGCTTTTAAGAGAAATCTTCAGAATGCAAGAGCCTATGGCTTTTATTTTTGAATTTGAAATATATGAGAGAGGCAAACCCCATTTGCTTCCTTTTTAAACTGTAAAGTGAAATTGTCAGTTACTGCACACCACAGGTCAAAAACAGAACCTCCTATAACATTAAGTTTTACATGATTGATATTCAATAGTTTACTGAGCTTCTTGCCCTCTGAAGATGCCAGCCATCTTTACTTTCACTGGGCGGCAGCGGCGGGGTTGTCTCTTGTCTCTAAGTCGCTTCCCCGAGGAACACCCACGACACACAGGGAAAATGCAGGGTCCCAGGAGGTGAAACGGGTCCGGCTGTGAGTCACCTCTCCAAAAGCGATGACTACACCAGAGAGGCAAAGGAGGTGAGGGCCGCCTGCTCCTCCCTCCTCCTCCTCCTCCTCCTCCGTCTTCAAGGGCTATGTCTATGCACTGCGTAGTTTATTATTCATGATTTGTATTTTGATATTTCTTTGTAGCTTGTAGCTATGTTGCTAGATGGTGCAGTATAAAAATAAATAAATAAATAAATAAATAAATAAATAAATAAATAAATAAATAAATAAAGAAAGTCTGGTGAAATGCCAGGAAGAAAAACTTCCAGAACATGGCCAAACAGTCCAACCAACTCACAACAACTAACATTATTGCCTGTAGTGAACACATTACCCAGGTTTAGCTATTACCGATGTTGTGTAGTAGGTTCCATGTTGCCTCTTACTGGTGCTAAATTGGGGAGAAGCTCTACATTTTAAAAGTATTTCTTGTAGCTCTTGTGAGATTTTTTTTTTTTTGGCTGTTGGGCTGGGTTCTGGAAGTTTATCTTCCTGACGTTTCACTAGGGGTCTGCAACCTTTAGGACATAAAGAGCCACTTGGACCCATTTCCGATGGGGGAAAAAAAACTGGGAGCCGCAAAACCATTGCGACATTTAAAACAAATATAACACTGCAAATATATTTTCCCCTCCCCTCGCTCCTGGCTTTTTGGGCACTCGCAAGCAACACACTCCCTCGTGCGCTCCTCGGACACGCTGCGCACCGGCGGCTGCGGCTCCTCCGGGCACCCCCGAAGGGCTTCTGAGAAGGAAGCCAATAAAAGTTGCTTCTTCGGCACTTCGGGTGCCGGGAGAGCGAGCAAGCGGGCGAGCCCGAGCCACCACCGCCTCCCCCACCCCGCCACCCTGTCCCCGAGGGTTTCCATCGAGGCGCGCACCTGCCTCAAGTTCTCCCGCGCGCACAACTGGGGCGGCTGCGTGTCCGCCAGCCTCGGGGAGGGCCGGGCTGGGGGGTGGGTGGGCGTGCAGGAGGCACGTTCTGTGTGTTGGAATGGAGAGGAAGGCAGCTGCTGGCGGGCTTTTGGAGAGAGCGAGAGCGAGAGCGAGCGAGACAAGCAGGCAGGCGCACAGGCGCTCCGCTCGGCTCGGCTCAGCTTCTTGAGCCAGGTGGCACGGTGGCGCGCCGTTGGCCTCCCCGGGCGGCCAGGGGCCCCTGAACAACTTGAGCCCGGCGCCCCCACCCCACCGCCGAAACCGGCTGACTCCAGGAGGGAGCCGCTGGAAGTCTAATAAGAGAGACCCCTCCTCGGGCCGGGGGGGGCGGGCTCGAACTAGCTGTCACGCCGTGTCCCTCGACTGCCAAGTTGATCTCGTGCAGGACAAAGAAAAGCCGACTTCCTCTGTTGCTTCTCGCCTTGCCGCCGCCGCCGCCGCTGCCCCCTCCCTGCTCCCACCGCCACCAACCCCTTGCTTGTTGGGCCAGAACTGACAGCACCGGGCAAGGAAGCAGGGCAGCGGTGGCGGGGGGTGGGTGGGTGGGGAGAGAGAAGACTAGCCGTGGCCCCCTCCCCACGCCGCCTTTCTTGAGGTTCCCATTCCGCCCTCGCTGCCTTCTGCCTGGATCCTGCAGTCATGGTCTGACTCTCCCCCCCCCACACACTCCATCTCTCCCTCCTCCTCCTCCTCCTCTCGCCCCCACCCTCCATGGAGGAGGGAAGCGCAACCCGAGTGCATCGTGCCCACACCGCATGACACACTCGTTTTTAAAAATCTTCCAAAAAATAGTACAGGAGGGAGAGGAGGGGAATTTCTAATCTCTCTCTCTCTCTCTCTTTCGTGGAGACATGCCGCGCGCGCGCCCGCTCCCCCGCGTTTTTGGAGCTTCATCCGGGCAAGTTAGTGCAAAGCCGTAGTTTTTTTTTGGGGGGGTCTGTAGCGAAGCAAAAGGAGAGAGAGAGAGAGAGAGAGAGAGAGAGAGATGCCAACTGCACATGTGCAATGCTTGGAAGGGGAAGGGGGGAAGGAAGGAGGGTTTTCTCTTCCTGCACGTTGAACCGTCCGGTCTAAACGCTGGCCCCCCCACCACACACACACACAACACACACACACACACACACGTCGCTTCTTCCCCCTCCCACCAAACACCCAAGCAAGAAAGGAAGGGGAAGGGGGGAAGGAAGGAGGGTTTTCTCTTCCTCCACGTTGCACACACACAACACACACACACACACACACACACACACACACACAACACACACACACACACACACACACACACACACACACACACACGTCACTTCTTCCCCCTCCCACCAAACACCCAAGCAAGAAAGGAAGGGGAAGGGGGGAAAGAAGGAAGGAGGGTTTTTCCTCCTGTCTTTTTTTCTCAGGGGGGGGAGGCAACAGTCCAGATCTGGGAGGTTTTCCTGAAGTTAAAAGAAAAAAGAAAAAAGGCTGCCATTCGCCGGGCACTTTCCACCACGCCTCCCTCTCTCTCTCTCTTGCTCTGAAGAAGAGGGAGCGCACTGAGAGTGTGGCCGCGCTTGGCTTTGCGCTGCCTTGTGGGACGGGCTGTCCTCGCGAGATTCGGCGCCTTTGTATTGAAATTTCTGAACCCTCCCGGAGCCGCGGCAAATGTTCCAAAGAGCCGCATGTGGCTCCGGAGCCGCGGTTTGCAGACCCCCGCACTAGACTCTCTGGCCGGCATCTTCAGAGGGCAAGGAGCTCAGGGAACTAGGAGTTCTCTCTGTGTTTTGGGGTATGGAGTGAGACTGTGTGGTTTTAAACTTGTGGGAAAGAGGAAACTTGTCCTATGCAGGAATGTTAGTTATTTTATTTTGATGGAGGGATTAAGAGGTTTCACTGCAATCAGGGGGCAGCAATCCTTCTCTGTAGCTGATGGGTGTTGTTAGCTGTTCTGTTGTGTGTCCTGATCACCAGTGCTTGTGGCTGGGTGGGAATCATTGAACTTTGATCTTTTGCAGGCTGTAGTTTTCAGTACTGGAAACCAGGCTTTGTTGATTTTTAGAATTTCTTCTTTTTTATGAAACTATGGTAAATGGATTTTACCATAATATTTCATATGTGGTCCACCTGGTGATCTGCTTCCCTGTGATACCACACCCTTACTTTGGGGTAGGCATGTAGAGGATTGCTTTGTTAATTTTAATAAACTTTCAGCATGTATATCAATTCATTAGACCCTGAAGATCAATGTAGTCAGCAATATAGACAGCAGTGTCTGTTCCCTAACAAGTCTTTCAGCTGAGAATTGCTCCCTCCCCTCCCTCGGCTTAGTAATAATGGCTTGGGTCACCTCCTGAACTCTCAGTGTGGGTGGAGAAGGTCAAACATGAAAAGTGATCAAACCAGCACCAGGCTTATCTGGTGTACCTGGCTAATGCTGAGTTCCCAGACTCTCCCCTGTATCTAAGGAACTGGGACAGATTGATGATGCCAGATTTCTCTTTCTGTCTTGACTGCCTGTCATGGTGAAAGAATGCTGATAGTTTTTAACAATGTGCACTATAGTCGCAACCTATTGGGATCGCTTATCTCCATTTAGCAGATAGTAAGAGCCTGACTTATACAATTGAGACTGGGAAAGCATGGATGCATTCACTGAGTGCAGCTTCCACAGCAAAGAGCAGCACTCAAAAGCCCAGATGAAGCACTGATCTTTTCTTCTGAACAATGGAAATACAGAATGAGAAAAGGACACAGTCAGCTCAGTCCTAATATGGTCTGTTCTGTTACCGGCACTAATTGGGAAAGTGTTAATGCTAATATTTTGACACAGAATACATATTTCCTTGCTATATGGGTTATCCCTAAAATAGTGCTGTTTTCAAATGTAGGAAATATAGCATTTCATTAATTTTCAGAGTGAGCACCCTTTACACATATACAAACCAATTTCCCCAATATTGGAGGGAAAACAGGGATGCTTAACATCTTATTAACATAGTATATATACTCCTGTTTTGAAACACCTACTCAAATTTCTGTTCCCGGCCATCTGTTTCCTTCCCCAAAATCTGATCACTTGACAAACTGATTTGATTTTGCAACAAACTGCTGAATATCAATGACACTTAGGGTTTGATGACTTTGAATTTAAGTCTGTTGTACTGAAGAGAGTCTGCAATGATAAGATAAAATGAAATGAAATAATGTATTTAAAGTGTGTGTTGTGTTCTGTTGTGTGTGTGTGTGTGTGTGATGGAGTTGTAAACCTTTACAACTGAAACAGGGCTAAGTCAAACTCAGGGTCACAGAGAGATAACCTGACCACATACCCCCAGGGCATTCTATCCTCCCAAAATAATATCAAGGCATCCATGAGCATGGATCATCTAATCACTTATAATTATTATTCACAGTAAAAGAAATTCACAGTAGAGATAGATTATCAAACATGCAAATAGTTCAAACAATATTATTTTGTAAAAAAAAAAAAAAAAAAGGTAAGGCAGACTCTGGGTAAAAGGCTCCTTTCTCACTTTGCCTTTCCTGGCAAACCTATCCATCATTTCCTCCTGCAATTGTGCTTTCTTCATCTCCTGTTAAGGACATCCAATAGCAAAATATTCATATTGTAGTTAGAGGACTCTGGATAGAAATTCTGGGATCTACTTGGGCCAGACTCTGTTTCTATATGTGTATATCCATCATGAAGCTTGCTGGCAGGCAGGGCAAAATGCCCTGTATGATTTTTTAATAATAAATTATTATTTTTAAATAATTCTGTTGTAGCGGGACACACAGTGCAAATGCACTATGCTTACATATAACTAAGAATGTTTGCCCCCTCCAGTATAAAATATGCAGATTTTTTTGTATCTGTCTGTCTATTTGTCTATCTGCAAATGAAAGGATATGAGAGATACCTTGATGTTGTTGCATGCTATTATGTCCCCACAGCTTCTGGTGACTGTATGAATGAGTAATCCCCAAAATGCCCTGCCCCCAATAGCCTGGTTTAGCTCTTGTAAAGTCAAGCCTATAGATTCTTTTAGGGATTCAAACCATCTTTCTCTTTTCTTAGACTTTCGACATGTCACCAACCTGCTGTGCAGAATGTTGCCCACCAGTGGCTTTATAATTTTTGTTTGGCTGCTGGAAAACAAAATGGCAAGTTAACCACATGGCAAGTCACAATGGGGAACTACACCCTGCTGACAGAGTTACATGCTATTAATGCTTGAAGTAGATCAATTTGTTAGCTCCCTCCAAACACAAATACACTGGCCTTCACTTTGATTTCTCTGACTCAATGTGTTTATAGCTTTCTTGCTATAGTTGCATCTCATTGTTCTAGATTAGTTCTAGATTAATTAGCCAGGTGGTAATTCAAGCACTTTAAGATTTCAGCAAGTGAAGTTAGGCCAACTTAAGGGACCAAAGAACTGAAAGGGCATGCCAGGTGTCCATATCAAAGCTAACATTCCTGGGAATTCCTCTTCTTCCTCTGGTGTCCACAAATAACACTGGGGGACCATTCATTTTTGTCTTTGGGGTAGCTTTCAAGAGTTAATAGCCATCTATGCTCATTTTCATCTGGTGCCAGGTTTACTGATATAATGTGAAAATGGATTTGTGTTGTATTAGCACAGTATAAATGTAGTAAAAAGATGCAGGTTGGGAGGAGGACAAAAGAAAGTGCAGAAAGAGCTGGAGGGTCCATGTGCTTGAGTCTGTTGTGCTATTTGAACAAAGCACAAAGTAGAAGGCCAGAAGTGCAAGACAGGAGCCTTCTTGTTTTGTGTGCATGTGCATGTGTGTTGTGTCATTACAGTCGTGACCGACTCTTCGTGACTCCATGTCCATGGAGTTTTCTTGGCATGTATTGGTATAACTGTGTCAAGGTCACTGCTGCCAAGTAGTGTGCTCTACCAAATGATGTTGGACCACACTTAAATAAGCCCTAGTATTTTTGTTATTATATTATATTATTGAGACATTGTAAGCACAATCTGATTTGACCAAACTCCGGGAGGCAGTGGAAGATAGGAAGGCCTGGCGTGCTCTGGTCCATGGGGTCACGAAGAGTCGGACACGACTGAACGACTGAACAACAACAACAAAGCACAATCTTCCAGTGGGCTTACAATGAGCCTTCAACAAGTGGTCGCAGCCTGGAAAAGGCACTTTCTGTCATATATATATCGTAGATAAGGCCTGGTAGAATAAGAACTGTAATGAGAAAGATGACAACTGATGCAGCTTCTGGGTACATTTTGCTACCTTCATCGATATATGAAACAGCAACAACACCTTTTCAGTTGCTTGAGATGGCTTCCTTGCTCTATCTAACAAAGGGAAGAAAGTGCAGGAAACTCAGACAAATTCTGAGGAGAAAAACAAACAAAATCTTTGCTGACTAGGAGAACAGGATAGGAATTTATAGATGATGTAGCAGGCATTCCATGTTTGGTTTACCATCCTGTATGGAGCAGATGATGAAATATTCAGAGATGCTATCACCACTGTATTTTTTTCCTCAGACTTGTTTGTAAGTAACTCTATTATCAGTTAATCCACTGTATTTTTTTCCTCAGACTTGTTTGTAAGTAACTCTATTATCAGTTAATGGAAATAGCAACCCTGCATGAAACCTTTATGCTATTACCAGCCCGCCTCTCCTGAAGAAGTAGCTCTCTGTTCCGAGTCTGATGGTGCTGGAAAAGAACGAGAGAGAGAGAGAGAGAGAGCACAAATACTGAGACAAACATTTGTCACTTGGTTCAATGCAAAGCACTCTGAAGCAGACATTCAGTTTTGCTAAACATCCATGCTCAAAGTACAAGATGCTCAAGGCCTACAAAGCTCTTGGAAATGGCTGCCGGTGGCATGAACAGTAGTGCATGAAGAAATATGACAAGTCCCCATGATTTATGGATCCGTAACTCTGCTGGAGGCAAACAACATCTTTGTGACTTGAGTGCACAGCTCTTTGTAGTAGGGGCACAATGTGGTGATATGAGCTAAGGACCCTATTCAGTATATAGTTCATGGAATGGAGATCAGCAGATTTGGGTGAGGACGTGTGCCCTAGCAACTATTGTTGGACCACACTCAAACAAGCTCCAGTATATTTAGATTTAGATTTAGATTTAGATTTAGATTTATGTGAACTGTCTGGATAACTAAATGGTTTAGGTATCTGGCTAAGGAACCAGAGGTTGTGAGTTTGATTCCTCACTGTGCATCTCTGAACAGCCAGTCACTATGGCCTTGACTAAACTGCAAGTCCCAGTATTAGGAAATGATAGACCATTTCTGAGTACAGTGGACCCTTGTATAACAAATGGTTTGTATAACATAAAATCTGTACAGCATAAAAAATTCCGGAGATAGGGGAAATTTGCTTAAAAGAATAGTCTATGGGGCGGATCTGTACAACATATAAATGGTTGCGATTATGGAATACTCTGTTTTCAATGCATTTCTATAGGAAATTTGTATAAAGGAAAATTTGCTTAACATAATTTCATTTGGAATGAATTAATTCCTTTATACAAGTTACCACTGTATTATCTACAGTCACATAGATTATCATGATGATGATGATGATCATCTTAGAATTGCAGATCTGGAAGTGACCCTAGGGACCATCCAGTCTAGCCTTTGTAAGGGAGGCACAGTGGGGGGAATTAAAATCCCAGCCTTTTATGAAGTACTGGAAAGAGATTCTTGATAAAAGCACCCAATGAATATATGAACACAGAAAGAACAAGCCAATTGAGTTCTGGATAACCAAGCAAATAACTGAAATGAAATAAGAAAAAAGGTACCTCACAGCTGGGTGGACAATGTGTGACCTCCAAGAGGATACTGGACATAATTATTCTCATCAGGTTATAGCGTAGGATGGTGGGAGTTGTAGTCCAGAAAAGTTTTCCCCTCTAGTTTTAAAAAGTTGCAAAATAAGAAATATTTGTGTAAATTTTTAAAAAATGTGTCATGCATTATAATAGTTTAAAATGGTTCAAAGTTTTAAATAATAATTTAGAACAGTCTATCATGAATTGTTTAATTATTAGAAGGGACCATGGAAGACTATTGACAGAAAACAGAAAGGCAGCAGAAAGGCAGTGAAAGGATTCAGGGATCCTAAGGCCTATATTGTAATATACAGAAAAGGAATGGTCAAGAAGCCGTGTTTACTCTCCATATGTTTCTATGAAGGGATTCACTTCTTAGTTCTGTTCAACAGATTATGCACTTTTGCCAAGAATATGAACTCTTGAAATGCTCTATGCTTCTTCCAGCTCACGATACTGGGTGGACTTTTAACATGCATGGGAAAAATCCAGCAGCTTGCTTTAAAAATACTTCCTTGATGTATATATTTGCAGAAATCAAGTTGCATTCCTGAAGTCCACTGGCCATGCCTTGACTTAATTAGCATCTGGCAATGTTACCATTTAGACGACAATGCCCAGAATCTCATGGGAAGTGTCGATGATGGCTGGAGAAGATTGAAAATAGTAGTTCCTAGTAGTTCAAGATTAGGGACCGATCCCATCTAGGCTGCCCTGACTTGATATGGAAAAGTCTGATCTCATCATATTTCTGCTGTGTGAAAACACCTCAGCAGTACAAAGTGAAAAGAAAACAACTTGGCTCAGAAGTGCCAAAGACCCTTGTAAAACAGTTCAGGTCTTTTAACCTTCCTTGATTTAGTGCTTTAATCCTCTTTCCCAGTCTGGAAATTCCCACACATGGGAACATGACCTCAGACATAAAATAGTTCCTGAGAAGCCCTGCCTAACTCCAACCTATGCAGAGGGTAGAAAACAAGTAGAGGCAGTTAACCTGCAGTTCATCCAAAAGTGAGATTCCATCCTCTTTTGGACACTTTTGCAACGCCAAAGCTTTTGAGCTGCACAAACACTATACGCTTGTATTGGCAGAAACAAAATTGCTTCTGCAAAACAGATACATGGCACACAGTCATTCTGTTCCTAAAATAATGCATCTATGAAATAAAAAGAGAGGAATTAGTAGCAACAAGGCATGTCTCATTATTTCTTGACAAGTGGAAAGCAGCAACACAACTGGGCATGAAGCTGCAATTTTCTTCATTCTTACAACTGTGCAAAGCGAAACACTGATATTGATGTGGCAAGTCACAGGATGTTCCATCATATTTTGCAAAGGTACAACTACTTCATTAAAACAACTTTATCTGGAGACTGACCTACCCTTTCAGCGGGCAAAACAACTCAGCCTGGCCTGTGTTATTTGCCTGCAGTCTGCAGAAGAAAGATAAGAGATAGCATCTGTATTTAAGTTCATATCATAATAAATCACAACTTTATGGAGCAGTAAAGCATAAGCAAAATGGAGAGTCCAGCGAAATTAATTTAATATAACCTAATGTGAAGGAATTGTCATCCAGGCCTCATGAGAAGCAGATGCTTAAATACAAATTTGGCTGTACTCTGCGCTCTGCATCAGAGGTCTTGTTGTAACTTCCATCATGACCAGAGGTCAGAAAGGGTTTTTTTAAATTACAGATCCCAGAATCTGCAACCAGGTCCTAAGCTGGTAAAAGGATTCTGAGAGGTTTTGTTCCAGACAAAGCAAATTTCTTAAAATGTGCTCATTCTCAATAAATTGTCACTTTTTATGGTGAAAGTGACTGTCTTAATATCGTTGCTTGCAGCTGAGCTCCTGTTAATGGCATGATTGTACAATGAAGAGGCATGACCATCACAGTTTTGGGTATAACAAGGCCACAACTTTATTTAATACAGCAAACAGTACTCTGGCTAGGCAGTTGGGTTGGATCCATCACATCAACAGAGCATCCCATCCCTTGAATGCTTCCAGCCACTACGGGACACCCCAGGGTGCCCACCTCATTGGTGACCTGAGCCTCCACTCCACTTACAGGTTCCAGGGGGTGTCCACCCCCATCAGATGCAAAGTCATAACTCACTGTTACTGGTCATAAATCATTTTGACAAGTCATAAATCACTGTCACCCAGTAATAAATCATTGTCAAAAAGTCATAAATCATTTTAAAACAGTTTAATTTTTGCTTTAGACCCTGGATCCATCCCAATGCCTATAGAAAATGTCAAACCCTTCAGTTGCACCAAACATACTAACAATCATCCTATTGACTATGAATACAGTTAGTTAATCACTATACAGTGAAAAAGAGGGAGGGTAGGCGGGGCTGCTTGATGACCAGGAGGGAAATGAGGGGTTGTTTTCCTCACAACCTCCTTTTTAACTCCTCTTGTACAACCCCTTGGAATGCACTGTGCACCAATGGGGCTGCCCCCTCCTGGTGCCCATTTCTGTGTCCGGGTGCCCCCTTCCACCCCCACATTCCCCTGCCAGACCCCTGGATCCCTTGCTTTCCATGTGGAAGTCACCATCATTCCTTTGTTCAGGGATCCACTCTGGCAACAATCATCGGGCTGATGAATCAGGCCCTCTGCCTTAAATTAACATTAACATTAATTTGATGTAATTTAATATCTCTGAAGGAGTGAACATGTCCACGAAAGCTCACATTAAAATATAGTGCAATTTTTTTTGTCTTTTGTCTTTTGTCTTTTGTAATTTTAATTTAAAAATGTGGTGTTTTTTTTTTGCCTGATGGTCTCAATATTAATCAATTTACTTTTCAAAATCCTTTTAAAAACCCAGGATGGTGGACAAACCAAAACTGTCCCAGAGCAACTCAATACTAAATTTTACAACAAATGAAATAATAATGGAACCATCCACTTGCAATGATAAAAATTCTGGTGTTGAGACTGAAGATAATACATAGCTACAATTGTAAGATAGTGGAGTGGGAAGCGGCCAATAAGGCTATCAATTCAAGTTCAACACCCCAGCAGGAATCCAAATCAAAGTACATCTGAGAGATGGCTGCCTAACTTTCTCTTGAAAGCTTCCAATGCAGGAGAGCCACAACCTCCTGAGGTAATTGGTTTCACACTGACATCCTGCTGTAACAAGTAGGAAGGTTTTCCTGATATTCAGCAGAAAATCTGTTGCTCCCTGTAGCTTCAGCCCATGTATAGATCTCCAAACACATTTTAAAAGAATGACCGAAATAACAAGACAGTAATATAATAAAAGTAAGACAAATCTCACAAGGAAATCCCACCATGACTATTTAAAATATTGACAATTTTTATTTTCCATATATTTTAACTGCAGGGTTGGAACCCAGGAACTCCAATGTCATCGGAAGAGGTGACTTTTTTATGAGTTTGGTATGAACGTTACAGAAACCACTGAAGGTGCTAAGCCTTATTTCCAAAACGGATTAGCTCCTCAATGTTCTGACTAAAACCAGAGTGAATTTATAGTATGTGTGTGTTTGTTTTGGTCTAAATTCAACATAAGCTGACAGTGGGTGAAGACAGCAAGTCAAGTTCAGCTGATTTTTTTTATTTGGGCAGATAGATGGTGGCACATTTCTCTTTGTGGGCCCCAGGCATTCTTCAAATACATCCCCATCTACTCAAGCAGATGGATAAGAAAGAGGAGGAAATCTTGCAATGAGAGTTCAAATTATATCCATCCATTAAAATCACTATTGTTGGCTTATAAAATGTGGTTTATAAGACTTAGCAGGCCAAAACATAAGTATCACAGATTGGTAGAGATCAGGTATAAAGTCCGCAATTCCACTTGCACAGGGTAAAATATAAATTTCTAGTCATAAATGATTGGTTGCTTTCCTGGGTGTGCAACAAGCTTCATACATACAAAGGAGGATAACCATAGCCCCCCTTTTAGGGAGGAATTGGCCACCAAGACCTATGGGATGTCCGTTATGCATGTGTAAGTGTGCAAATTACTTTGAAAATGTCTCTCATTTATATATAGATGTGTGTGTGTGTGTGTGTGTGTGTGTGTGTGTGTGTGTGTGTGTGTGTGTGACTTGTTTTGATACATTGCTTTATTTGTCTTGGTAATGTTGCTAATTGCTATAATTCATAGTCACTGGAAAGTAAGAAGAACAAAATTATCTGGAGTGCACTTTAAACATATAGTCAACTCTTTCATTCCCTCTTTCTCTTCTAAAACCTTTAAAACAGTGATTCTTTTCCTTTTCCTTTTCCTTTTTTTTAAAAAGATGATATTACAAATGAAATAACAGACATGATCCTACAAGTGGACCTAATAAAGAATCAGTGTGTGGGGCAGGTTAAGATATACATGTTTATACATGTGTGTGGTATGTAAATGTAGAAATATTTTAACTGGATAGCTTACCTTACAAATGGACAGTTTCAGGTTCATACACAGTTCTCTTAAAACTCTAAGGAGCCTGAGGCTTGGAACATTCTTATGAGTTAATCCTTTTTTTTCTCACTGCTTTGCTAATATAATTTCATCTGGGGGAAATGTATGATATGCATGTATGAGATGACACTGTGTGTAAAGCCCGGGACAGTTAATGTTAATTAACTCATTCCCCATACAGAAGGATCTGAACCTGAAGAGCTCGTTAAGAAAAATATGAGATTGTGTTTTTCCTCGAGTGGTAAATCTTGTGTCTTGAGTATGAATCTTCAGTATCCCTGTGCTCTCTAGATGAGCTAGATTACAGTTCCCATGAGTTCAGATGATTATGAACTGCTGGATAGCTCCTCACACACATTGTGAGATAGGTTAGGATGTGAGAGAGTGACTGGCCTGAGGTCACTTTATGAGCTTCGTGATGCAAAATCCCAAACTTTGAGCCTTATATATTCTTGGACTGCAACTCCAGAAATCCTGGCCAGCACAGCTAATAGTGAAAACTTTTGGGAATATTAGTCCAAAAACATCTGGAGATTCAAAGTTGGGAACTACTGGTCTGGAGTCTCTCCTTGACATCTAGCTGCATCTGTCAAGGGCATTCCTCCTCAGCAGAGTAATTCAGCCATGTAGTTTCCAGCTATGCTCTTATATAATGCAACCCCAACTCAGACTCTTAACTTCTTTGCAGGGGACCTTTACTCAAAGGGACATTTATAAATAAAATTTCACACCAATTTCACCCCAAAATGTACTTTATGAACTCATTCAAAGAACAGAGGGGGAAGGGTAGAGAATGGCTATAATGGTATTCTTGATAAACATATTTTGAAGGAAACAGAAACAAATTTAAACTGCTGATTCAATCAATGTGCTCCACAAGGGAAGTAATAAACAGGAAACAGGGTGTGTGCAGGTCATAGGAAATGGCAGAGGGTAAAAAGGGAAACAGAAGACAACAAAAATATATTAAGAGTTTAACTGCGAGCATTTCTAGACTCTCCTGGAGTTGGATAAAAGATGCAGATCTCTTTTTAAGGCTACTCAAAAGCACTTGGTTTTGCAAGACTGAGAATATATGAAATATTCTCTAACCCATAATGGTAAATCTGCCAAAAAAGGACTTTTGGGTCTGTCTCACTCAGAAATGATTTGCCATCTCACTAATCCCACATATATTGGAATTTTTCTTTTTCCAAATAAAATGAAGAATAAATGGGACATCCTTTCAATGGCTGGCTATCTATTAATACCTTAAATCTGTATGTCTACATAGCTTTATTGGCTTTCAAAGCTGATGCCTCTTTTTCATAACTTGGTGCTCTCAGCTACTTCCATGAAAGTAAAAAAAGGGGAAATACAATATCTTAGGGGAGTATGATGAAATATGATCATGGACTTAAAGTTGTCCTGTTCCAACTTTTAATGCTTTTTGATGCAAACAAGGCACTTGCATGTAGCAAAGTCACATCATCTTATTTGGACCTGTGTTTCACCAGACTTTGCAATCTGCCATGGAGGTAATGGTGGAGGGGACCACTCAGATGATTAATTCAAGGTGGCTTTACACCCTTTTGTTGAAAACATACTATCCTTTAAAACTCCAACTTAGTGGCAGAGGGTGTAAACAATTACAGACCTGTCACTAACTTTCTTTTTATAAAACTGATTATGGTGGATAAGATGCAGTGAATGGAAGATACAGACAATTCTAGGCCCTTTGCCCCTGGTGCCAACTGGGCCATTTTTAAAGGGGTCCAGCTGATGACAGCTTGGCAGGAGCCCTTTGAAAATGGTTGGCTTGGGACACCAGCATGAGCCAACTGGCTTCCGAACCATTTTCAGAGGGCTCCTGCTGAGCTGTCATTGGCTGGACCCCTTTAAAATGGCCCAGTCACCACTAGGGGATCCTCCATGGTGCCAACTGGGCCATTTTTAAAGGGGTCCAGCTGATGACAGCTCAGCAGGAGCTCTCTGAAAATGGTTGGGAAGCCAGTGCAGCTGCCCTCCCCAAGCGCCGGTCAGCTGGCACATGGGGCTTCAGTGGCTGGCAAAAAAGTTTTAAATGCCTGTGCTTTCCCCCACCCAATTGGGCACATTGGGGGGAAGCACTGGGTTTTAAATTTTTTTTTAGTCTTCTAAGCAAGCCCCATGCACCAGCTGATTGGCGCTTGCTTCTGGGACTAGTTTAAGTTTAAAGAGCCCGCGCTTTACCCCACCCAATTGGGCACGTTGCGGGGGAAGCGTGAGCTTCTAAAACTTTTTTTTTTTGCCCCTGAATCAAGCACTAATCAGTTGGTGCATGGGGCTTTGATGGCAAAAAAAAAAAAAGTTTAAAATCCCCGCACCATTCCCTGACCTGATCGGACACATGGTGGTGGTGGGGGAATGGTGTGGGGTTTTTTTAAGTGGTTTCCCATAGGAAGGCATTGCTTCAATGCAATCCTATGGGAAAACAAAACAAAACAAAACAAACTGAATTTTTTTGTTTCATTTCATTTCATTTTTCTTTGAAGGGGCTGTTCATTTTTCGTATCATTGGGTAACGAAATAAAAAAGGAAAAAACAAAAATTTGTTTCGTGCCCATCTCTACATCCTTTTCGTTTGTTTTTACTACTATGACAACCATTGGGTTTATGTTGTGGGAGGGTTAATATTTTTATTAGCATTTTTATTTTTATTTTTTATTATCACCCACAGTACATTAGTGCTCCGTTACTGGATGGGTGGGATACAAATGAAAGAAAAAAAGTTCTTTGGAATTGTCTTACATGCATGTCTTACATGCATGCCAATAGGATTCTGGTTATTTTAGGTATTGACCCCCATAATCCTCCATTGGCACACATGTAAGACATGCATAACTTGGTGTGGCTGATTGCAGCAGACTGAGGAGTTGCCAAGTGGCATCTTGATTACACAGCTGGGCAAATGATCATACATTGCACCTTGCCAGTTAGCCACTGTTAGCCACAGCAAGTGATACAAACCTTATCAGTAGGAAATTTTCCTTCTATTCCTTCCCTACAATCCAAATAATCCCTTTATGTAACCAGTCTTTATTAAAAGATATATACACACTAGCCTGACAAATCAGAGAAGTTTAAAGGCTAGTGCATATATATCTTTTAATAAAGACTGGTGGTTACATAAAGGGATTATTTGGATTGTAGGGAAGGAATAGAAGGAAAATTAGGAGTGGACACACACTTTGGGAGAGGGAGAGAGTTGTTTACTCTTTTCTCAGTGCATGTATATGAGGGAAGAGGGGGCAGAAAAAGTTGTTGTGAATGCAAGTTTTAAGTATCATGCCCATTTCTCTACTTCTGAAAACACTCTTTATTTTAAAGCACAACTGTTGGGTGGAGAATCCCGGTGTACATTTGGAATCCACACATATTTTATTTTTGAGAACATTGTGACAACTATGCACCGTCATAGGAATTGACCTCAGAACTGGTTGTCAGGCTCTTACAACACCTTCCAGCATTACTGGTTGTGAAATTGCCAAAATTGCCTTGAGCAATCACCAAAGAGGAAGCAGTATTGCATGATGTGGGTTTGCATAGAATCACTCTGTTCCCTCTGTGTGGGCTTAGCATTGATTTAGCAAGCAATTCACTCCGTTTGCTTGGGAGATGGATGACAATCGTTGGTACAGTGACTCTGTGGATTGAGAGGCAGGGACTGTATGAGCAGGACTGAAGTCAGTTTGATGAAAGGGATTCTTACCAAGCTTTTTGTGTTATGTACAGATGAAAAGTCAACAACTCCACTCCAGAGATTACTGACGTCTGATCTCAAGGACTCAGGCATCCAGACACTCTTAAGCAGGGAAGCAATCATTTGTCATTTCCCTACAGACAGTTCAGTTTTTGTTTTTCTCCAAGACCTAACTTATGGATACTGACAGAGCATAAATACCCTGTTTGGGACATTGGGCGGCAACATGAAAGAAGCCAACACATCAGTGTTTCCTGATTGTAGCATGAGAGGGAATGATCAACAGCTGTCTTTCTCTTGGTCCCTTTTGTAACTTACTGTCTCCTCCCTCCTCCCTTTCTAACATACATTTTTAACTGAAATTTGAGGAAACTGCTATTGAGGCCACATGATCCACATTTAAACACCATCACACTGATATACATAAAAAGTGGCTTCCAGTTTTTAAAAAATTACAATATTTGCACAATATATTGTAGTTACACTATCTTGCAAAACAGGAAAGGGGGGACCTCTGGTCCACAAACCTGATCTCCCTCTGGCCCACAGAGACCAAGCTCCTCCACCCTGAAGGATAGGAATCCTTGTTGCTATTTCCAGCTTTTGATCAGAATCAACAGAGGGTTTTTCTGTGTTCTATTCAATCTTGTAATAGCAGATTAGAAACAAAATAACTGGAGATAAAAATTCTGGCATCTAAAAGACTACAATAGTTCCCCCATATCCACTGATGTACTAATCTGTCAGGGTGAGTTATTAAGATAATAAATGATAATTGATGAGAAGCATAAGGAGTGGTCTACTCTGTGGAAACTTGTAGCTGGTTTTGTTCTACAATTTCCTGCACTTCTGCAGGAAATTCAAAGTGCTGCAACAAAATCTGGTCCATTATATAGCCCATAATCTGTTGTCCCAGGAGACCTATATAGGCTTGTAGCCATATGAATCATAGAATCATAGAGTTGGAAGAGATCTCAAGGTCCATTTAGTCCAACCCCCTGCCATGCAGGAACCCCATCATAATATTTCCGACAGATGGACATCCAACCTCTGCTTAAAAACCTCCAAAGAAGGAGACTCCACCACCCTTTGTGGCAGCATATTCCACTACCGAACAGCTCTGTCATGAAGTTCTTCCTAATGTATGCCAATGTAATTGGATTATCAGTTCATTCCATCACAGTCTAATGTGAAATTCCTTGAAATGAAGGAACCCAGAATCTTGTCTGTCCCCCAACTCCCATACGCAAAAGAAGACTGTCTTTAAGATAAAGGAAATGTTAGTTTTAAGTAGATGTGTACTATACATAGCTCTGTCTGTTATATACAAGGAAGTTAAATTTTGGACTAATATTCATTTTGAAGTATAATAATTGGAAGCCTAGTTCAAATGCATAAAATAAAATGCATAAAATAAAATCTTAGTATGTTTTTAATTCTTTTCTGAGAACTAAATTACCCTCAAAGAACAGTAGGTGTGTGATATTTGATCAAGTATGCAAAAGCATGTAATTGTCAACATTCATATATCTCAATTTACATCTCTCTCTTTGTGTGTGTGTTGCATTGTTAAAGTCATGACCCCATGTCCATGGAGTTTTCTTGGGAGGAATGCTGGAGTGGTTTGCCAGTTCCTACTCCAGGCGCCTATAGCACCTGGTATTCCCTGGTGGTCTCCCATCCAAGCACTAACCAGAGCCAACCCTGCTTAGCTTCCGAAATCAGGTGAGATCAGATGTGCTTAGGGCATCTAAGTAGCTTTTACATCTGTATATGAGATCAAGAGACCACGTGGACCGATCCGGAGAAGATGTTTGTTAACATATGTTGATTCCAAATTGTACAGCAATGGAAGTAGAGTGTAATAAAATGAATTATATTATTTTTCATCTAACATAAAACTAAGAAATGCAACAAACACAATAAAATAATGAATAGAATCAATAAAGCATATTTAAAATTTCAAGAAAAATAAGAATATCTTAACCTGGTACCAAAAAGTTGGTATTGTTGTATCAGTCAAAGTTACTTAAGATATGGCAAAGCAACATGAAATATATTTTCCCTCATATGAATATTTCACTAAGTGACGATACTTGGATAAGACCCCTCACCTGAAGAATTTTAAAGTGTTCAGATCTGCTAAAAGACAAGACAGATAATGTATGTAAGTAGTAATCAAAACTAATGAGGCAACAGATAGAGATGGGCTAGAGATGGCTCCACAAGACATTAAAGGTCTTTCCAAAATGTTCCTCAGGCTGTTCCATTTTGAAGCTGTTCCTCTTAAAGATTAAGGGATGTTTTTTAGTGAGTGCTTTCCTGTATTGCCATCCACTTTGTCAGCTCACACTGAAATAAATCAGTTCCCTTTTAGAGCACCACTATGTGTCTTTGGTTAATTTCTGTTTTAGTTTTGTTAAACATGAATGGTTGTGTGTTAAAAAATATTTTGTGGAAAAGGCATATTTTGTGTGTCACTTGTTTGTCTGAACAAAGACTCTGCTTTCTGTTTTGTTTTTGCTGATGTCTGTATTTATGCTATATTATGTTTGCTTTTGAAACATTTTAAGATGAAAAATATATTTAAATTTCATTGCAAATAAAAAGCTAAAAGTTAAAAAGTAAAGCACCTCCTTGAAAAAGAAAATCAGCAAAGGAATGGATGTCTCATATTTTACATAGTCAGGAGATATGTAAAGGGGAAAAATCTAATTATTAATTATATTTTGAGTGGGCCCATTGACTAAATTGTATAATTGATGTAGCTGATTATTTTTAATTTTGGGAATTTGTTGTAAACAGCTCAGAGTAGCTTTGGCTGCCAGATTGATCGATCAAACGAACGAACCAACCAACCAACCAACCAACAGGACATTTGCACTGATGCCTGTTATTTCAGTGAGTTTCCTCTAGTTAGGATAAATATTTGATTTAATTGAAAGAATATATTCAGCATGCCTTCAATCTTCCTATTGACCTTGGGTATTCATATAAATTTGTCAGAATATCCAGTCAGCATTCTCACTCCTGTCCTGTCTTTGACATGCCGAAACAGCCAGTTTTAAATATTTTAAATCAAAAGGCATCTTGCTATGTAAACATTAAGGGTCTCTAAAGAACTGTGGTCTATTGTTATTCCATGAAGTTTCTGGACCTTTGGGGTCCAACCTCAAGTTCCTAAATGTGTTTTGCATATTTAATTTGTGAATTTACTTGCTTTGGACCTGTGTTTCTGAGACAGTGGGTATATTATTACTATTTCTACATTTAAGATACAGTTAAAGGCACTTTTCGCAATGTGTGTTAAAAAGCTGTTCAGTGTTCATACAGTTCAGAAAACAATCTAATTTGTATCAATAGTGCAGTAATAAGGATAATTTGTGCTGTTTCTGAAAATTTCCCCCCTTTTCTAGTTTTATCTATATAATGGCTTTGATGGGAATTGTATTACTGTTAGCAAACTCCCATGGTTACTAATATCTGTTAAAATTGGCAAAATAGAAGGTATTAATAATGTTAATTAACTGCTGCTGTCTATTGGTAGGTACTTTCACTGCAAAAGGGTAAGTATATATATAATGGAAGTAAGAAAACAGGTAGATGCCAATACATAACTCTCAACTTGCTTCAGATGAATAATTATATGACAAATGAAATTAGAAAAGTGATTACTAAGCCTCTGCAAAATTGATAGAGAAATCAAAATCCAGATATACTATGTGTAAACCATGACCTTAACACTATGCTATGCTAGGAAAACACTTTTGCTGTAGGAGCTGATAACTTCTTCTCAGTATTTCTGTTGATTCATCAGATGTTGTAATCCAGAAATCAAAAAGGGAAGAATGAGTAAAGAGTGAAACCAGAGAAAAGGGTGAACCAGGAGAATATCATGTTGTAATACATCAGAGATTGGGACATCCTGAGACATGTGAATGACTGAGTTTGAGAGACACTAGTAATAAGGAGAGTCAGCAAAATGCAGGGCCTTCTTGATTTTCTTTAAAAGTTAACCAAACTGAAATTCTCTCCTACTTTTAATAGCTATAGCCAATAACTGTTGTTACATACAAAAGACTGCATGCCATTTGGCTGCTAAAAATAAGAATCTCTTTGGGGGGAGGAAGTGGTGTCAAACCTCATAAAGAATTATAAGCACTGAAAACCATATGCCTGGATGGACAAATATCTGAGTTTCTACTTCTCTGACGTTCATTTTTCTAAATAAATATCAAGTTCTAAATATGGCGGTATTTGCAAATGGCATTAAATCCTCATTTTAAAAAAAACAAATTGAAGAGAAATTCACACCCAACCCTAGCTAAAAGAAAGAAGCCATGTTAAACTTTGGGTTGCAAATCAATTAACACCAGTTTTGTCTTTTGCACTATTTGGTTGCTCTAATATGTCTCCTTTGTCTTCAAAAACCCATTGGCAGACAAATGCCCTGAAACCTTCCTTTGTTTCCTATTAAACCTGTGGAAAATGGAAAGCAAAATGCCTTGACCTAAAACACAGTAGCTTTTAGATGGAAACACTGGGAGGTTGTGGGGCATTTTGTGAGATGTTCTCTGGAGCCGGGTAGAATCCATCAGTCCTTTCGCTCAACTGTACAAAAAATTCAATGAAGCCTGGACAACTTATACATTTTGATGACCTTTGGATTTCTCTGTTGTTTTTGGTGTGGGATATGTAGCCAGCTGTTCCTCACTCACAAAACTAGATTACAATCTGTGAGTAACTAGGAGTGACCAGCAAACGCCTCTGTAATAGCAACCAATAGACTGTAATGGGTAGCTCTTATAACAAATATGAAATTATATACTGCAGCATTAGGCTGAAATCAATGTGTATGATGAGACTTTGTGCTGTTCTCCTGTACATATTTTCCACTTTAAAAACTATCAATATTTGACAAACTTAAAATTTGACGCCTCCTCAAAATGGCTTTTTAGAAATGTCCACAGCAGATTTGGGTAAGAGTGAAGGAAAATGAACATTAAATTTCTCAGAAAGTTATTTGTTCAGGAAGTTACTGGGCATGCTCTATGTATGCAGAAATAGAGATCAAGAGGAAGAAGAGGACTCTTAGATGTTCACTAGGCTGAGTCTCATATGGAGGAATGCTTTACTGTTCCTTTGGTCCATGAAGAGACAGAAATGTTTGGGAACATCACAAACAGAAGGATGTTGTGTCTGTCAGCATCTTGGAACTTCAAGACACACTTGGACGAAACAATTTTGCTTCCCCCCATCAAAAATGTCTTATTATACACTGTATGGAGAAAAGAAGTTATCTATTCCAGTTTTATGGAACATCAGTTCTGCAATACTACCATCAGAATGGGAAAGAAGAATTACAGTGGTACCTCTGCTTACGAGTTTAATCCTTTCTGAACGCATGCTCATAAGTCGAACAACTCGTAAGTAGAGCAGCTGTATCTATAAAATCATAAATAAATAAATAAATAAAAGTGTACGTAGAGCAGACCGCATCTAAAATTTGTAAGGCAGCAGTTAAAACGTCAATGGTTTTCCGCTCTTAAGTCAAATTGCTCGTAAGTAGAGCCGCTGGTAAGTAAAGGTACCACAATTGTATTATAGCACATCCCTATACTACTGCAACCAGCACATAGAGAAGTTGAAAAAACCACCAGCACCTACCACACACATATTCAAGGCAAGCAAGAACCAGAAACACAACAGTCATTAAGAGCCACACCATCTGGCCTTCCTGTAGAGGAGGCAAAACACTGAAGCTTGATTTCTCTATATGGTGAATAGACATGGGCACGACCATGTCATTTTGTTTGTCATTTGATGTTTCCACTGCGATTTAGTGCAATTTCACTTCCCAGAGCATAGGGGCGTCCCACAATCAGGGCCAGTGCTAGGTGTTTCTGCACCCTAGGTGGAGGGTGGGGCGGGGGGCAGGTGGCGGGGGGAGGTGCGGGGGGCGGTGGTGGCGGAGGGCCATGGGCAGGTGGCGACAGTGGCAGGGGGAAGGTGCAAGCGGGCAAGCGGGCGGGCAGCAGCCACGGGCGGGTGAGTGGTCAGTTAGGATATCACTTAGGATAGAGGTTCTGTTCTTGGCTTGCACCCCAAATGTGTGTGTGCGCAAGCAAATTGAAGTTGGGAAAATAGAAAATGAATGGTAGTATATAATATATTTTTAAAACAAATCCACACCTCCCACTCCCAGTCGAACCTCCCCCTTTATCCAATATCAGAAAAAAATCCTCACAAACTGCCAGGGAAGAAATAAAGAATAAACTGCTATTCCCTGCAGCAGACAAAGCTGCAGGGAATCAAAGAAATTATTTTCTAAATTCAATTATCTTCCTGCCTGCCTAACTTAAATCCTAAAGCCTCCAGCCTCCCTCCTCAATCTCGATCGGATCACACCAGCACCAGCAGCCAGCCCTCCTCCCTCAACCACATCCATACACTCGACTGCGATTTCTGGAAGGTGCCTCGGCTTTTTATGCCCTCCGAGACATCCAGAAGTGTCAGTCAAAAACCTGGCAATAAATACAATCAATACAACGTTTTATTGCTATAAAAAAAACCACTGCTACTACTATTAAAATTCAGGCATTTAAAATAAATAAATTTCACATGTTTCTGTGGTGATTTGGTGTGTGTTTTTTGCCACGATTTTAAAAGAAAAATTGCGTTCACCATTTTGGATCCCCCCCACTGCATGGCATGGCGAGACGACGAGGATGACCCCCCCACCTGGTGCAAGCAGCCCAGGACAGGAGAAGAGGGGGGGAAAGGCCGGGGACCCCCCAGAAACCACCCCTCTGGTAGGTGGCAAAGCCTCAGGCAGGCATATTTTCGCCTGCTTTTTTGGCCGGGAGTTGGTTTTTTTTAAAAAAAATGTTTAAAAACTTATTCTGTGCTTCGCATTGCGCGATCGCCACAATGCCACAAAAACCCGATCAAATTTTTCTTTTTTCGGTTTGAGTTTGAGTTCTGACGGCTTAATTATCGTTACCGTTTCCGTTACGTAATGGAAATGAAAAACGGAAACGGAAACGGAAATTTCGCTGAGTTGTGCCCATGTCTAATGGTGAATATGTTGTTTTCATCTTTTTTGTTTTCCTTTTCCCAAATAGTGTTACATACAGGCAAGACGGGGCAGCAGGGTTGTAAGATCAAATCCTTTCTCCATAGATGCCCAGGGAACTTTTCTGATAATAAGGCACCAACATGTATATAACCTGGATTTAATAACAGACCATAGTTAAAAGTGCTTCTGTAGATCTAGCAAATCAATTTGTTTTATCAGTTACCAGCTTTGGATGAATTGCTCTATGGACTATAATGCCAAGAACCCACTGCAGTTCCCAATTTAAAAAAAACTTTTCCAGTATTGGATTAATAGATTTTCAAATTTTACCTTCCCTCTTATTTGGGGAAGATGCCATATATTGCCCTTGTTTTCTCTCACAACAGTCCTGGGAGGTAGGTTAGATTGAAACTTACACAGTAGCTACCCCAAGGTCATCTAGTGAATTTCAAAGACGGACAGTGAACTGAACCTATGTTCTCTAGTCAGACTTCAACACTTTACCACATTGGGTGTCTAGATCCATAATCAGTTATTGCTGAAATAGGAGATTGTTGCTATATTATTTCCTGGCTTATGATTAGAGATGGGCACAAAATGAAAAATGAAATACTGTTTTGTCATGTCATGTAATGAAATGAAACAAAACAAAATGACACGAGGAAGCAGCATCTCATTGCAGATGAAACAAAATGGCATTTTTGTTGAAATGAACCATTTCATTCCATCTGTAAGCTGTTTGGGGGCGGGAAACAGTTATTTTTTTTAAAAAAAACTGTTTTTTTAACTTTCCCCCCTCCCCAAGCTGCACCAGCTGATTGGTGCTAGGGTGGGGAAAAAGGTTCCCCCCCACCCCATCACTGAGCAACTGGCAGGTGGGGCTTGGGGGAGGGGAAAAGGGTTTTTTTTAAAAGCCCTGGGCTTTCTTTAAAAACTTTTTGTCCCTTTCCCCAAACCAATAGATCATGAATTTTGGCTTTCCCCTCTACCCCATGGGAGTTGTATCTTTTAGTATAGAAAATAATGATACAACAGGGTGAAAATATATGGCACTTCTAGTACACAAGAAAGTTCACAATTATGAACTGAAGCCCTCTGTGAATTAATAGGATTGCAATTTGCATATCATCACTAATTAAAATCCTAATTTATCTTAAAACCTATCCTATAATAGGATTGTATTATTCTTTAACTGTAATGTTTACAATTGCATTAATTTATTTCATGCTTTTATACTGCAAATAAAATTATTCATTCATTCAAATCTAAACTCTTTTTTTCAATGTTCAGAAATGTAAGAGCTAATGCATGATGAGCCCAAAGAAGTGCATAGTACTCTGTCCAGAGTAGTCCTAGGGTTAGATGGTTGTGGCATGCAAACAAATACATAAACATCAAATTCCTTCTTTCAACAAGACAGCAGTCCCTGGAAGAAATGCTACTCAGACCTCTGATGAAAACACATTACATGGTCATGTCTGTGAAGATTCTCAGTCATCCAGGTGAGATTATCTGAAAGTTGAGTTATGACAACTGGACGTCTTTTCCTTGAGGGATTAAAAGGTTTCACTGCTCATCCAAACTGACAAAGCTGTTTGGATGAGCAGCAAAATGTTTCAATCTCTCAAGGAAAAGAAGTCCAGTTGCCATGACTCCACTTCCAGACTTATTTGGTAATCTCAGCTCCATTATTTCATGATGACATGGAATTACCTAGATCCATTCCAGTCTTTCTTCAGTATTGGTTATGGAATAGAAAGAGCTTTGATGGACTATATTAGTGCCCATATTCGTTTTGATTAATCTTCTGTGACTTCTGGACCCCTTCTGTGGAAAGCGACTAGTGGGCACTAGAGATGGGCACGAATAAAAAAAATGGCATTTCGTTTGTTGTTTGTTGTTTGGAGGGTCCGTTTCGGTTTGTTTCCATTTTTTGTGAATTTTTGCAAAAAAATCGTTTTCGTTTTTGTTTGTTTCGTTACCATTTTGTTACCATTTATTTCATTTTTTGTGATTTTTTAAAAGAATTTTAAGCAATTCACTCATATTGCAGTAACGGAAACGAAACACACGACAAAATTTCCAGTGTTTCTGTTCGTTTCATTTCATTTTAAAGACAAAATTTGTTTGTTGTTTCGTTAGCTAATGAAACAAAAAAATGAAAACGGAAACAAAAAATTGTTTGTTTCGTGCCCATCTCTAGTGGGCACTGTTTCATGGTGACTGTAGCCCATTTTAGAGGGTTGGGTTCAAAAGGCAGCACTCAGGGATTCCTCCTTTCCACTATGACCTTTGTCCTGGTGGGCGAATCCCTAGGGATTCTATTTCATTTCACCATTATTTAACACATTGATAAAGGTTGTTTGGAGTTTGAGGTCCAAACTAAACAAAAGCCACTTTTTATGTAACATGCAAGGTTACATGTAACATGAAAAGTACAGATTGCATCAGTGTGGTGGGTTTAGAGGAGATGGAGGTTAGATGAGAGGGGACAAATGTATCTTCTGAGTTTCTTATTTGCACTGGGTAAAATAGTGCAATGCTCCCCTATTTCCAGAGGTGAAGTTTTTTTTTGGGGGGGGGGCTTAAGTAAGGGAAGAAAAAGTAAAATCCCCTCCCCATGTCTACTCTGGTGCTTTTGATGATCATGCTCCACCTGCTGATGCAAATTGGTTCATTTTCCTTTTAAAGCTGGGCTGTAGCCACATCCAATTGGCCTTAGCCCAAAGCCCCATTTTAGTTCTTACATAAAGACACCTTTGAACTGCAAAGAATGCCTACAAAAGATTTTTATAGGAAAGGGCAAAAGCCAAGCCTGTAATATTAAGACAGCGGAATGGAAGTGAAAGGTTAGGAAAATGAGAAGCCATCTGGGACACACAGTACAGGCTTTTTAAGTTCTTCGCCTGCATTCCCCATTCTTAATGTCATCTAAATGTGAACGAGCATTCCAAAGAAGGTCTTGTATTAAAAGATTTCTTAAAACTGATTTCCCTGGCAATGAAATTTAGAGAACACAATATCTTTCCTATGCCTTTGGAAAAAGAATATTTGAATAGTTTTTGATATATAAAGTGATTCCACAGCTCTGCCTACCAGATTTATAAACAGGAGATGAATGCATTATCTTATGGAGATATGTGTGCCAGGAAGGCTGGCAGTTTCTTTTAAAATAAAATGGCAGATGTTCTAAATGTTACCTGAAATGTTGCAATGTTGCAATGTTGGAAATGCTTACTCATAAATGGATTATAGTGACTCACTATTACTTGAAAATTTAAGATTTAACTGCAGTCTAAAGGGATTCTGGGTGAGAGACTAAGTGCTATCAAAAACATAACATTTCTAAACCTTGAACATTTAAACATACATTTGTCTTCGTTAACAAAATAGATTTTCATGTGGTGGGAACCATAGCAAATAGAAAGTAGTTGAATTACATATATTAGTGACATAAACTTAGAGATCGTTTAAAATAGGGTTTTCAAAAAGTTAACTTTATTGCCACAGAATCAGTATTGATTCAGAGATTCGAGATTTTTTTTTTGGCTGTTTTTCACTTTATCACAATAGCAGGAGCAGCTCATGGTCTGATCCATGGGGGCACCTCACCCCAAAATATGTGAGTGAAGAGCACCCTCTGCTCCCACTATAGTCACACTATATAAAGGTGGATTATAAGAAGATTGAGGCTTGTTTTTATAGTAATAATGTGACGCAGATATGGCAAGGGGTTCAGCAAATCACTAGTTATAGATCTAATCCCTACTGCTGCAAACGCTTCTTTGGCTGAAGAACTGAACAATTTTTTTTGCTCAATTTGAGATTGAACAAACAGGGGTATTTACATTACATCCATCAGTACAGCTTAGCCCCTTCCTTCTTGTTGAAATGCTGGAAGTGAGAAACATCTTGAGAACTGTGAACCCAAGGAAAGCTGCAGGACCTGATGGAATTCCTGGCTGGGTGGTCAGGGAGTGCACAGACCAGTTGGCTGGAGTTTTTACTGATATTTTCAATCGGTCTTTAGTCCAGTCAACTATTTCATCTTGTCTGAAGGCCTGCATTCCTCTGCCATAGAAGCCATCTATTAACTGCTTAAATGATTATAGACCAGTGGCACTTACCTCCATTGTTATGAAGTGTTTGGAATGATTAGTCAACCAGCATATTATCTCTTGCCTCCCGTGCACGTTTGATAAATATCAGTTTGCTTACTGACCAAATAGATCCATGGAAGATGCTATAGATATTACCTTGCATACTGCTCTTCCCATCTGGAGCTGTGGGGGACCTATGTAAGGATGCTCTTTGTGGACTTTAGCTCTGCTTTTAATACAATCATACCCCACAAACTGATATCTAAACCAACTCGGATTTTGTCATTCCATCTGTGCCTGGATCATGGATTTTTTTATCAAATCACTTAGGGACTGTTGATTTTGGGGAGTTATTCTACAGGAGGATTTGACTTGGAATGTTAACACGGAAGCACTAGTTAAGAAGGCCCAACAGAGATTACATTTTCCGAGAATTCTCAGGAGGGAACAACTGTCTGAGAAACTGTTGGTAACTTTCTACCGGGGCTTTATAGAAAGCGCTATCACTTACTACTGCCTCTGTGTCTAGTTCACCAGTTGCACAATGGCAGATAGAAGGGCACTCCAGAGGGTTATAAACACCGCCCAAAGGATAGTGGACTGTCCTCTTCCTCCTTTGGAAGAATTATACAACTCCAGATGCTAAAGTAAGACATCTAGGATTCTCAGAGACCCTTCACATCCTGGCCACCAATTTTTTTTGAACTGTTGCCATCTGGCAGGAGATATAGGACTCTTAGGTCAAGGACAAATAGACTAAAGAACAGTTTGTATCCTAGAGACTACAGCTGTAGTCCAAAAAGCAACAACCTGTTTTTTATAGTGTATGCCACATAGCACCTAACATATTTTAACTTGCACAGCCACACAGAAATCTCAGGCTTTCAAATTTAACTGCGTTTTTTACTGAGATGTCAAATATGTCCTATTTGTTTATCATCCATTACAGAGGATAATATCAGAGATGGTCATAAAGTGGATGTTAAAAAAATCTGGAGGACGAACTGCGTCATTAATTCTAAAGTGGAGCTGGATAATTATATGTGCTCATTGAATGATGGCTTTTAATCTGATGGCCCAGTAACGGCCCATTTAAGATCTGAAAAGCATTTCCTTCCAAATGATTTGTCTATCAGTCCTATCTCTTCCTGTGAGTCATGTGAAATTAAGCTCTTCATTTTTTAGCCCTGTGTTTATGGGTTTACATTTCATTTCTGTGCATTCCTATGAATGCAATCGTACATAAGAACATAAGAACAGCCATATTGGATCAAGACAAAGGCCCATCTAGTCCAGCTTCCTGTATCTCACAGTGGCCCTACCAGATGCATCTGGGAGCGCACAAGACTAGATATTTATTTATTTATTTATTTGTTATATTTCTAGACCGCCCATCTTCTGCACGGAATTCTGGGCGGTTTACAATTGGAACAAGACAACAAACAAAAAAGAAAAGGAAAAAATATAAAGAGGGCAAAAGCACTAATAAAATAAAGAGGGACGAGACCCTCCACGAAAGATGGCGTGGGTGGCAAAAAAAGGGGGGGGGGAGGAAAAATTAAGTAAAAAGGTCGCCATATGCCTCTTTGAAAAGATGGGTTTTCAGGGCCTTTTTAAAGACGGGCAGGGACTGTGCTAGGCGTAGCTCACTGGGGAGATGGTTCCACAGCGTGGGGCCCACCATAGAGAAGGCGCGGTTACGTGTGAGCGATTTCCGTGCCTCCCTGGGTGTGGGCCACCCTAAGTAAGCATGCCTGCACCATTCTCATGGGCCTGACCCCAGTTGACCTCTGGGAAATACGCCCCGACAGGTACTCTGGTCCCAAGCCATGGAGGGTTTTGAAAATCAAAACCAGGACCTTGAACCTTATCCAGAGGACAATGGGTAGCCAATGTAGGTGAGCCAGAACTGCATTCTGCACCCACTGGAGCCTCTGGACAAGGGTCAAGGGCAACCCCACATAGAGGGCATTGCAGTAGTCGATCCTCGATACCACGAGAGCCTGCACGACTGTCCTGAGGGAGGACTCATTAAGGTACCAGCGGATCTGGGCAATCCTGCGGAGATGGATAAAAGCAGCCCTGATCACTCCTTTGCATCTGGCCCTTGAAGTACCCTGGTTTTAAACCTGGAGATTACACATCTCCATCGTGGTTTGTAACCTGTGGTGGACTTTTCCTCCAGGAATCTGTCCAATCCCCTTTTGAAGGCATCCAGGCCAGATGCTATCACCACATCCTGTGGCAGTGAGGTGCACAGACCAACAACGCGCTGGGTGAAAAAATATTTTCTTTTGTCCTCACTCTCCCAACCCTCAATTTGAGTGAATGTCCACTAGTTCTGGTATTTTGTGTGTGAGAGGAGCATCCCTCTATCCACTTTACTCATGCCCTGCATTATTTTTTACGTCTCAATCATATCCCCCCTCAGGCACCTCTTTTCCAGACTAAGGAGCCCCAAATGTTTTAGGCTTTCCTCATAAGGGAGGTCTCCTAGCCCAGTAATCATTTTTGTCGGTCTCTTCTGTACATTTTCCAGTTCCACTATGTCTTTTTTGAGATGCCATGACCAGAATCGTACACAATACTCCAGGTGCGGCCTTAGTATCTTTTTGTACAATGGCATTATAATGTTGGCTGTTTTATTTTCAGTCCCCTTTTTGATAATCCCTAGCATGGAATTGGCCTTCTTCACCACTGCCACGCATTGGGTAGACACCTTCATGGAGTTGTCCACCAGTACATCAAGATCTCTTTCCTGATCTGTCACGGATAGCTAAGAACCCATGAGCTGATAGATAAAGTTTGATTTTTTTGCCCCAAAATGCTTTACTTTACATTTTCCTACATTGAAATGCATTTGCCATTTGGCAGCCCATTCCCCCAGTTTGGAGAGATCCTTCTGGAGCTCTTCACAATTTTCTCTGGTTTTTACTGCACGGAAAAGTTTTGTGTCATCCTCAAACTTGGCCACCTCACTGCTTATCCCTGTCTCAAGGTCATTTATGAATAGATTGAAAAGCACCAGTCCCAGGACAGATCCCTGGGGCACACCACTTTTCACCTCTCTCCATTATGAAAATTGTCCATTGACACCTACTCTTTGTTTCCTGGATCTCAACCAGTTCTCAGTCCATAAGAGGACCTGCCCTCTTATCCCCTGACTGTGCAATTTTCTCAGCAGCCTTTGATGAGGGACTGTGTCAAATGCCTTCTGAAAATCCAGATAGACCCAAATCCACATGCCTTTTGACCTTTTCAAAAAATTCTAAAAGGTTTGTCAGGCAAGACTTACCCTTACAGAAGCCATGCTGATTTTCCCACAGCAAGGTTTGATCTATTTGTTTTAAGATTTTCTCTTGGATGAGGCTTTCCACCATCTTCTCTGAGACAGAAGTAAGGCTAACTGGCCTGTAGTTTCCAGGGACTCCCCTTCTTCCTTTTTTAAAAATTGGTGTGACATCTGCTATCCTCCCATCCTCCAGCACTGTGGCCATTTTAAGAGACAATTTGCATATTACCATTAAAAGATCCTCGATTTCATTTCTCAGTTCCTTAATAAGACTTGGATGGATGCCATCTGGGCCCGGTGACTTGTTGATCTTCAATTTATCAATTAAACCTAACACATCCTCTCTTTTTACCTGTATTTAAATATTTAGTCAAGAGGGGCCATTCGGGCACCAGAATCTGCCCAAGGTCTTCTGTCATGAGACAGATGCAAAGAACTCATTTAATTTCTCTGCAATTTCCAAGTCCTCCTTTACCTCCCCTTTTCCTCCCTCGCCATCCAGGGGGCCAACTGGTTCTCTGACAGGTTTTCTACTTCTAACATATTTAAATAAGCTTTTTAAAATTTCCCTTTATATTGCTAGCCATGCGTTCTTCAAAGTCTTTCTTTGCCTCTCTTATCATCTTCTTACATTTCTTTTGCCAGAGTTTGTGTTCCTTTTTATTTCCCTCATTTGCGGAGGATTTTCATTTATGGGAAGACCTCTCCTTGTGCATTAGAGCCTCTTAACTCCACTCATTAACCATGCGGGGGCCCTCTTGGACTTAGATAAACTCTTCTTTCTTTGTGGTATGCACTAGTGCTGGGCCTCTAGTACCGTTGTTTTTAAACAGGCTCCATGCACTCTGGAGAGATTGGATTTCTTTTACCTTCCCTTTCAATTTCCTTTTAACTAGTTTCCTCATCTGAGGGAAGTCCACCCTTCGGAAATCAAGGATTTTTGTGTCAGATTTGCTTGACACTCTTCCCCCGACATGCATGGCAAAGGAGATTGGAGCATGGTCAATGTTCCCAAGAGTTTCAGTGACATTCACACCCCTGACCAGGTCTTGAATATCACTCAGTATTACAGGACTGTCCAACAGGTAGACCGGGGGCTACCAGTAGCCTGTGAAGCGTTCAAAAGTAGCCTGCCGGCCATCAATTTTAAAAAATGAGGGGATAAGTTCTCCACCCCTCCCTCCCCCATCCCAAGGACCACCACTGCCCCAGCAAAGTTCTGGGTCTGCCAGCCCACTCTCTCAGCCGAGCAGGGCAGTTCAAGGGCCATGGCGCATTGAAACCTGTTCCCTCCAGAACAGATTAATTGGTTTTCAATGCATTCCTATGGGAAACCGCTGCTCTACTTACAAAAGTTTTTACTTATGAGCATATGCTTGGAACAGATAAAATTCGTAAGTAGAGGTTTTAGTGTAGTAGCCCTCAGGCACTTTGGGCCGGAAAAAGTAGACCTTGGCCTGTTCAAAGTTGAACAGCCCTGCAGTATTAGATCCAGAGTTGCCAGTTCTCGGGTGGGCTCCATGACAAGTTGCTCTAAGGCACAGTCATTCAGCATGTCGAGAAACCCAGTTTCTCTTTCTTGCCCCAAGCTCACATTGGCCAATCAATGTGGGGATAATTGAAGTCCCCCATGATTACTATCCTGTCCCTCTTAGACACCTCCATGAGTTAACTCCTCATTTCAAGGTCCCCCTCAAGTTTTTGATCTGGTGGACGATAGCATACCCCCACTATCACATCGCTCCGTGGACCTGATAGTTTAACACACGGTGATTCTATGGTGGAGTCAGAGCTACCGTCATTTAGTCCCTGGTAAATTTGTACAGGATTCCACCCTTAACAGATTTTCCTCAGAAGCTTGAATTACTTTTTGTGGCCCTGCCTCAGCTTATTGACTGACAAGCAAAAGCTGTAATTTCTGCACATTATTTTTCAGTATGATAGGTTTGAGAGGCTGTTCCAAACTGCACTTTCTCTTCATGATGTACAAGCCAAGTGTCCCTGATCCAGTATTAGCAACACTTTTAAAGCACCAGCTGCTGCATGCATCAATTAATAGGTGTGTTTATACATTTAATGGTTAGAGATTGCAGGATTAAAAAGGAAGTATTCCTTTTTAAAAAAACCAAATAAACTCTGTGCTTTTCAACTTGACCTTAGTCCTTATGTCAAGCTTGCAGGTTATCACTGAGCTTCCACATTTAAGAGAGTTTCTGCAGAGTATCCAACTAGGGGAAGTGGTAATTGTTTTTATCAGTTTGATTACAGGAAACACTAGGGTACAATTGTTAGCACATGTATTGTTACACAAAGAGCAGATGAAATGCTAGCAGCCAAAAGAGATGGCAGCATCGTGACATGGCCAACGGAAACAACAAGAACTATGGGCAAAACTATAAAAGCTGCTGTGGATATCTGTTATCTTTTAAAACAGATTTAAAGGTGAGGTGTGGAGGCGAAACCTCAAAGATAATTGTGGCATCTTAAAGGTGAACAAATCAATTCTCCCACAAGCTATACACTTAGTTCTATCAAATGCATGATGCCATCTCTGCAGCAGGTAAATCTAGTGTTGGGACCATTATGCTGAGACCAGCAAAGTGGCTATTCACAATATCAGCAATTTAAAAAAGAATTTGTTTTTTATTCTGCAGAAGGTCACACACACACACACACACACACACACACACACACACAC
>JAHTLZ010003518.1:14235-48609 GCA_023846285.1 Phrynocephalus versicolor | reverse complement strand
GAGAGAGAGAGAGAGAGAGAGAGAGAGAGAGAGAGAGAGAGAGAGAATTACATTGGATAATTTGCTGTATATTTGTCCAATAAAAATCCAGCACAAGCATTAAAGTACTTAAATAGTTGAGATGATTGGTTGGTCTCTGGGACTCATGGTTCAGTGTTAGAAATGATGCATGCCTCCTACCATTTTATCTGGTTTTAAATGAAAATAAAATAAAGTGAAAAACAAGAAACAGCAAAAAAAATTATATTTACTAAATGAGGCAGTTTTTCAAAAGGGATGGATATAATTGCAAACTTACAATTCTAGTACATTGTAGCCAAGTATGACAAGTTCTGCAAACTCATTATTATGGCTCTTCATGTTATATTCCAGCTGTCTGAGAAGAGTGGGAGCTTGGGTTTCCCCCCTTTTTAGCCATATTACCATAATTTTTGCTATTGTTACTTTTATTAGCAGCATATATAAGTCTGCTATCAAATGCACACTTACTTGGGAACACGATGAGCTTTCCTCTTGAGTAAACATACAGAGAACTGCAGTGTAACTCAGTTGCATGTTCATCTGTTTGAAAACAAATCAGCAAGTGCTGTTCTTGGTTTTAATCAATAGCAATATTTTATTCCATTATTCCCTGAATAGCATTTAGCAGTCCTCTCCAAAATGCAAAAATAAGCCAATCCCCAAGGAAACTGTACACACAGCAGGAACATGTACAGAAAAAGTATTAATCAGTCTTGTGTTGTAAGCTATGTAATGTGAAATAGCACATGAAATATCTTCAGTTGCATATTGTTCCTAGCTTCAATGGATATATCTATCAACACGGTCTTTAGTAGGGATCCCTATCAGATTAGTTTATACATTTTGACCAGTATTGTCATTACTTTACTTGAACAAGATGTAATGCACTGTGGCTACAAACCTAAAGTTCCCTAACAGAAATTATGCACTCTTTCCCCCACTCAGGGTCTTGTTTTTCCACAGGTATGTATTGGCTTTTATTCTTACAGATTCTGGAACAGAAGAAGTTCTATATTATTTGGCCTATACCTCCTACTGGCCCCATACAGCAATGGCATGGCTGACAGTAATGGTATGGCTGTGTTATACGAATCGTATATGAACCAAATGTAAATCCCAGCTAGAGTTGACTCACTGAATCAATAGGTGAAATCCTGTTAGATATGTGTATACAAGAGGAATAATAGAATTTGCCATGAATAATTGTGGCTAACCGATCAGAGGCTGGATTGCTTTGGGTATGAGCAAAATGGATAATTCAAAGCATAAGCAATCACATGATCAGTATGCCGTTGGCACCACAGAACGTCACTACATCAACTTCAGTGATTGTGTGCACATAAATATACAACAGCATTCTAGCCAACCAGATTTTCAAAAGTCAAAACTTATATAGGCCCCATTGATTCAACAGCTCTACTCTAGGTGGGGTTTACAATTTCATTTAGCTTAGACAAAACACACAGAGACCCAGAGTTTTCTCAATGGGACTGTAAAAGAATTGGATATTTTAAGTTTAATTAATGGATATTCTTTTAACATACTAAAGGGAACATGAAAATGATTTTCAATGATTTTAGTAGAAATGCTAAGAGAAGCCAACAGGACCTTTTCCCTCATGAGCTGAGGAGA
The DNA here is from genome assembly GCA_023846285.1 of Phrynocephalus versicolor. NCBI lineage: Eukaryota > Metazoa > Chordata > Lepidosauria > Squamata > Agamidae > Phrynocephalus > Phrynocephalus versicolor. The sequence goes on along the minus strand of JAHTLZ010003518.1, from coordinate 46,956 downwards.
CACTGCTGAAGATGATGGCCATGAAGTGTGGAGATATTTTTCAGAAACAGGGGACCATACATTTTTCTGGGGGGAGAAGACTGCAGAGGACCTGCAATCAATGTCGAAATATCATCCCACAATTGTTTTGAACAGCAGCCATGCAACACTGTACAACATTATTACTGAACAGCTAAAAAGAATCACAGAACAGCAAAATATGTTATTACAAGTTAACCGTATCCTGGCTGTAGCTCAGTACATTTTTTTTCTTGTCTGTTTGAAAGTACTCTGCCAAAATCAAGTGGTGATCCTGAACACAATGGGCTATTTATGCCCAAGAAAGGAAGCTTGATTGAGTGGGTCCAGATAATAATTAATGGCACTTTACACGAGGGAACGATGCTAAGTGAAGGTGTAGGTACTGACCCTGTCTAAGACAGCCACTAGTTCAAAGATAATTTCCCTGGATAATTTCCCTGTTCAGAGCCAGGTCACAGGCTAAAGTAAATGCACATTTCTTCCTATTACAAAAGGTTATTTCTCCAAGGCTTGTCCAAAGTAATGCATCTCTAGTTTGAAACAAAAACAAGTGTATTTGACAAATGGGGACTGAAGGAAGGTTCCACAGCTTCTCGAATCAGCCTCTTGGGTACATGCAAGAATGAGTCTAGTGTCTCCAAGCCTACAACTAACTGGTCTACTGTCTGTGACGTGAAGAAGCAGGTGATCACATGTAAACACATTTTACTTTTTCGGAATTGTTGAGAAAAACAACAGAAGATAAAATATATTACATTAGTGATAACAACAGAGAGATCCTGATCTGCTCTATTTCTTTAATTCTTCTTGTGAAGCTTTCAGTGTAATGCCATTTTTAAAAAAACCCTGAAAAAGTTGCCTGGAAAACCCCTGGAAGAAAAGTTGCTGCTTGAGTGAGGAAATAGCTTAGAAATTTGAGAACATGTAGCACAATATATTAGTTTTGGCTGTTAGTCAAATACCACAGAAAAAGTTATCTGATGCAACCACCATGTCTTGCCCAAGATTAACAAATCTGATTTATGTATTTGAAATCCCTGTGCATCTACTAGAATTATATACTATTTATGCTTTATGAATGATGATTAGTGTATAAGATTTTGTTGTTATCCGTTCTTTCACCAAGGAATTCACTAGACTCCTTCAAAAGCAAAGTAAGGCTTTTTACTTCATTTTACAACTTTGTTAGCTTGTACTGTATACTATTTAGTGTTACATTTCTTTTCAGTATTGTGGCCATGAGACGCAGTCATATCCTCCAGTGTAAATGAGACAATGTATTTTAAGGAGTTCTTGTTGATGCCTTGATCCTTAGTTTTGTCGTGGGCGCACATGCTGCGCGTGGCCACGCCCAGGGAGGCTCGGAGAACTTCCACTCGTTCCCGAGCCTTCTTTGTGGCTGGCCCGATGCTGTGGAATCATCTCCCAGCAGAAGTGCGCCTAGCAGAGTCCCTGCCTGCCTTCCGGAAGGCTTTGAAAACTCTCTTCTTCCGGGAGGCTTTTGGTTGAGTTTTTTTTTTCCGCCATCTGCATTTCTTGCATTTCTTGCAATTGTTGTTTTGTTTTTTTATTTTATTAGTTCATGTGATTGTTGTTCTTTTGATTTGCTGTAAACTGCCCGGAGTTCCCCCTCCAGGAAGACGGGCGGTATATAAGCGCCACAATAAATAAATAAATAAATAAATAAATAAATAAATGAGTTAACTAATTTTGCAAGGCAAAAAAAAGTACATTTAAAAAAGCAAGTATCATCAATAATAGATATCACCCTATTATAAAAATAATAGAATTTGCTACTACAAATATTGCTAAAGATTATAGGAGGAAAATAACTTTTTAAGAAGCCAACTGTGAATAACATATAGATCATTAAAGGTAAAGGTAAAGGTTCCACCCATGCATGCATGCTAGTTGTGTCCAACTCTAGGCGCGGTGCTCATCTCTGTATTCAAGCCAAAGAGCTAGTGTTGTGTAAGCCCGTGGCCATGTGTCTGGCATGGCTTCAAGGAAACACTGCTTCTACAACAAAGTCATTTAAAAATAACCAAAGAAAAAAGCTATTAAACTGGTTTGACTATTGGAAGACATGATTCCTGTACATGAATTCCATTCTCTAATGCCAGAGAAACAAAACAAAAGAATACATAGGAACTTTGACATATAATCCTAGAGCAAATGCTGTCCTCATACTTGTAAAAGAAGAAGAAATAAGATCAATGTAATATACTGTATATCGATTTCAGTAAAACTTGTGTTTTTTGGTGGAATAGCTGAAACGTCAGAAGATTGAATCAGGATTCAGATTGGAGAACTGGGTAAGCAGAATAAAGGTGTGATCAAACAGTGATAACAGATTGTGTCTGCTTGCTAAACTGACACTTTGGGTCACTATACTATGAGTAATATCCCTTAAAATGAACCATCTTTCCCTTAAAACGATCCTTCTGTGCATACAAGAACTGCTCCAGAACAGCTCCAAAAAAGAGTAGCTTTGTTGTTGGACCTAAAAGGTCTCACTTGGGTACAGTGCAGGTTCAGAGTAGTTTTCAATCTCCTGTAAATTGCAGTTTTTACTAGACAGTTTGTAAAAGCAGATCGAAATATAAGTTATTTCTTCTTTTGACCACACCTTAAGTTTCAGCAACGAAAGTGCAACATTTTAATTTCAACAAGAACAATCAGATGCACTATTGGGTGACAGCTAGCATGGCAATAGTACAAGTGAGAAACATATAGAAGTTTTGGTAGATGAGAGCAATCACAAAATAGAAACAGAAACAATCTAGGATTCTTCAACAGTTGTACTATATACAGATCAAGTGAAGTAATACTACTACTCTATTCTGTTTTGGTCAGACCTCTCCTAGAATATCGTACTCAGTTCTGAGCACCATGGTGTAAGAAGGATAGTGACAACCTGGCATGAGCCCACAAGAGTGTAACCAAGATTGTTATCTGTCTTCAAACCAATTTCTATGAAGAAAGATTGAAAGAGATGGGTGTGTTTAACCTGGATAGAAGGTTAAAAGGCAATACAATAGCCATCTTCATATATTTGAAGAACTAACACATGGAAGATAAAGCAAACTTGGTTTTTTTGTGCCCAGGAAAATTAGGACCCAAACTAATGGATTCAAATTATAAGAAAAGAGATTTCAACTAAACATTGGTAAGATTTGGGCGGGGGCAGCAGCAATAAAAACTATTCAATGGTGGAATAGACTACTTTGCCAGGTGATGAACTCTTCTTCATTGCATATTTTAAAGCAAAGATTAGATGGTCAGTTGCATCTTTTTTCTTGCAGTAGCAAGGACCCGGGATCACTTTCATCTCTACAAGTTAAATACCAGTAGTCTAACACTGTAACGTACCAAAAATGTATGTCCACAAGTGTAGCTAAAATTCCTTCTGTGCAGCTGTATCAGAAGACATATTTTTATCATTACATGAACCACTTGTGAGTCCTGCTTTACCTTCATTATGATATTCTAACGAGGGTTTAGAGGGCCACTTGACCTATAAAATAGGAGTGAGCAAAATATAGATTGGAATATACTAGCTGATCTGTGTATGATTTACAGTATATTTGCAAGAGTCTCTGGTTAACAATTGTTTAACAAAATAGGAGAAAATGGAACAATACAGGCTAAACCCAATACTAGATATGGGATTCTTTATTTGATTTTTTACTGAGCTTTGTGACTCATGAATCATGAATTTTGGGGGTGACAACATCTGGATCTAAACACATTTCTGTGATTAAGCAAAAACAAACAAAAAAACAAAAAACAAAAAACCCAACCTCTAAAAATCCAATCCCGAAATTCTCTTTTCTCCTTTCTCCTTTCATCCATGAAGCTTGTATAAGAACATTGCTGGTGAAATGAACTGATGGCTTGTTTATCGAGCTACTGTCCACTTCCAGTGTCTATGGCACACTGGGGATTCTTGGAGTTGTAGTGACATTTTCAGTGCTTTCGATCTACCCATGTTGCAGGAATGAGAGCTAGACTTCTGTCCACCCACCATTCCCTATATCCTGGAAGCAAAAACCTGGACTTTTCTGCCTGTAGAGATAAAGATGCTTTGTATACACACTGTGTGATTCTCATTATGTGTTCAAGAAGAAACTCATATCTGTTCTAGCATGATACTGCCAGATTACAGGAAGGGCAACTGTCAAAGGTCTAGGAGCCAATTTCCTGCTGCTAGGACTCAAGAAAGGATGTACTTGTCACCGGGGGGGGGGGGGGAGAGAAAAAATCAAATCCAAATGTTGCTAGAATTCTATTTTCAATTTTATTTTTGGTATCAAAGCATTTCAGCCCAAATTTATTGCAAAACCATCACTCTGAGAGGCTTACAGGAGAGATTTGCAGTATTTTTAAATAACAGCAACAGCAGCAGCAGCAGCAGCAGCAGCAGCAGCAGCAACAGCAACAGCAGCAGCAGCAACAACAGAGGGACATATATTTAAATTAACATACTTGCTTTATGTGTAATATGTAGACATGGGCACAACTAGGCGAAATTGTCGTTTCCGTTTTCGGATATCATTATCGTTAGGTAACGATAACGGTAAAGAGAATTATTCCACTCTAGCTTGAAACCGACCCGAAAAAAGAAAAATTGGCTCGGGTTTGTCGTTGTCGTTAATGGTATCGCGGCGATCGCGCGATGCCATTGCCAACAGCAGAACAGAAAAAAAGTTTTTAAAAGTTAAAAAAAAAAAACGATTCCCGGCCAAAAAAGCAGGCAAAAATATGCCTGCCTGAGGACACCTACCAGAGGGGTGGTTTATGGCGGGGGGTCCCCGGCCTTCCCCCCTCTCCTGTCCTGGGCAGTGGGTTTTTCTTGCAATAAAACATCTCCATTGATTTTATTTTATTTTATTTTATTTTTATTTTTTTACACCTGCGCATGCGCAATGATGGGCTGGCCATGGGATGGGACCATGCAATTTTTTTGACTCATTCCACCAATCGCATGGCCAGGTTTTGACTGAGACTTCTGGATGTGCCAGAGGGCATAAAAAGCCCACTAACCCTAACCCTAACCCTAACCCTAACCCTAACCCATCCGCAAGTACACTGTCCTTCTTAGTGGGTCAGAGGCACCCAGAGGTGCAGCCCACTAACCCACCCTAACCCTAACCGTAACCTTAAGCCTAGCCCTTACCCTAACCCCATGCTCTGGGAAGTCAAATCACACTATCGCGGTGGAAACGACAAACGACAAACGGAAACGACATTTTTTTGAAAATTATTGCGACAAACGGAAACGACCCGAAACGGACCCGTCCCAACAAACAACAACTCGAAACATCATTTTTTCTGGTCGTGCCCATCTCTAGTAATTTGGTCATATGGAAATATCCCCAGCACAAATCAAGGCTTAGCCCCATTATTGCAAATCTCACTAGTGGCCAAACTCCTCTCTCTCTCTCTCTCTCTCACACACACACACACACACACACACACAGCAAAGTACACAGAGACGTGTCTTCCACAGTTTTCCTGTAAATTATGAGCACTACATGGAAATAGCAGGAAATGAGTGAACCCATGACCTCTGCAAGATAAACAACATCACACCCTGTGATAGCACATTATTTGAGGAAATTGAAGAGTTCTGAATTGCATTCGTGTGTGGACATGCTGATGTGTTCCACACATTGGCAGACACTCATGTTTCTGGAACAACAACAAAGAATTAGATGTGTCTGGTTCAGTTCATTCTTCCACAATGGTCCAGGCCAAGGCCTAGACACTCTTCAATCCCACTTCAATCCCATTTTGTCATTCTTTTTAACACAGGAGAATTTTAGATAGTCTACTTTCTAGCGCTTCTATTAATATTCTTAAGTGATACATTCATTACAACTAGGGGAGAAATTCGAAATGACTACATGATGGAAAACATGTGTCAAAAATTAATAGATATTCAATAAATGTATCCTTGAAATTGTACTTGAGGAACTTTTGCAAAACGAAACTATTTATCAAATCTGCTCTTGGATGAGTGTGCTGTCCCCATGGGGGAGGGCTGGGCAGACATAAGGCTTATGGAAATCTACTTGGGTTTTTAGTAGAATTTCAAGGTTGGACTGGCATTCAAGCCAAATGCAAAATGATGACCCTGGGGAAGGTGCCAGTTACCTGCCCACCACATGCCATATGGTGAATGTCTCCATTGGACATGACACTTTGAGAAATTTTCAGGAACTGAGAGAGTCACCATCTGCAGGTGAGTACAAGTCAAAGGCTGAAATTCAGTATTAAGTCACAACTAGGTATGCTGAGTCAGGGTGGATTTGGTGATCCAACTCCTTTATAGATTCTGTTCATTCAATGGGCCTATGGTAGTTCTGATTTACTATTGCATTTCTGCCACTAAATGCCATTTTTTTTCTTCCCGGGCTTTCTGGAACTTGCACAGAAAATATCTGCAGAAAACATATACCCTCTCCCTTTGGAAAGCAAAATCATGCACACAGCAAGCATAGTGTTCCCCACTTTTAATGCTCAGTCTTTCTAGTGTCTCTAATCTTTCAAAGCCTATGAAATAAAGCATCCGGTATCATCATTTTAAGGAATTTTTGCATTATTTACCTTAAAGCATTATTTGTAGAAATTTGCTAAATTTGCTACAAAAATGGTTCTTTCTTATGGAGAGAATGGCACAACATCTTTCTAGGACAAGTAAAATAATTTTCCAGTTGCTTGCCTTCACACACAAGAACAAGGAGTGCAAAGATTTACACTGTTGCATCTAACTTATAATTCAGAAAGACATGAAAAACACCAAGCAAAACTGCACAAAAACCTGGCCAAAGGCAACCATTGCACCAATGAAGGACATTGAGGCTGATAAACAACTATCACAAGCCAGTCTTGGCAGCAAAAATAGTTTTCCCCTTGGAATTCTGCTGGCTGTGCTTAAACCTTCATTGTTTCTACAGCAAATCACCCAAAGATCTAACATCAAATCCCAGTCTCCCTTCGGCTGTAGGGCAGGATTACACATGATGAGTGCATCAGTCATGTGTCTAGCCCTTTCACATACAAAATGGAGTGGAAGTCTTGATTTAAAATGAAACTTCCCTTAATACTTTCACATGGTTAAACCTGGTGCAGTGATAAATGGCATCACTATCTCATTTTCTCCTTTATCAAATGGCCAGAAGGAAGGAAAGGCAAATACTTTCTGAATTCTCTTTCTGTATCAGAAGGAGGGTCCTGGGAGTGGTACAGACCTTTCTCTCAATTTTCTAAGACAGTGTGGGAAGGAGAGCAAGTCACCAAGTTGGTATCTTACAAAACTTTGGTCTTTAAAAGCATTTCCACATGCAGTGAAAATCAGATGAGACACCTGATTTTCACGAATCTCTCCTGACTTAGCCCCCTGACCCAAGATCCTGCAAAACTGCTCTCGAAGACTGGGAGATCCTCTGTAGCCCAATGGGATGATATGGGTGGTTCTAGGAGGTAATGGAGCTGGTGAAAATTGCACACTCTGCTTTACGCCAATATCTTTGCATTTGCACAAAACCAGCGTCTTGTGTTTATTCCTGTGTCTAGGTAGATTTTGCACTTCAAGCGGAAGCAAGGAACAAATGGCCTTTGTTTGACTGGAACTCTCATTAGCACTAGCCAGCATAGTTAATGATTACGAATGGTAGAAATCACAATTCAACAACATGCAGAAGGCCACACATTCCCCATCCCTAATCTAAGAGAGAATAGGAGATATAACAATGTACACACAACCGAGCTGAACAGCCACAATTGAATCACTTGGGAACACATCTGAGTTTATACAATACAGAGGATTTTCAGCATCCAATCTGATCAAGAGCATGTTCTTTGGTTGTGATTTAGCTCAGATGTCTTTTGGTTCGTGGGATGACTCAAATCTGCACATCTTAGAATCCTTACAGAAACTAACATATGAGCCCTGTAGCAGCAGTCAAACCACAAAAAAGGGCAACAGAATAAGATGTTATATATATAATGAATCAAGCAATGGGGAAATGCTGTATGCTTCAAGGGCAACTCATATTACATCTCTGATCAAATTTTAAAGACCGTATTTTGTATTCAGAAGATGGGAAGGAATAATAAATGAATAAGGAAGGACAAATTATGCTGGGTAGCGATGTGCACACAAAATGGCCAATGACCTACAAATCTTTACCTATAACATGAAGATTAAGTACATTCATATTAATAATATTTTAGAGAAATGTCACGGCTACACAAATGAATGGCTTATTCTGCCAAATTATGACATAAACCGGCATGTGTGTCAGTTGCTGAGGTGTCTGAATTGCATTTCTAGGCCATTTGTGACCAGCTGTGTTACTGATATACATGCTGAGAGTCTTGGTGTGTTTTATGGAACTGATTGCCTTTCTGTCTTCTCCGTATGGAGGGGTAACATCAAGGCTCTAGCTGGTCCCAGGCTGTGTGACTCAGCACCTACCTGCCAGCTAGTTCTCTTTTAGGCTGTGAGATATAAAATGAGCTCCTTTGGGGAGTGGGCCACTGCTGCTGGGGTTGCCCCTGTAAGGGATGACACCAAAGGTGGACATTCTCTTACAAAGAGACTGTTCTCTGGAGAGCTGAAAGGTATCTAAGGTTTCTTCTGTGTCTTCCTCAGTTTTATCTCTGAGTTACTAGAGTTGCCGATTGTTGCCTAGTTGCCCTGTCCTACAATGTATTGTGTTTTGACAGTGTATACCTGAAGGTGGGTGACATGACAGATTAGAGATTCTGTTTGCATACCTCCCAACCCATTGTTAAAAGTCTCCCCATGGCTTCTTGTATTGGGAGTAGAGATGGGCACGACTCAGCAAAATTTTCATTTTCGTTTTCGTTTTTCGTTTCCATTACGCAACGAAAACGAAAACGAAAATTTTCCAGAAAACAAAATGAAAACGAAAACAAAACAAAAAATTTTGCCCTGTTTTTCGTTTTCGTTATGGCAGACACATTCCAACGAAAAGAATGCTAACTTTGTTTTTTTGTTTCGTTTCGCAATGAAAACAAAAACGAAAAATGCGCAAAAAACCCGAAAAATGAAAACGAATCAAAATGGACGCCAAAACGACAAACGAAAAACGAAAAATTATTTTTTTGAGTCGTGCCCATCTCTAATTGGGAGACTTTAATATCAGCACTGCAACCACTTTTCCAGGAGTAGCTTGGGATTTCATGTCCCAAACATCTGTGCTCACGTATTCCATAGGACACACTCTGGGTCTAGTTTTCTGTACTGGGCAGGATGATGTGGATGTGAATAAGCTCTCTGTTGTTCCATTGTTATGGAGAGATTGTGAGCTTGTGGGAAGTAGACTCACAGCAACTTGCAATTTGTGAAGGGATGGGGCTCCAACTAAGAGCATGTGCCCAGGGAGAGCATAGAATCAAATAGCTGCCTGATGGCTCCTGAGGAATATCTTGTTGAAACACTGTTTGACTCTAAAATAGGGAGGTGGCTAGCATGCGAAACATAATTGCTCCTAAGTGTCACCTCCCATGGAATGGATCCAAACTGCTCCCCTGATTGAGCAGAGAGCTGGCAGTGAGTGGAACAGATACTAGAGTAATGATGGCAGAAAATGCAGAACCAATTCAACCAAACATGGTTAGAACTCTTTGGAAGGGGTATACCATGGTGATGCTGGCAGTGAAAAAAAAATTCATTGTTCTCCTGCTAGTATATTTGTTGCCTACAGCTGAGCAACCTTAGGAGGCAGGAACACCACAGTTTTGGGTATAACTAGGCCATAACTTTATTTAATACAGTGAACAGGACTCTGGCTAGGCCATTGGGTCGAATCCCATACATCAAAGGGGCACCAATTCCCTTTGATGTGTCCACCTCATTGGTGTCCTGTGCCTCCACTCCCATTACATGCTCCAGAGGGTGTCTACCCCCATCGGAGGCAGAGTCATAAATCATTGTCACCAGGTCATAAATCATTGTCATCCAGTCATAAATCATGGTCAATCCGTCATAAATAATCCTCACCAGCAGGGGCACCTTTTCCATCCCACCCCGTTATTTTACCATGACCTTATCTGGTTTAATTTTTGCCTTATTGCCTGGATCCGTGAAAAAGAGTCTATTATGAAATGGCCCATGGTAGAAAAATGTAGACCACTTGAAAATCCATAGTGAACAGTTTGCATGGCATGTGGCAGATAAAATGGCTCAAATCCTTTCCAATTAGGATGCTGTAGTAGAGGATGGGCCCTTGTTTCAAAACAAAAGCATAGTTAACAGGAAATCAAGTATGATCTTGTGGTTCTTTTTAAGGCAATTGAAGCACCCAAGAATAGAAGGCGGCATCTGTCTATCATTGTATGCTCAAAGTCCAGAAATGTTAGCTGGCACGTTATAGGAGGCTGCTTGTTTCCTCTTAATGTGGCTGCTCTTTTTTTTTAAAGGACATAGTTGTGGGTCAGTTGTGAAAGCATTTTCTCCAAAAGACAGGAAGGAGGAAAGGGAACAGTTTGGACTGATGTCAGCTGCTGTGTTGTCTTTTATTGAAGCTTTGCGAACTCAAAGCGCCTACAGATGGGAACAGGAAGGGGGTAACAAAAGCAGAGTACAATGAGGTCACATGATCGACTCCTTCATGCCTCAAGGTGATTTCTAGTACAAACAAATCCTTAGGGAAACTGTTTAGCTACAACATTTTAGATATTTATGTTAGCCAGGCAGCAACAATCTGAATAAAGTTCAGGGTGGCTGGGCCATTTTACACAGGGTGACTCTGTTTATTAAGGCCCTGCATGGCAATTTTAAAAACAGTCTGATGAAAAATATGTTGCCAATTTTCCAGGCCTGCAAGATGGACTGCTTGTAAATGTTGCTTGTTCAACAGCACAGTCCTTGGCTTTTTCATAGACTATTTGCAGCACTTTTGAATTATTTCCTAAACAAGTATTTCCTTCTGCTTCCAACAAGAAAACCTGCAGTCGGTTTAAATGAGTAGCACCTATGCCAGTACCTTTGTTATTTTTTGCAGCTTATGACCCCTTTGCAAACTGTATGAATAAACCTTGGAAAAGAGTAATTCATTCGTTTCCCCTGGGTTGATGCCACACTTCATGGTGTTGTTTATACCACACCCTTATTACAGCTGCTCCCACCTGGCTTCCCCACCCACATAGTCATCAACACTTGTCTTCAGATATTATTGTACTAGAATAAAGGCAGACAGTTCCCTCAATGATCCTAACCCTGGAGGGGTTTATTTTATTTTGCTCCCAAGCAGCTATTAGTTTCCAAGTTTCAGAATAAAAATATATATCTAGAAATGTCTGTCTGTCATGTGCTGAAATCATATTGTATGTTTCACACAAGCTGGTTCTACTATTAGACAAAGCAAGGTAACTGTCTCAGGTGGCAGTTCAACTCTCTGCCTGTTTCTCTCTGTTTACCTTCTTAAGCGAACACAATGACTGAGGGATGGTACAGGACACTTGCCATATATCCAGTATGGAAATAATTGCTGCCAGTCCAAATGGATTGTATATATGGACTGAGCGTGACACCATTTTGTACTTGACCTCAGGTAGCAACATTTCCATTGAAGCTATCAAAGTGATCTTAGGCCAAGCCCTCTCTGAGGCTGACAACCGAGATGGGCTGCGGCAGTCTTAAAGGGGGCAGAAAATGAATTTGCTTGAAGACGGCACACAATGTTCATGCTTGAGCATACCACCCCTACCCACACCAATTCAATTCAATTCAATTATTTCTGCCCCGTGAAGGGCCTTCTACACTAGATTCAAGTAGGATCACTCTGTTTTGGATCACTTCCAGTGTATATGACTGGTAAAACTGATCCAAACCAAGCCTTCCTCTTTCATAAAAAATTTCCTACTTTGTTGAAGCAAGCTAAAGAAGTAGTAGACCAATGCCAGTCAACAGACAGTACAAAAATTTCAAGAGTTTAGCTTCCAAGTAAAAAAAAGTTTTAAAAAACCATGAATGTACTTTAAACGATCATGCTTTTGGCATTTATACCCATCATGACATCTTCAGTAATCCTCTTTCAATTGGTAAATATCATGAAAGGGCTTAATAAGGGCTTAATAAGAATATAGGCAAGTTAATCGCTTCCTCTGGTTGGGGAAGGAGAAGGGAAAGCATTTTTAAAAAACTATATGTAGACGATCACTGATGTGCTTCACCAGTTATTAGATTTTGTTTTTAGCTTTGCCTTAAAAGACTGGTTGAGAGATGTCCCACAGTCAAATCCATGGTGGTTGCTTCAGCTGCAGGCAATTTATCAGCCAGCCCTATAAGACAAAGAAATGTTCTTAAAATGTTTCTATAACTTATGCAACTCAACAGCAATAGTTTATATACAGTAAAATAAATAAATAAATAACAGCTTTTTTTCACTTCCATTGCCCTCTACCAAGTTTCATTTGCCAATATCCTGAAGTGGCTCAATTATTATGTGACTTCACAACACTGACATGATCCACTTCCATGTGGATGTTCAGGCATGATTAGATCCTTTTTATCAAGCCTGGCTGTTTCCAAGAGGCCAACGCTACCTTGCTCCCTGCTGATTATCTAACTATACTCTCCATCAGAGCAATCTGTCTCACATAGTTATAGTGAAATTAAATAGCTGAGAGAAGAACTACTCCATTACATTGAATCAGTCCCAGATTAAGTAGTCAGTTATTTTTTGAGTTTTTTTAATTTAATTATTATAAAACCAATCACCAACAACCCAGACAAAGTTATTATAATGGACTACACTGAGGAATTTTGAAGAGATTATTGTATTCTTGAATAACTTAATTCTGTGCTCTTCTGGATCAAAGCTATTGCCTCAATAAAACCATTACGTATTTGGTATGTAATGATGCCATCAATGCTGAATACTTGGAAATTACTTAAAGGTTTATTTAAAAATATGATGTTTAATGTTTAATGTTTAATGTTTAAAGTTAATGAAATAATTAAGACTCCTCCCCACTTGTGCATTCAAAGGATTGTTCTTAATAGTAGATTGCAATACTGGAAAAATATGTGAAGTGTTTCTCAACATAAGCAGCAGAGATGTTGGCAAGTCCCCGGATCTGAGTTCCAAATCCGTAACCAAGTCTTTAGTATTGAGTCCAGAGTCCCAAGTCCCAAGTCTGAGTCTCAAGTTTCAGTTAAAAACACAATTTAAAACATGGGTTTCTGGGTATTGAAATGTATTCACTTGACATTGAGGTCTGAAAAACCATTTACAAGAAAGCTTTAAAAGTGCTGTTAATATGCTGCCTTTTGCTTCCGGGGCTGGGAGTAGGAGAGGTGGGCTGGTGGACTTAGACTTGAGTAAGTGCCAATCTAACTTGAGTGTTGTAGGCAAGGGGAGAATAATATTCCCCACCTTCTAAGCATATACATCCACTCTGCCATCCCCCCACCAAGACTGGGGAAAAGTGGAATAAGATGATTTTTTTTAAAAGCAAAGAAGGCAAAGATCAATCCTGCCTCTCCCAACACTTGTTACCTCCCCTTCCCTGTAATTTTCTTGAAAGAGATCTACCTACAAAGCAGGGATCCCAACACCAAGACTGATGATGATCCATTGTGTTTTGGATCCTACAGTGAGAGGGTGGGTGGTTTCTCCCAGGATCCCCTATCTAGCATGGACAATAGCGAGGACTACAAACCCTAGAGTCCCCCAGCCAGCATTAGGGATTACAACTCTTAGAATCCCTCATCTGATACGGAAGCTTGGGGCATTATAAACCTTTTAAGGCAGGGTAAAAACACTCTAAAATAAATAATAAATAAATATCTATGTGCCTGTCCTGCAGGTCTCCATTAAAATGATAGGGGCTTGAGAATGGGTCCAAGTTGCAAGTAAAGCCCAAGCCTGAGTAGTGTTGCTGGTGCAATTTAAATCAGACTCAACAGTGAGTCGTGAGTCCCCATCCCTGAGAAGACGTTCCTTCAAATTTATACTACATGGATGCTGTCTACAGCCAATATCACTCCAAAACTTCTTGGACCAAGTCCTGTTTATTCTGTTATTTGAAAAGAGGGATACAATTAATTTACAGTATCTCTAAAATTATGCTTCCTGACGATGTGAGGGTATTAACAATGCACTGTCTTATTTAAGATAAATTGTAATACCTGAAAGATATAGCCAAGGAAAAGAGAATTCATGAAGCAACAATAAACATTATGAAGTGTCCTGATGACAGTGACTCTTAAGGGAAGACTAGAAAGGGCTGAAGATACACAACTTGGCTCAATAAGGACAGTGAAGCAAAAAAAATATTGTTTAACCAATTGTTGAAGGGTGTCAACATTAAGTGAAAGAAGGTATTTAGTGAAGTGCAAGAACATTCTTATGACTAAGATTAAAGGCATTGCAACTAAGCATTGGTCAACGGAACCTGAATTTTATTTTGAAAAGTGTGGCATATTTTCTTCTTCTGTTTGTCTTGTTCCAATTTGCCTCAACTTTAATTGAGAACAATCTGTAATGAAGTTTAGATTGAGTAACTAGGTTTTATGATTTGCTCCAGAATTTATGAGCATACAAACCTGATTCCCAAAGTCAATTCTGTAAGGAAAATGTGTTTCTTTTTAAAAGATTTTAAGGGATTAACTACTTTTCATTGAAACAAGGCCAGTAGCCTGCCTGAATTTTGCGTATTACATTGCCTTCTCGGTGATGTATAAATAGTAGGCATAATTCATCTTTTTGATCAGGAAACCTGTATAATTGAGTTTCCACCATTTCAGTTCTTATAGTGCAAACGTATAATGCAATCTTGGCTTTATTGCTACTTCCAATGCACTTTTCTTTCATAGCACAGGGGCCAGGCATTCCTCATCTATTGCCTTATCTCTTCTGATGCTCATGATGGGGAATGAAACAAAATATCCAATAACCATAGCTCACTAACCTATTATGAAAATTTGGCACAAATGTAGACCCCCCCGGCTGTATTTATGTACAGTTAGGAATCTTAGGATAAACAACATAATGAAATTTTCCAAGACACATGAAACAATTGAACAAATTCGATTTTCTACAACTTTATTAAAAAAATATTGTGTGAATTAAGTTGCGAAGGGATAATTAATCTCAAAATTACTGGTTTCGAAAATGTATTCTGGCAAGCTATTCCCACGGAGCCATGGCATTTCAAGAAGCAGCACCTGCTGCTGAGGATCTAGCCTCTTAATCACTTAGCTCAAAGTCACACATAAAGTTACTTGTGTAATTTGCTCCTGAGTGTGTGATTTTCTTTTAATAAATAGCCAATTTGTGCATGGGAGGCAGGCAGAAAGCTTATCAGTTGGTGTGTGGTGTGAAAGAAGCCGGTCTTAACATTTGGCCCCATTCCCTCAGTAATGGAACCAATGTTATTTAGAAGATATTACACCTCACTACTGGTTATCTGAGGAAAATAAGCTTTGTATCAGTTCGAGGTTCAACACAATCTGAAAACATGAGTTAGTTATAAATGAGTTTGTGTCTTAAAAAACACCTCTCCTCCAAATGTGTCTTTATGAGACATCTTGTAAAAGGATATATTTCATCCAAAACTGCTACAGGAAAATGTAACACTTTCAAATTACAGACTTAATTAGTGGCCCAGTCGGGAGTTCTAATGAGAGAGTAGTATTTAAATCCATTGTGGTAGATATAAATTTGATCCTATAATTAAATCCTTTTTTTAAACCATGACAGTAGGTGGCAGACACTTCTCAAACCAAGTTAACCTCCTCTTGATACAGCCAGAACTATACATAAGCAGTGGGGAATAAAAGATGAATTTGAAGGAGATGCATTTCTAAAAGCATACCCTGCTATGAATCTCCGTAGCTGAAGATGAGCAGGCTATGATGGGAAAACTCTGCATTATAAATAGCCAGTTATAAGAAGAATAAATTTTAAAGGGTTAATTGTGCGTGATTGACACACCAGATGTTTTCTCATCACCTGTGATTTCCCAATTATTTTGTTTTGGTTTCAGATCCATCTTCAGGACAAGTCTGAGTTTGTAGACATACTTGATTCATAGCTTTTCAATGATTTCAACTCTAACAACGGGTTATCTGTCATGCAAGATATATAAAAAGTGGGCAGGTGTTAAACAGGCAGCATTCTAATTTGCCCTAGGCAGCGAATGGACAGGTTAGGATCCTGAATGAACACTATCTTCCACACATATTTTCTGGGGGGAGTGGAGAAGGAAAGATGAAAGCTGGGAGGAGCTTTGCCTATAGACTGAAACCCAAGGTCATCACATTCCTTATGGCATTGGTACTGTGCAGCCCCCTCTCTCCAACCAAGGGCACACTCCTTTATTGTCCTACCTTATTGGTTTTGTTTTCTTCCTAATCTTGAAAAATATAATATTACTAGGTTTAATTGTACAAATGCAGTCCTGGCCACAGCTGTGACTTGGGCATCTAGGCTGAAGAGCTCCTTAAAAGATAGGTCACATTTCAATAGGTGAGCTATAAATGAAACAACAACAACAACAACAACAACAACAACAACAACAACAACAACAACAACAACAACAACAACAACAACAACAACCCACCACTCTGTCTACTGTGCAGATATTGGAATTTGGCTGGAGAAAATATTGTCATTCACATAACTGGTAAGATAATAATAGGTGAGGGGTATAATAACAAGGGCCAAGACAATTTTGAGTCAAACAACAGCTATGGAAACTGGTAGGGCTGCTCCTTATTTTCCTACTGTTTCTCACAATATATTTTTTAAAGCACACACAAACGCAGCAAAAGCTTTTATTATTCTGTTTGCCATGGCAATCATCTAATCATTCTATCGAGCTCCTGGCTGTCCAAATCCTGTAACTTTTTTTCCATTTGTTTCATCCATTCCTCTCCACATCATTATTCCCTTTTGCACTTCTCATTTGTAACGATGCAGCTTCCTTCTTTGACAGCCATTTTGTGGCATCTGAAAATAACAAAACTCTTTGCTTCCTATTTGCCTGTGCTGTTGCATTTATTCCTTTCAAAGGCATTCCATGTCACTTATTTCAGGATGTGATGTAATCAGAGGAGTATGAAACCTCTGTCAAGCATGACACCAACCTCAGTACTGTTCAGTACTGTCCACCATGTAGGACTGGCATATAAAGCCAGTCCTACATATAACGCTGGATTCAATGGATATTAGGTGTCCCCACCTCTAGCACTGACCTTAATTTCAGCAATCCCCAACAAAATTACAGTTAGGTTCTTAAATAATTTGGACCATGAAAAAAAATGTGTTGGAGCCTTAAATCTCCTGTGAAACTAGGTTCCAAGGTAATAAACACTTCCATTGCAACTATGCATTTTAATGTATAGGCTTGCAGCAATATTTTATAATGGAGCAGCAAAGCCACAGTTCTTGCTCCCAGATCGATTGAACTAATTTTAGTAAGACTTGTGGATTACATAAAGACAAGCCCTAGAAGTCTGTGGCATTCAAATGAGCCAAACGTTTGCACCACAGAGATTTGTGGGATATTTTGAAAGCCAGAAAGAGTTTTCATTCTCAGTCCCTGCAAGCTTCTCTCTTCTGGTTACCCAGAAGAAGATTTTCTTTGTAATTAAGACACAGGTGCTGGTCAAGTCCAGCATGGCTCTCCCAAGTTGTCTAGAATCCAAAAGACAGAAAAATAGCATTTCTGCAGCTGTTTATTGCCTACTGTACATCTACTTTATTGTTAAAAGGCCTCTCCCAGACTGTCATTTTACTTTATCTGCATTACAACAGTTTTCTTCAACTTTGTCCAGGAGGCAAATGGCTTACTTTCTGATTTTTATATTTTCATTTGCTGCACTTTTCACTTTTTAGAATTTATTTCTCCTGAATTTCACTAATAAGAACTCTTACAGTATAGGCCTATATCAGACTATTTGGAAGAGTGCCTTAGTCACTTCAGTACTCATTTAGATTCATCCTAGCTGCTGGGAGCCTAGCTGGTTTTTTGCCTTTTCCCTTGAGTAGAATACTCATCAATAGACCTCTTCCTTCCTGGCTGAGTAGATATAAACTATAAGAAAATGTTAAAAAGTATGAGACTCACATACAAATACCTGTCCTAGAATTCATCATGGGCATGAGATATCTTAAAAACGTTTTGTTAAGCTAAAATAAATTAATGTGTGCAAATTAATTTATAGGGGATATTGAATTTCCTTGAAAGCTTATCAGGGTTTTTTCCTTGGCAGATAAACTTTCTAGGAAAGCTATTGAGCACATTCTTGAATTTATTTTCTATTAATATGGCTTGATGGTGAAGCAGAGACCCCATCAGTGACTGTATACCAAAGCTCAGATTGTACGTTTTTGAAAGTAACTCACAATTGTGGGACACCAAGAAGTCATTTTTGTTACCATTATACCATCTACAAAATTAACAACTATTGTACATCGTTACTAATTCATTAGTACCATATTCCTTGTTACTGGGGTTGCTACTGAACAATACTTGAAAATGCTCATCAGTTTCTTCATTATGCTGAGTATGCAAAATATTTTAACACACACACACACACTTTTCTCTGGCACTTTCTTCCTCTATGCTTACATTTGCTTTGCTTTGAACCTATAATTCCATCCCTCGAATATAAGGGATCTGACTGAGGCACTGGTGCTGACAAACGATACTGATAAGATCTTCTTTGCCTTATTTCCAACATCAATCCAAATAGAGGCAAAAGCCAAGATATCAGAAGATTGAGACTTGGAAGGGAAGCTAATAAAAGAATTAGAAAAGAACATCAAGTATAAGGATGAGTCACTGCCAGGCCAGCGCGTCCATTAAGGTGAACTAGGCAGTTGCCTAGGGTGCCAAAATGGAGAGGGGGTGCTGGCTAGCCTGCTGCCCCCCTGCTGCCCTCCTGCGCTGGCCACCGCCGTCCTTCCCCCCGCCCAACGCCGCCCCCGCCACCCCCCGATGCCCTCCCTGTGCCCATCGCCGCTGCCCCCCGGGCCCATCGCCACCTGCCCCCCACACCTGTTGCCGTCCCCCATAATCCGCTGCCCTCTGCTGCCCTGCCCTCCCGCCGCTGCCATCCCCACCCCCCCCACCCTGCCCCCCACCGCCGCCTGCCCGCCGCCTGCCGCTGCCAACCCCCGCCGCTGCCACCACCGCTGCCACCACCCCCGCCGCCTGCCCTCCACCCCTCGCCTAGGGTGCAAAAAAACCTAGCGCCGGCCCTGGTCACTGCAGTCCATGGCCAAGGTAATCCACACTACTGTATTCTCAACTATTTTGTATGAATGATAAAGCTGGACAGTAAAGAAAGCTAAGTGGGGGATTCTTTTGAAATATTATGTTGGAGGAGGGTATGTGGATGCGAAGTAGGTTCTGGTTCAAATCAAGTCTGAATTCTCTCTAAACTGTCAAAACTAAGCATGTTGTTGCATCATGAAAAGATAAGACTCGTGGGAAAAGGCAACAATACAGGGGAAAGCAAGAGGCAGCAAGAAAATGGGAAGACCGAATATGAGGTAGATTGACTCCATAAAGGACGGCATGGCCTTGAGTTTACATGAGCTGGGAAGGCTGTTAATGACATTTTGGGGGTCATTTGTTCACAAGGTCACCATAAATCAGAGGTAACTTGACATCACAGAGCAACAACAAATTAATGAGAACATTGCTAATGAGCAGAAATTCCTGTCAGATGAATAACTTATATATATATTTATCAGAAATATTTTTACTCTGCTCCTCAGCCAAAAAGGCTGCCAGAACACACACACACACACACACACACACACACACACACACACACACAATGGGGAGTGAATAAACTGAAACAAAATACAGATTAAATAGAATATCTTTGGTTAGCATGATAACATAATTGTGTTTGGAGTGTTCCTCACTCTCAAGTTCACATGTTTGGATCCCCTAGGCCAGTGGTGGCGAACATTTTAGAGACTGAGTGCCCAAGCTGCCATTCAAAACCCACTATTTTTTTCATAACATGCCAATCCAGCAATTTAACCTGAATACAGGTGGTTGTGAAAGGGCAATGTCGGGTGGCCACAGAAAGGGTTCCGGGTGCCACCTTTGACACCCGTGCCATAGGTTCGCCAATCCTACCCTAGGCTAATGGTGGCAAACCTTTGGCATGCAGATGTTTTGGATCAAAACTCCCGCAATCCTTTGACATTGGCAATACAGGCTTGGGATTCTGGGAGTTGTAGTCCAAAACATCTGGAGTGCAGAAGATCTGCAACCTCTGCCCTAGGCTCTTACCTTTCTTCTGGAGGCCTGAATGATGCCTGCAGCCAATGAGTCATCGTCAGTGTTTGCATTTATGACACCCTCTCCATAATCTGTCTACTGTCACATATGCCCTTTCCACATACAGACTGAACCAGTGGAATATATGGGTTTGACTTTGAAGAATCTTTTGAAACTTCATCTTATGCACTTCTGTATGAACTTGCAACCAGCATCTGAGTTTCTTCTCCATTCTCCACAGCCTTCAGAGGATCACTTGGTAGAGATACAAGAGTGAACATTTTTTTTAAAAAAAAAATAACAATACCTGGATGGTGAAAGTTTCCTCTGGAAAGAAGCATGTTTGGCTTATCATTTTCTCAGATTTAGGAGAAAAGTTCTTTCCTTGTCAGATGTTGTGAGTTTTTCGGGCTGTTTGGCTGTGTTCTGGAAGTTTTTCTTCCTGACATTTTGCCAGATTCTATGGCTGCCGTCTGTGTTTTTGGTGAAATGTCAGGAAGAAAAAGTTCCAGAACACAGCCAAAAAGCCTGAAAAACTCACAAGTTACAAAAGCTATCAGATCTGGGTGTGAAAGCCTTAGTGAATACATTCTTCCTGTGATTTTGGCCATGCTTTTAATCTGCATTACCTCCCTGATCTTGGAAGGTAAGCAGGGTTGGGCCTGGTTAGTACTTGGATGAGCAACCACCATGGAATACCAGGTGCTGTAGGTGCCTGGAGTAGGAACTGGCAAACCACTCCAGTATTCCTGCCAAGAAAACTCCACGGACATGGGGTCACAAAAAGTTAGTCACAACTGTAATAACACAACAACCTCCCTCTTATAACAATATGTTCTTAAACTGGCCTAGGTATTTTTATTTCCCTTTCTTGTTTTTACTTTTAACATGTAAAGCATTAAGTTTATTATTTGTGATTTCCCTCCATCTTATTACAGTACTTTCATTGATCTTCGCTTGTGCATGTGCGTATTTATGTGCTTAATCTGCAAGCTACCTTGGGGCCCAAATAATGGGGAAGGTATTTTGTAAAACAAACATAAAACAAAGGCATGCTAAGGCAAGCTTTCTAAATGTGGCAAATGGAGTAGGGACAGCTGTAAATTAATAAACATTTACTTGGCTCCTCTGAATTTCCATTTTCACACTCATGAGGAAGCAAAAGAATAGGAAAGACACTTTTCTTGAATAGGTTTCATCAGATGCAATATAATCTTCAGGAACTCTGATGGTTTTAGGGCCATCGTTCCAGTCTTCTTGTAAATTTATGTTTCTCTCTTTTTATTACTTTTTGTATATATTTTCTTTAAAGTAAGTCCAGCTACATTTAATATTAAGAAAATGAAGAACATCCAACTGCAGTGACAGTAATGTCTAAACAAATTAATTTTATTAGGGCCATTGAAATTTTGGGTATATGTCACAGAAGAGTTACCAATGTATATCTCCATAAAAATTCACATAAATCTCCTGAGATGGTTGTCATAAAATGTTTTGTCATTATACATTTTACTAAGCTGCTGCCAAGAAGCATGTTTTTTTTTCATATCTTTGACAACTGTTTTCACACATTTGGACTCAGTTAGCACACAATAAACATGAATGTGTTTATTCATGAATATTCATGAATATTCTTAGGGGAACATGGAGGAAGAGTAGCATTAAATTGGCACTCTTTAAGAACCAACTGCATAGCATATCATTGTCAACCACAGAGGAGGGACTAAGTAACCAGCTCTATCATAACAAGATGTGACAACGAGATTGTGTAATGGCTATTGAGGCTCTGGGATTTTTTGTGGTCTTAAATGACATGTTATTGTGTAGTGTAGGTCACATGTTCAAATACAGATTTAGAAATTAGAAATGGGGAAATGCAAATTGCTCAGCAATCCTCTCCCAGCTTATACACTATAGATGCCTTTATTCACATTTTGCATTGTGAAAAATTTCGGAGTGTTTGTGGTGGAGAAAAAGCTGGGTTAAAAAAAATGCCTGGGTGGGGCTGTGTGTGCGTTAGTAGTGAAAACTGTTTGGGCAATGGTGAAGACTTTCCTTCCATAGGTTGCTGCCTGCAAATGCCCTCTGGTTTGCAAACATGGGTCACTCTATCCTGAGTTAGACATAATGCTTAAAGGCTTGGCCATACTTTCACCTAACCAGTTAGTGGCACTTCCATGAATGCATTCAAGGGCTGAGTCCAGTCTGTTTCCTGGCAAAACTTTACTAAGGAATTAAGGAATGTATTTTTTTTTATTACCCCTGATTTTAGACTGCATATGTAGTACATTGAGACCGTAAATAAAGATTATTATGTTCTAGTAAGGAATGCCCCATTTCAAGCACTGGATTGTCCCAAGGACCTAGGTGTCACCTATTAGAATTCTCCCACTGCTGCTTCCATCCTTCTTCTTACAACAGCAGCAGCAACAAAAACCCATCAGCTCTTTAAGCAGAATTCTCTTTGGCTGTTATTTCTGGACAAATTGTGCCAGATTGATCTTAGTACAAACAGGCTACACGAAAAGGTGTACGGTCTCATGGCCGCTCCTCTGACATCTGCCGCCTGAGGCAGCTGCCATATTCCACCCGCCCCCACAACCCAAAAAAGAGTCTGGCTCTGTGAACAGATCTATTTTGGGCACATTTTGAAATAGTTGAGCAAGGGACTCAGGATGAGGCCGAAGCTCGCCTCGGCTGGTGCCCACAGTGGCTGCTCCCGCTCCCTCTCCCTTAAACTCGGCTCCCAAGGGAGAAGGGCGAGGGCGGGCGGGCGGCGGCACGGGGGTCTCTCGCTCATCCCCCCAAGAGCCCGGACTCCCTGGCTCCGTCGCGGTGTGGCCGCGAGGGCTCCACCCTGAGGTTTGGCAGCCCGAAGTTCACGTTCCGGGAAACGCCGAGGAACTTGGGTCGAACTTCGTTATTTTTAGCCTGGGCTGGGGCTTTGCGGATGCTCGTCGTGGCGATCCCTCGGGGGGAAGTCAGCGAGCGGCGGCAGCCACGCTCGGAAAGTCGCCGCCCGCAGCTTTGGGCTGGGTTCGTTCGGAGCCTGGCTCGTGGCACTCGCAGCTGCTGCCTCCTCCTCCTCCTCCTCCTCCTCCTCAGCCGCCGCCGCGCCGCTGACAGTAACTGGCTAGCGGTGGCTGGAAAACGGCCTCCAACCCTCAGACCTCGAGCGAGCGCGAAGAAACGGCACCCGCCGCCGCCGCCGCCGCCGGCCGTCGTCACACGGGAGAAGTCATTAGCTTCGGCTGCTCGCGGAGGGGAGGCACCCAGAGCGGAGGCACCACGCCTCCTTCCTCCCCGCCCGCCCGCCCGCCCGCCCGCCCGCCTCTCTCTGCCTCGCCTCCCTTCACCCGCTGCCCGGTGTGTGGCGCACGGCGCGCGGCTCGGGCACAAGCCAGCGGCTAGAGAGGAACAGCACCGCCGCGAGCTGCTGGCGCGGAGTGAGGGCAACGCGGCCCTCCCTTCCTCTTCTCTCTCTGTCTCTCCCCCCCACCGCGCCCCCTCCTCGGCTGTAAAGTGCGCGGAGAAGAAAGAAAGAGAAGGGAGACCGAGGAGAGAGAGAGAGAGAGAGAGAGAGGCGAGCGAGGGTGGAGCGCACCACGCCGGCCAGCGCGCGAGGGACAGGCGACGGCGAGAGATGCTCGCGGGCTCGTCGCGGGTCCGCTGAGGGAAGAAGTTGCTGCGGAGCGGGCGAAGGAGGGAGGCCGCCACCGCCGCCGCCGATACACGTGCCCGGCCCGGTATCGTTGGGGATCTGCCTCGCTAAGCGGCCGGCGGCGCCGAGGAAGCGCCCCCCCCCAAAAAAAAAACAACCCAACCCACCAAGGTCAGTGTTGCCCGACAGACGGACGGGCGCGTCCCCCCGGGCGCTTTACTTTTGGGAGAAGTTGTGTGAGGCGAGGGGTGCACACGCCGTGTGGGTGTGTGTATATGGGGAGGCGGGTGGTGGTTTCTTAGCCACCACCACTTTCCGTGCGCACGCGTCGGAGTGAGACACACGCTTGGGGAGAAGGTGGCGCGGCGGGCGCAGCGCGTTGCCCCTTGTCGGGAGGGAAGGGGATCGCGGAAGTGTCGGTGCCAAACGCGGAGCTGATCGCGGCCGGGCGGCTTGGTGGCCTTGGGGAGAGGAGTCGCTGGAGGCAGCTTTGACTCTCTCTCTCTCACCTCCCCACCCCAGCTTCTCAGCCAGGACGCACAGCCCGTGTTGAATTAAAAAGCGAGCGAGAGGGGACCGAACTTGACCCATCTTCCAGTTCTTCTTGAATTCAGTCGTGCCGTCGTTTTTTGTATTCTGCCTTGCTTCCAAGGATCCTTGATCAGCACTAGCAGCCGTCGGGTGAGCCGGAGGCGTTTCTTACTCTTTTTAGGCAGCCAAGGATGATCGAACGGAGATTTCCCTCTGGGTAAAGCAGGGGTCACATGGGGTCACGAAGAGTCGGGCACGACTGAACAACAACAACAACAACAACAACAACAACAACAACAGGGCTGCCTTGGTTAAAAGACGGTTATTGTAGCAATTCCTGCACATTAAATGGATACAGACAAATGCAGGACTGTGGGAGTGCTGTACTTAATGATGGGACACTGGAGCATTGTCTCTCCCTTGTGGCTGTGGTCGGAGTAGGCGGGGTGCAGATGTTTGGTGGATGAGGCACCTTTGCCTGCTTGGACCATAAGCTGCCTTGTTGTTTCAAGACTTCTGTAATAATTTAGTGGTCCTTGGACTTTTATCACTTAGCACCAGGAGTGTATTCTTTAGGGCACAAACTTGATTGTACTCTACCAGGTTTGCACGATATGTATAGGAGACAGGATAAGATGGGATGGGCTGACATACAGAGTGCTCTCGTTCTCAAAGGCATAGTTGAGTTGGCATTTTGCAGATTTGGATGAGTGGAGGAATGTTACACATAAGCATGCCATGTAATTGGTTGTATCTGTGTAAAATTCTTCACAGACTGCAGAGTAAACATTGTAGCTGCAGATGAGTGGATGTTCCATCGGATCATCTAGGTGCTCACACTCATTGGTATAAGTACATGCTTAAAATTGCATTGAGTATGTTCTGCTGTTATGTACAGCTTATCACAACTGTGATGCACTTACATTTACTTATATGGATTAAGTGACTACTGTAGCTCTTGTATGAAAATGAGCTTTAATAAGTATTTAATGTGTTAGCCATCCTCAACATATATTTTATGATATACAATGTGGTTTAGAAGCTTCTGTACTGGATGGGTTAGGAAGATGCCTGTGGGGTCTGGGTCTAGGTGTCTGGATTGTCCGTCTTGAATATGTGTAAAGGTATCATTGCTCTCTTTGGCAGAGCTCCGGGTATGTGTTAGAGCAAAGGGAGCTGGGAGTCAGCATACAATTTTGCTTCGTTGCTTGCTTAATTAGACTCCTTGCCAAAAAAGCTTTCTCTTTCATTTATTTCCAAAGGCCACTGCCTAGTCATAGCAGCTATAGAGAAGGTAATTTGCAGAATCATCCCATACAGAGCTCAAGCAAGCACTGACTGCTGCTTGCTTCGTAGTATTCACTGCTCAGTGAAGTGGGACTGAGGATATTGAGTGCTGTTAATGTCTGCCTCCCTCCCATCTCTTATAAAACAAAGTGCCAGAGTGGGTTTCTGGCAGAAAGGCAGTACAAAAAGGAGGAAAGCAGAAGGGTATTTTTGTTTGCATTTGCTCTGAATTTGTACAGTAATACCTTGTATTAAGAGCAATTTGGTTTAAGAGTGTTTTGCAAGGCAAGCAAACAGTTATTCTACATTTTGCCCTTATCTACAAGCAATGTCTTGATATACAAGCACTGGAGCAGGTCACATGATCACAAGTGAGCCAATGGTGGCTCTCCCTCTCTCCCTCTGCTGGATTGGACGGGGTTGTCTGAAACATTCTGTCCCAAGCAGCCTCCAAAGCAGAAGGAGGAGAGATGAACGGAGGTCTCCCTTGCACCACCCAGGAACATTTTCAAAGGGGAGTGCAGGTTAGGATTTTATTTTACTTAATATTTATATTTCTATTTAATTTGTTTTCAACATTCTTCCTTATTTTTTCAAACCATTTCTAGTCAAGTGTGTACAGGGCTACAAATTGCAGTTTATTATTGTAACATTAAAATACATAATATAACCCAGTTGTTAGTCCCACAAAGAACAGATTCCACAACCAGGTACCTAAACCATGATGTGGACATGGACTTCTAGCCAACTTCTTTTGTGAATTTTGGTATTTTGTGTGTACAGTATGTGGTCTGTGGGACCCCAGAATGAATCATTTGAGTTGCCATTATTTCTTATGGAGAAATTTGCTTTAAGAGTGTTTCGGTTTACAAGCATGTTTCCATAATGTATTATGCTCATTAACCAAGGTATTACTGTACTTGCCATGACTTGAATATTAGCTTTCTCACCGATTAATTTATAGATACAGTAACCCCCTGCCGATTCGGGGGTTAGGGACCCACCCCACCCGCGATCCATGAAAATCCGCGATATGCAGAAGTGGGTGGATGGGGGTGGGGGGGTGCGAACGCGCACCTGCCCGAGAAGTCTTGGGGCGGTGCGTGCCGCTGGCGGCAGGGGGATCTGACCTCCTGCTGCCACCCGCCCGCGCTGCCCGAGACTTGTCCGGGGCCGTCTCCATTGAAATGCATTACCAATGCATTTCAATGGAGAAAATTTTCCCCATTGGAAAACATTGGCTCAATGCTTTCCAATGGGGGAAATTTCTCCATTAAAATACATTAACAATGCATTTCAATGGAGATTGCGCCCCCCGCATGGCCCCGAGACTTCTTGGAGGGCCCCAGGGGTGGTGCGGAGTGGCCCGATCACCCCCACTGCCCCCTGCGCGGCTCTGAGGCTTCTCAGAGGGGCCCAGAGGGGTGGCGGGGAGTGATCGCATGGCTCCCCGACACCCCCTGCAGCTCCAAGGCATCTTGGAGGGGGTGTTGGGATGGCGGGGAGCGATGCAATCGCTCCCCGGCCCCACCCTGGGCCCCACCGAGAAGCCTGGGAAGCGTGCGGGGGTGGGGTGGGGAGCCATGCAATCATTCCCTGCCACCCCCCTCCAAGAAGCCCCTTTGCTATCGTGCGCGGACCTCCTGGGAGGTCCTGGCAACAGCGCACGATCAGCCAAAGGGACTTTTGCCATGGAGCCCAGCGCTGGGGCTCCGTAGTCAAAAGCCCCTTTGCCATCGTGCGCTGCTTGCCCAACTCTCCTGGGAGGCATGGGTGGGCGGCGCACGATCCTCCCTCCCTCAAGCCCTTTCCGGTTACTGCGGTCCTGCGATATAGCGGGACCACGGTATGTGAACTGCAAAAGGGAGGGGGACCACTGTAATAGTGAAAGGTTTGCCATTTATGTCTTTTTCTGAATATATATATCCAGAAATTGAGTAGAGATGCTAAGTTGCACACTATTTGCACTAGAGATGGGCACGAAACGATCAATTTTTCGTTTCTGTTTTCGTTTTTTTGTTTAGTTACGTAACGAAACGACAAACAAATTTTGTCTCTAAAATGAAACAAAACGAAGAGAAACACCAGAAATTTTGTCTTGCGTTTCGTTTCCGTTACTGCAATATGAGTGAATTGCTTAAAATCCAAAAAAATCACAAAAATTGAAATAAATGGTAATGAAATGGTAATGAAACAAACGAAAACGAAAATGAATTTTTTGCAAAAATTCGCAAAAAAGGAAACGAAACGAAACGGACCCCCTAAACGACAAACGACAAACACAATGCCATTTTTTTGATTCGTGTCCATCTCTAATTTGCACTTTGTAAACAATGAGGGATTCTTGACTTTTTCTTTTAAAAAAGTCATATGCCCTTTCAGAATGTTATCTGCCTGGAGAAGGGCCTTGAAGGAGCTGCATAATAACTTAGATAATACAATTTTGTTGTCACCCTGTCTGTTGGGCTCAGCCTTATCTAACTGAGAGTTGCATATTGGCTTATTAAAGACCTTTAAAAAAGAAATGGTAGTTGTTAGTGAAGAAAAATGAAAACAGTTTACATACATAAGGCAATTTTCCTAAAGTTTATTTAACATAGGAAAGATCTTCCCTTCTGTATTGGTATAAGAACGTTGCATAATTTAAAATTATGGATGTATACCACCTATAGGTTAAAATTATAAACAATTTAATCATCTTGGCTTTTTGGTAGATTTTCTTTTGTATATGTGGCGAGGCATAACTTGCATGTACATAAGTGTAGTGTTGATTAAATTTTTCCACAGTCACCAAAAATTTTTCCTGTACCCAAGTAGCCTATACCAGTTCCCCCAGTTCTTTCTCGTGTAAAAACTTGGGTCAACCATACTCTTCCATCCGGCATTACCCATTTACCTTCCTTTCCCACTGCCCCTTCTCTTGTGGCTTTCTCTAATTCTCATTGCTCATAAACTAGTTTGTGTGGTAATGAAGATGCCTTTGGTTTCAAAGCCATAAGGGGAAGGGGATCCTCTAAGGCTCCTGCCTTTGCCATCTTATCTGTTTTCCGATTCCCCCACCATTAAGGGATCATTTTCTGACTGGTGGGCCAGGATGTGTATAATGGATACTTCCTTAGGCTCACTCAGTGAGTGAGCAATTTTTCATGTGCTAGGGATTTTCCTCGAGAAGGCAGCAGTCCCCTTTCTTTCCATTTTTTTTCCCAAAGGCATGTACCACTCCCTAAACATTTTTTGAATCTGTGTATATATTCACAGTTTTTCCCTTTCCCCTTCTCAAAGCCTGTCTTAAAGCAAGCAATTTAGCAGTCTGAGTTGACATGGAGGCTGGGAGTCCCCCTTTCTCAATTAGAATTCCTCCTTCTTCTACTATGGCATACCCACTTTTCCTTTTTCCTTCTATAACTCTCGAAGACCCAACTATAAACCAATAAGTGGCGTTAATTAACAGGATCTCTCCCAAGTCAGCCCTATATTTAGTCTGAAAGTTAACAATTTCTAGGCAGTCATGCTCAGATTCTGGGACTGGGTACTGGCCATTCAAAATTCCCTGCCCAGGGCTTGCATCATCTGTAACGAACATGAGATCACTTTGCTTTAAAAGAGCAGCTTCCATCTGTGGGTGGTGGTCCTAACCTGATGAGGGGAATGCACTATAAAAGCTCCAAAGCAAAAGAGGTTTTCAGCAGCTTTTACCATCAGGGCTGCTTCATTTTGGTCTGTATCAAACACTGGAGGTACTCGTCCGAGCCCTATGTAGGCTTTTGGGCAACTCCAAAAGCATTTTGCAAATTAACTACCTTGGGAACAGTTTTGAGCAGCCCTCTTAAAACCATCCGCTTATGTTGATTACAAGCCTGTCTCTTCAAAGGGGAGGGCTGCTTCTGCTGCTGCAGGATTTTGATTTCTGATTCCCAGCTGGCCATAAAATATGGGCCTGAGTGACAGCCTCTACATTTTTTTTCATTTCCCACCAACATAAATTCTGTGATCAAATATGTGGCTGTTCCCAGCAACTAGAGATGGGCATGACTAGGGAAAATGACGTTTTCGAGTTGTCGTGTGTTGGAGGCGGCCCGTGTTGGCTCGTTTCCGTTTTTCGCGAAACTTCGCAAAAATAGTCGTTTCGTTTTTCGTTTTTTCGTCTGTCATACTGGTTTGGGGGGGGTAGCGGGCTCCTGGAGGCACCTCTCTGGGGTGGGTGCCTCCGCTGGCCCGCTATAAAGGGAAGCGGGCTCCTGGAGGCACCTCTTTTTGGGGGGTGGGTGCCTCCTATCCTCACCCGCTAGGAAGGGAAAGCAGGCTCCTGGAGACCTCTCATGGCATGGGGGTCTCCTCTCCTCACCTGCTGCTGCAAAAGGGCATGCATAGCCATATGGATATGCATACCAGTTGCAGACTATGAGACCAGTCAGTGTGCACTGGCAGAACCCAGAGCCATAGGGTGATGCCTATTGCTCTCGCACCTGCTGTGTCTCACAAAGAAGGGAATCGTACTTGCGTACAGTGCAATGCAAGTAGATCTGGCTTAGGGGACAGCAGCTTAGCGCAAGGGCTAGGGTTAGGCTAGTTACTGGTGAGGTTAGGGTGGGGTAGTGGGGTGCTCCTCTGGGTGCCTCTCTGACCCACTAAGAGGACAGTGTACTGTGGCGTATGGGTAAAGAATCAAGGATGCCCCCTTCTCAGACAGGCAAAACACCCTTATCTGGTTGAGCAAACAGAGCCCCCTGCTCTGGTCCAAAAGGACGGGATCCCACTTCTGGCGCCAAATTGTTATGTTTGTTCCTTACCCAGAATGGAAACACAAGCAATGGAGATTTGCAGAAAGCCAAAGACCTTTATTAACATAACTGCAGTTATGGAGAGAATGGCACTCAAGGCATGATCTCTGCCAAAGCACATGTGTTCAAAGTTAATATTCCTGACACCTATTTCCCTCTCTTGCCCTCTAGCCAATCCTGGCTATGTGGAAGGTGTACAATCTGTCTATCATTGACACAGAATGTAAAATTTAACCTTACATGGCATGCATAACCGTTAACTTCTCCGTCCCTGTACAAACAATGTATCCAAACCCTGCTTAGCATACCATGCCATATTCAACATAAGTAACTCACCATAAACAACACATGAATTTTAAAACATATTTTCTACTCCTTTATCACTATCCAGATGTCCTCATTAATACTGTTGGGGCTGCGCAGATGATTGCAGGGAGAGGGGAATTCCATTCAATCAGGGATGCCTTTTTGTGGTTGCACAGATGTTCTTGGACACAACCTTTTATTACTAACTTTTCTGTCACTGTGTAATTATGAAATATACCCCTAAATAGTCAGGAACAACAATAAACTGTTTTAAGTGGGGAAAAGAGTCATTTGCCAAACAAATGTAAAAGAAATGAATATCAGAGAATTTCTAGATTTATTATGCCTTATATGTACTTTATTGTTGTTGGACAAGTAGAGGTGTTTGGGGGCTTGTAATATAAAGATATCAACTATGATATAGTGTATAGAACAGTATTTCCTAACCTGTTCCAAGTCACAATCCCCTTTTATAATAGTCAAGTAGCCAGTCACCCCCACCACATTTGCATAAAATGTCTTTTTAATTGGGTAAAAACACCATTAAAACAGAGTTTTCAAATATTTTTGTAAACTGCCCTGGTTTACAAAATTAAAGAAAAAATAAAGAAAATAAAGAAAATACAAAAATAAATGGAACAAAGTCAATGCACTTTGAATTTAATTTAATTTTTAGAGGTGGAAACAACCCTCTCCTCATGTATCCTCCCCTCCTCAACCCCCTTGTTAAAGATCCCCTCCCCTCTTCAGATCCAAATAAACCTTCCCTCATCCTATGCCCCATACCGTTCTCCTCCCTCATGTTTTTGCCCTTCCTCCATGGCATCTCCCCAATCAGGTCTCCCCTCCCTTTACTGTCGCCACAGCTAGAAGAGTGGGAGAGTTAGGCAGAGAAAGAGGTGCCACCACCACAGCAACAACCTTTCAGTCCTGCCACCATCTTGTGTTTCCAGCATCGAGGCCACTTTGGGCCAGGCTGACATTTGAGTCTGACAGAGTGATGTCAGTCCTCCAAAGCCAGTTGTCGAGGAGCAGAGAGAAGGGAGTAAGAACGGCTCTTTTGGAGAGGGTAGGAATGATGTATATGCATAAAAGGCAAATATGGAGGTTGCCTTTGTGTGTCTATAATATTAAATTAAAACAGCATTTATATAATAAATACAAAAGTAATGTGCACGTGTAATATCAGCAAAATCCTTCCACAAATATCTAAAACAGTGGTTCTCAAACTGTGGGTCCCCAGATATTCCTGGACTGCAACTCCCAGAATTCCTGGCCAGCTCAGCTACTGATGAAGTCGTCTGGGAGTTGCAGTGCAGGAACATCAGGGGACCCACAGGTTGAGAACCATTGATCTAAACCAGGGGTCTGCAACCTTTAAGACATAAAGAGCCACTTGGACCCGTTTCCGACGGAAAAAAAAACTGGGAGCCGCAAAACCACTGCGACATTTAAAACAAATATATACAACCGCTGCCGCCGTTCTCGCTGTTCCGCCTCAGCAACCGGGCGCTAGGCCAGCCGCCGTTCAAGGCTCCGTGAGGCGATGACCCACGCTCCGGGCCTACCAGCGCCGCTGCCGCCGCCGCCACGGTCCCACAGCCGGAGGCGAGGGAGCGGCGCCCACCTCAGTGGTTGAAAGGATGGGCCTGCGACCCCGCGGCTGGTCCCTTTTTTTGGAAGTGGGCGAGCAGCAACCTCTCCCCCCCCACACACACTTCTTGCAGCCGTGGTGTGTGTGCGTGTGTGGGCAAAGATTGGCTTGTGAAGGAGACGGAGGGAAGGGGCGGGTGATGTGACACACACACACACACACACACACACACACACACACACACACACACA